>CABFVX010000023.1:87922-298848 GCA_902151425.1 Timema shepardi
GGGATGGAAACCATTTAAGAGTGGATTAATAACTACCAATTTTTAAAAATTTGATAATTGATATTTCTTTAAATGATAAAATTAACTGAGAAAAATAAATAACATGTTAGTTTTGATAATATTAATCTGTCTAAGGGTGGTTCAATGATAACCAATTTTTCATTTTTGTTTTTCAACTGCTCTTAATGAATAAAAGGATTGTTAGATTGTACCATTTAATTTGTTTAAGCTATTAATATTTTGTTTAGTTGTGTATTCAACATCTAGTTTACTAAAGATTTATTCTAAAAGTGCGGGTATTGGCTAGGGCCACTTAAATTAAGGGCACCCTCGTTAGCGTAGAGAAAGAATGAGAAAACCATATTGATTAATACATATGTGGTAAACCACTTCACAGTTGTTTTAGCCCTGACTTCCAGGGCACTGGAAAACCAGTGGCCTTAGGCCATGTGATCATTGGTGTGGATTCCAATACTAGAAAGTAGTATTTAACTTTTTTATTTGAGGTATTTAACGTGTACTTTCTGAACCGACTGATTATATAAGCAGACAGGAATGGAGAGAGTGAAAAGGTCTAAGAATTTTGCCGGGAAAGATATTTTCACATATTTTACAGAGTTATTTTACATGCCACAATTGATACAGAATTGACGATTTTACTTTCCCTACGAAGGAAGTTGTGCTACGGTTTATTATCACTCGATAAAAATTCGTAGACCCGGTCTGGGTATGAACACATGAACATCGGGTTCTCATGTGAGCACTTTACCGCAAGATCAGAGAGGTTGACTTGGAAGAAGTAAAAGTAATCTACTACCAATGTATGGATTTCTCCATTTACTCAACCACTAGTTTTTAACCGTTCAATCTCTGAGTTTTTATTATTAGTTAATCATCATTTAGGTTGAGTAAGTTAAATATTTCAATTGAAATTTAATGTAGCTACAACATGTACAAATTAGTACTTGGAATAAGGCATTAATCTTGTCTTGTATGAACTACCGATGATGGGGAGGTCAATATTAAAATCCGGGCCGGGAATATTTTTCATTTAATGGTTTATCACCTTTCTTTCTCTCTTTCTCAATGAAAATATTTATCCACATTTTATAAAATAACAATTTCACCACCCTTTACCCCAAAAAGTGATATTATGTTGATAGCAGGTGTTGGTGGTCACATGGTGTAAATGTAAGGCTCAAATAATTGGAGCCTTACAATTGGACCACAAGACCAATTTTCCTCATGAGCTCACAGGTGGATTGGGCCACATTCATTGACGACCATGAGGATTATAAATGCTATAGATCTATTAAACTTAATAACATTACAGTTGGCCACGTGTACCTGTTATGAGACAAGGCTGTTTTCCAGATTTCTTCTGGGGGAAGCAAAATAATACACGAGTTGCCATATTAAGCCCAGTAAGAAAATAACTATATTTTTTGTTGTGATTTTAAATAAAATGTTCAAACTTTATTTTTTTAATTTAAATTTTCAAACATTAGTTATTTATAAAATACTTTCAAATTATTCAAATTTGTAAAAATAGAAAATTTATTCTTATATATCATGAGAAATAATTCCCAGATATCTAATGTGATTTAATTATTAAATGCCATACAAAAAAAAAGTAAATTTTCTAAAATGTATCATCATTAAACCACCTTAATTTTTTGTTTTTTGAAAACTAAACATGTACTCTATCATTTAAAACAGTCCCCACATACCAATTTTGAACAAAATTGTTAAAGATATTTTTTCTAATCAATTTTAAAAAACCAGTCATTAGTACACTTTCTATAAAATATTTTTTACAACAAAAATAAGTTTACAGTGCTATTTTTCAGGTCAAAAACTCCATAATACCCATTTGACCCTAAAGCGTTAGAACGTTTTTTAAACAATATTTTGAAGTTTAAAAAGTTGGCCTTCATTAAACTAATCTTAAACAATTTTTTGCCCAAAACACAATAATACCTTGCTATTTGTCATGTAAAAAAAAAGTCATAGAAGTATATTTTTAATTCAATCGTTAGAGAAATTTTCGAAAAAAATATTATTATTATTCCAAAACCACACTCATTGGTAAACTACCCTTAATTTTAGGAATAGGATCACATTTTTTTTAAAAAAAGTCCTGCTACAGACCGACTTTGGGTAAGACATAATAAATAACACACTTTTATATGTTGAGGCTCACACAGAAGGTAAAAGATTCATCATTACCTTGAGATGGATTTTTTTAATGATTACAATATTTTCTTTTAAACTTTAACCCCTTTTATCTCAAAACATAATTTTTACGAAAGGACCCTTCTTCTAACTACCACCTCAATTTTATTTAATGAAAACCGTATTGAGCTATCACAAAAAGTCACTCACCTTCAACAGCCTTTAATACTTCTTGTTTCAGTTTTGGAACAGCATCGCGCCTCGCCCCGTAAATTTTCTTTAGTACCAAGGCAATACCATTCGTTGTAATATCTTCCGCATGATGCTTTGCCAACTCAGAACAGATAAGTTTAGTTGGTCTTTTAACATAAATTTTCTTTAGCTCTTCGATTTTCAACATTGGTTATAACTTTTCGATTTTTATTTTTCACCACTTCGTGATTATGATTTGTTTCACCATCCATAATAACATTACTGTCTATGTTGTCCTTGTACACTTTTGATGAACAATTTTTGTTTGCACATCTCCAGCGAACTTTACCATCGGTAGCATTGAGAATTGGTTACTTTCTATGACAAACAACTTTTTTGCCCCTTTCACTCCACATACACAAACTTTTTCCATGTTTCAATCACTGGAACACGCAAGAAGTGATTTTTATAGTTTGGATGTAAATGTCTTTCTTTACATGTCCATGCAAAACCTTGTCTCATCACTGGTATACGTGACCCAATTGTAATGTTTACGTGGCCCAATTGTGATGTGGGATTAACGCTACTCATTTTAAACTCATACCATAACAAATTTATGTGGCCCAATTGTAATGCGCCCCATATATATTGGTTTGATGGTGTTGGGAGCTCGTTGCTCGAATCTCTACTGAGTGCAATAAGGATGACATTTCCTCAATATTTTCCCCCTCTCCCTAAAGGTGAATTCAGGTGCACTGACTCTAAGCTATAACTTCCACCTCCTCACCCTATTATCGTAATTAAATTCGGATAGTCGAGGTGGGGGCAAAAATAAAAAATCCTCACACAGCTCACTTAGTATGTTGTTCCATGGAGGGTCGTGGGCGTATATGGATGGACAAAGGAGTTTGGAAAGTGTTGAAGCGTCGTAGGTTTGACAGCATTAATAGTCGGCTTACCTGTCAGACGCCCGAAATGGCGAGTTGCGGACAACGCTATGCAAGGTCATAGATTGGCACTCTGGATAATATATCAGCGGTATCCATGACAACTGGGGCATCTCTTTAAGGAGTGAAGTTTACATTACATTTTCTGATTAACTAGAGCCTTCGGTAGTTGACCTGTGAACCGTGAAATAAGTTCGAAATCTAATTAGTACTCTTACATTTTTAAATACCTTTTTAATTGGGATAACTTAACGCAAACTTTCTAAATGCAGTTACATACCAACGCATGATTTATACAAAATCTTTATGTGTCCGTGAGTGCATTATGCCTTACTACCCATCTAGTCATGCATTTAATTTGGGCTAGTGGGTTGAGATATGAAAGGTATAATTTAAAGTAAATGCACCAGCATTTACGTGAAGGTATACTGGTAAGCCATTTAGGGAAAACCATCCGTCATTTATCCATTCAAGTTTTGAACCCTGACACACACAAACCAGACTAGAAGATCTTGGCGTATAGTCCGCGTGCCTACTGGTGGGATTTGTGCCCCAATTAATCTGAAACATCAAATATCTTATAAATTAGCTTTAAATAGTGCTGACGTATTTCTCACTCAAACCAAAAGATTCTGGCTTCAAATCCCTGTCTGGGTGTAGTTTTGTTTTAATTGGTTTTAATTAACACCTTTCTCTTGTTCTAACTCTTGAAAGGCCATTCTAAAACCCTTTTCTTCACTTTGCGTCCAACCCAAGAATTATTAACAGTGTAATCTAAGGGAAGGAAGACTGATTTTAGAAGATGTACGAGTATGATCACATAAGCGTTGATAGACCATCGTAAAATCAACATAATAAATAATATGTGGCAAGTCGATCCCATTGCACCGGTTAAGATTAGAGCCTTGACCTTTCCCCAATCAGCCACCCAGACAAAATGAGACATGCCTTTGAATGCATACCCTCCTCCACCCCTCTTACTCCTTTTGTTTAGGTAGGTCAGATAAAACTAATGCTGGTGAGCACGCGGACTAAGTGTTGGGCTCATCTATTGTGTCCAACCATTAATGAGGGTGTCAGGGTTTGAATACCAACAGGATGTATTGAGAATGTTTGGTTTTCCTAAATGGTTTTTCACTCTTACTCTACTACACAAAAACAAATGTGGGTACATTTAATCTTGATTATACTTTTCTCACGCATATCTCAGTGTAGTTAAATATTGCCCAGACGAGTAGTTAAGACGCGAAACAAAGAAAAAAACTCCGTTAAAGGAACTGTTGTGAGCTAGTCTCATCCGATTCTACAATATAAAATGCTGGGATGAAACATTCTTCAGGGTATCAAGAGTTCTTGAAATGAGACAGGTCTTAAAGGTGGTGCTGAATTCGGTAGCCCGGAGTATTTTGACATCCAAGCACGTGACACGTTCAAACCAATTTGGGTGACACCCAATGACAACAACTATGACAAAGATCTATCTGGTGGATTACTTTCTCCTTTTACTATTTTTGAAATAAAGTTGACGTATGTTTAAAAGTCATTTGAGAATTTTTCTATCGTGTACCAGTAATTAATTAGGAGGTTAAAAATATTTGTCACTTTTTTTGTTTCATTTTCTTTTATTTTGTACATTTTGTTATTTCATAAACATTTTCTTTCTTTCATGTTTTTTGCGACTTTTGAGTTTATATAAAAAAAAATCTGAAAAAAAAGATAAGTTAAAGTCTAAAACTACCTTTATAATATTATAATATGTCAAGTACTTGTCATCAATTTTCATATATTGAAAATTATAATTAAAGTTACGCTTTATAGACGTGTAGTTATTTAATCACATGACTTGCTAACCAACTAAGGCAGCGATACTAACATTTAATATCCACGAGCTCTTACGAATTCATCTACGTAAGAATACCCAAATTCAGGGCTTTGAGGTTGAACAATTTGTTACAAGTGTGTTTGGTGGAAAAATCTAGTTTTTAAGTTTTGTGATACCAAGAGCGATGAAAGATTTAGACCCAAAAGATTCAATCCCATATCCAATGTATTATAAATGGGTTCAGATCGTGTTTTCTTTTCCTCTCCTAAAAATAATATTGGTGTATTTTCATGGTTGAGACCTGATTGCGGCAAAAATTTGACCATCAATAAAGGTTACAAAATGGTTCACTAATCCTTGAGCCAGAGTTGGTCCAATTCCAGTTGAAGTAGAAGAAGTGGTTTTAAATAAACAAACACCAATGTTAACAACCTCTGGCCAAATATCTTCACCCCCCCTTTTAACCTAACCTAACCTAACCTAACTTAGCCAGATATATTTTGTTTTTAAATATATATATGTATTTTTATAATTGACAAGGTTCTAAAGAGTTCGAGTGCTCATAGACTCAGTTTACTTGTTATGTTGGTTTTCCAGTGTACCGTTGGTGCTATTCGAGCGAGCCCATTTTCAGATATTCCAACCTTTTCATGCTGTATCCTTATATTGGACATTAAAATTTTGAAATTTATTTTTTATCCATACCTTTTAAAACAAGTGTTACTTACCAGCCTAATACATAAGGATGACGAAGAAAGATAGAAGAAGTGCACCCACAGTCGTTTGGAGGACTAACGGAAAGAACCACAGTGACAAATCACACGTGAAAAATCACCCTTTATTGCACCTCACCAAGGTTCGGGTATCAACTTCAAAATAACCAATTTACTTTGAGTCCAACGCCTCAGATCACGCGACCACAAGTTTGCGTGACAGTTTTAAGTCTCTGTCGTACTGGTATTTAAGCGTTAAAAACACTCTATATGGCGAATGCTACCTTTCCGAAGCTATTAAACTCCTCCATATGCATGAAGAGCAACTACCTTTGATGCCGGCAAACCTCCCTCCATTCTCTTCAATATTATTGCTTCCGCGAAATAATGTATTACAGCCAAAAGGTTACTCACTCTTATTTCTCTTAGTATATATGAGAGCCTGCTCGATACATTTCACGTGACTTTATAAGGCGAACTTGTATAGAAAGTGCACCAAATTGGTATTCTAAAACCACAACAAGCCAGCCTTGAGATATTACTTTGAGAAGGGTCATTTTTATCGTCCCAACTTTGACGCCGTAAACTAGAATTCTAATGGAGATGGTCATTTGTGAATACCTATTGAGATGATAAAAATAGATACACATATCTCAACTTTTGAATATTTTCATTGATGTTAATTTTATTAAACAAGATTTGTGACAAAACCTATAATTCAGTATTATTTGATACGTGAGTTATTTGTAGCATTATAATATTAAAACTATTTTTTTAAATAATTTTGATATTTTTTAAAGTTAAAATTTTTCCCAACGAATATATGTTATGAAAATATTAAAAGATAAAAAAAACTCATTGTATTGTAATTATAAAATTACCACGGATAAATTATTTAAAAACATAAAACCAATATTTTTATATATGACTGAATTGATAAATATGATTATTAATTTTTCTCGCTGAGCCATTATATATATTGGTGTAAAGATGAGAAAAGTATCATTTTAAAGGGATTATACCCGCATTTGCGTACGGGAGAGTGGGAAACACTCTATGAGCAATCACCTTCAGTACATTTGGCCGATATTCAAACCCCGGCCTCTCTGTTACTTGTAAGCCAAACTAAATGAACTTGAAATCAAGCTCACATGCCACCCACCGACGCAGTTAATTAAATTACAAGACGTTAAGATGTATTCGTCTATTTGGTTCGTTAGAGCTTGTGAGCTCGTGACAGCTTACTGGTTTATTTTTAAAAAATTAAGAATTTCTTCCAATCCCAGCAGATGCATGGCTTACTTGTTAAACTGATTTAATGTAATTTGTTGGTAACGAGTAGTTCAGGGTTTAATCACCAGCTGGGTGTGCCGAGTTTGTTTTTTCCTTGATTGTTTCCCGATCTCCCGTCACTCAAATGTGGATTTTATCCCTCTAAATTTATATTCTTTATTCCTTTCACATTGGCATGATTTATATATATATATATATATATATATGTGTGTGTGTGTATGTGTGTGTGTGTATGTGTGTGTGTGTGTGCATGCATGTGTCAATAGTTCTAGTGGCAAAAAAGAAATTCCAATACCTGTAATTTATTTCATATTTTAAATTTTAAAACAAAATGGTATAAAAAAAACTTTCTTATCGTACTATACATTAATTGTTTTGTTTTATTATTTAAATAATTGTTTCATTTACAGAATATTGAATTTGACACGTTTAATCAAATTTAATACAAAAATCATGGTTTATAGTTTTTTTATGTAATTTTGAAGCCCTTCGACAATCAACAGTTATTTTATTTGTTCATTTATTTTTCTAGTTTTCTCTATCCTTTATTCACTAACCCATATCCTTTCATGATCAAATTTCAGCATTTGCATTTGTGGCAACCGTCACGGTAAAATTATTATTACTTTGCTCTTCTAATCCCATTCGACCTTCGTGATTCTTAAACACTGTCCTTGGCTGTTTACTATTTTGATTGAAGGTGGCAAGGAGGGTTCGGGGAATGGGGATTGCACTAGAAGTTAATCTGATCCTGTCTTTGTTTGACAACACTGAAGGCTGTTTAACCAAAACAAATTATTTAACACGACCAAAGACCCACGCCATTAAAAAAAAAAGTATATGAAGTATCTGCCACATATTGCATTTAATTATTATTGATCTAGATATTTTGTTGAATAGATACCGTGAGCCTTGAACATGATATTTAAAATAATTAAATGTAAATTGAATATTTTTTGAAGTAAGAAGTGAGGCACTTCCTTCCAGCTGAATTGGTTAGGATGTCAAACCGAGGTTTAGCGGAACATTGTTGTTATTTTTTCTCATCACATCATACTACCCATCCAGGATATATTAATTTCTTAACCACACTAATGCACTAGAGATGATGAATGTAAGATAAAGTGAAAATGTAACTGTATTTGCGTGAGGGAGAATGGGAAATAATTTGGCAAAATCACCATCAGTACATCCGGCTAAGTTTTTAACCACTACCTCCCCGTCACCAGCAAAACAAACTAAATGAGCCTAATATTTAATCCACGTGCCCAACGATGCAGGTAGCAACGGTTCAAGTCTATTTTAGTAAGACTCACTTCGGTGGGCATGCGGTATGTAAGTTAGACTCATAAAGTCTGGTTTGCCGGTGACGGGAGGCTAGAGCTAGAATCTCGGTCGGAGGTACTGAGGTTTTTTTTATTAAACTTAAATGCTCTTTCCCACTCTTGCTTCACGAGAATTTATGTACACTTAACTCTAAGATATAACTTTCTCTTCCCTACCCCACTAGCTTGGTTTTTATTATTGTCATCGCGTATTACACATGTTCAGGTTACACGCATGTATGATAATTACTCTAACTGTGTAGGGATGAGTAAGAAAACATCTTAGAGGTAATAATAGTATTGCGGGTCTGGGCTACATCACTCGTAGCCTCACCGTCAGGACAGTTTAACATGATAGTGACGCTTCTGAACATTTGGCAACTAAAGCAGTTACCAGCGTAGTTTAAAGATGTGTACAGCCCGGATGCGAGTCAAGATTCACAGAAAAAATAGATATTGAGATAAAGTGTAAGACCCGGTTTATATGAACAGCTCAAACTGATGTTTTGATATATCAGACACATTTAAGTTGCTTTAAAAAAATCACCGAATGATGTAGCAGGAGTAATATGAACGCTGTCCACCATAACTTAGAAGAAGGCGTTCCTTTTGAAACGATCTGTTCTTAATGCGCTTTCGCAAGTTATTTTCGACGGGAGACGAGGATTACTCATTTCTCAGATGAATTTTGCTCCAGATCCTCTTAGCACGCTGGCAAGTCGCTACACCGCTGAGCTGGTGGGATGAGCAGTTCTGGATTTATTGGGTCTTAGCTTGCCTTATAAGTAGAGGTGATATGAGTTACAAGGACGGGCTCGAGTACAGTCAGGATGGAAACAAAAGTAGAGCTTTATTAAACCAACTGTCATGCTTGATTATTCTTCCTTGGAGGAGAGGGGGGTATTATGTTAGACCAGGCTTGGGCAGCTTTTTGACATTGGAAGGCCGCATCGCATGTCCCTTCAAGAATTATTAAGCCGCACACCTCACGTGAAGTAAATTTTTCCAAAATTTTAAAAACGTACTTTACATAAATATACGTTTATATCTTGTAGTAACTCATAAAGGGGCAAATGTTATATTAGTATACTTTATTTTATTTTTATTCCATGAAAACAAACGCTAAATTTTACATAATGATTATATAATTATAGAGGAACCATTTTTTTAAACATATAAATCACAAAATATTTGACAGGAACAGTTTTTTAAATCAATCCTTACTTATTATTAAGTTCAATTTTATATTTATACTAAATAAGCATGCGCATATATATATCCCTGTGCTAGACCATAAGGTTATATATAACACCCTGGTTTTATTCCTGGCACCCCATAAAAGATAATCTACCATCTGTATATGGGCTTGTCCTGTTATTAGATAATTAAATACCCTCTTCGGTGGGCACGTGCACTAAACTTTAGGCTCATGCTCTCAGGTTTGTTGGTAATGGAGATGTCAAAGTTCGAATCCTTACTGGGTATACACCCAGATTTATTAATAAATGGTTTCCCGTTCTGCCTTTATGAAAAATATGCTGATACATTTTCTCTCTGTTATATTTTCCTCATTCTTATCTCATTAGCGTAATAATTTTTGGGTAGCCCGAATGGGTTGTAGGGCGTGGTTTTTGTTTTTTAATACATTTATAGGACTGGGTGTGAAATATTATTAAACGTTTTAGATAGTTTGTAAGTTGAGCTATTATGTGGTAGGTATGCAAAGAAATTGCTCTTAAAACATTTTCAAACAATAAATATCCCTTACTAAATAGAGAGTGAGTCATGGCCTACGTATTTAAACTCCAGCGTGCTAAACTCTCATCTAAACCTTTTAGTTAGTAGAAACTACCATGATGGTTGAAGAATATTTTTATTTAACTAACACAGTCAGCACAGTGCTATTAATTACTTAACCTATGAGGTAAGGAAGAAGAGGTCAGCCAATAGTAAGCGTATTTGCATTAGTCTTAAGAGAGTATGGGAAAACATATGTTAGTTAACACAACAATATGAGAAACTTGCCCCAGTGTACCCAGCAGTTTGTGAGTCCTAAGACATGGGGAGCTTCGATTTGAACTGTATCTGGGTCTAATTTTTTTTATTATTTGTTCTCCGATTAACTCTACTACCCAAATGTTAAAATTTTATTACCGTGGACTTAATTCTTTATCAAAATATACTGTCTATTTAGGTTAATTTAATTTGTAAATAATGTACTGATATCACACGGTCCTTGGAAAATTCGCTTAAGCCTCTTGATTAGTAATGGACACAATTGATGTATTAAATCTTTAACGTGTCATAAGTTATGACTTAGGCATGTGTAGCTATAGTGGTTTTGTTGCTACACGTTGAAAATATTTCTAAAAAAACCTGCACAATTTATGGTTGCTATAAATACTGTACCTATTGTGCACTAGAGTGGGGTTGAAGTGGGTGCGAGGAAGCTCGTCGAAGATTTACCACTCTTATGACGCATAACTCACCGTCTGACAATGTCAAGTATTCTAGAGGTAAGCTGGTTGTTTTGGTGGGTATATATATATATATATATATATATAGGGTTTTTTGGGGGTTTAGAATCGATCGAAAGAAAAGGGGGAGGCCTTGTGCCCTTTACAAAGGATAACTATCCTAATATAGCCTAACCTAACTTGACCTGACTTAACTTGATTTGGAGAGCTATAAAGATAAAAAGTAAAAGATCACAAGGAAATTAAAGGTTGGGATAGAGTCATAGGAACCAGTGATAGAGAGATAGTAATGTTTTGCCTCTTCACATAAACAAGCAAATAACACACCAGTTTTCAAATTAAAATATACATATTTATTGATCTTAATAATTTGGTTCTCAATTCATTTTGAAATATTTACGAGTTTAAGTTAACTATAACTCATTATGGTGGTCACATTGTATAAGGCATCGCCCTCAAAATAAATTGGATTATTAATGGCAAAAGGATCGGGGTTTGAATACCGTTCAGGTGTACTGCTGGTTGTTTATTCTAAAGAATCCCCTACTCTTCCTCCAAGACAATGCGTTTAAAGTTTTTATAAATTTCACCTTAATTATTCCTATCCCCATTAGTGTAAATATACGGATAGCTAGAACGGGTAGCAAAGCGCGGTGATATAAAGAAAAAAGAGAGAGAGAGTATAAGATAAACATTATTATCACATTTTATTAAAATTATACTCGTATAAATCTATATTTAAAACGTCAATTTTATGTTTAATGGTCGTCAAATCCCTTTCATGAAAGCAGTTCGGCAACTAGGCCTCCTTCCAATTAGGTGGTTCAACCTGATTGAGGTTGAGCGACCGCCAAAATTAAGTGGCTCCAAGCTAGTCCTCAGAACCGGATGAACTCCGAATTGCCTAACTAAAGGGTTAAAAGGGGCGAGACACTATTATAATAAGTTTACTTGAGTAGTGTACAATTAACAACACGAATAAAATAATACATAACCTTTCCTTGAATATTAGTGTATGTATATACTAGCCTATATAGATATTTCTTCATGGTCTAAGTTTGCCTTACTTTTTAAGAAACTTGTCTCTAATTAAATAATAGCACCCGGTAAAGACTGAATCAGGTTCCCTCGAGTTATAATTATGTTTATAATGTACACGTTAACAAATATCTTTTAGTAACAAAAAAAAGTTATCACTCAAATTTGTTTAAAAAATGCAAATGTAAACGTCGGTCTCCAAAGTGAGACTCACATAGATATTTTGATAGATTGCTTGTAAAGAAACATTTACTAAGAACATAATGGCAAAGAGCAAACACACATCCATAAACTTTCAAAACCCGAACCGGTGGGCACACAAACAAAGGAATTAATGTAGTTTTTTCTACTTCTGCAGGTGAGGAGGGGGTTGAAGATTCTAATTACTATCCAGCTGGGCTCTACGCATTCTAATCTCGTTTATGGGCTAGAAATATAAAATATATAATTTTGGAGTAAATGTACCTGCGATTGCGTGGGCGAATAATAGAAAACCATTTAGATATAAACGCCTTTAATACGCCATTACAAGAATATATCACTAACCTCATCACCGACAAGCTCGGCCAATGAGCTTGACGTTTAGTCCACGTGTCCACCGATATCGGTAAATAACTCACTAGTATACACTTAACAGGTGTAAGGTTATAAAATAGCATGGCATAAATTGTTTATCCCTCTCCGTCACAAATGCGGATACATCTACCCGAATTTTTACCGTTCTTATCCCTACGCCATTAACGTAATTTACGTGACACGCTATTAAATAAATAACTTGCTGTTCCATAAGTGTATATATGTTAGGATTGACCATGAATTGGCTTGGTACGGTGTCTTCTTCTTTATAGTTGTCAACATTTTAATGAGATGGGCGTTTGAGGTCATGACAGTAAGAACCGTCTTCATTTCCTTTGCTAATGACATTAGTTATTTGTTGCTTATTATTATTGTTCTTTATTTTGCTATAACGAATTCACCTACCACTCCCCCTGTTTTAACTCTCGTAATCATTTTCTTCTTACTGTCGCTAGCTTATTATACATCTTATTTTTTGTAAATGGTTTTTGTATGCTCAAAAATGTACTAAGGTGACTGAAGCACGTTTGCTTAAGAGCCTATCTCACGAACAATTAACCGGAAAGTTATATAAATGATTATCATTGAAACGGAAACAGTATCTAACTAAATTAAAATTGTTTAATAGTTTCTTCATTTATTTTCAATTTAGTTGAATTTTTCTTATCATTATTTTTCTAAATAAAAATCGCTGTACGATATGACGTCTGATTTGAACTTTGTTACCTACCCAAGCTCAAGTTCATTCACCATAGGAGTGGTGTTGCTGAGAGCTGGCAGAAGACGTAAACACATTTAAAAGTAAAACATAACTAAAAACAAATTATTTGAAGTAAAAGTTCTGATAGAAAAAAATGACAACAAATAAACATATATTCTGGCAGATTATACGGGTTGGTGATTGGATACATGAAAATATATCTGGTAGCTTTTGCTAGCTGTCACCTATACTCCTATGGTGAATCGACTATAGGTACTATCCACGGGATGGGATGGACTCTTTAAAACCTTAACGGATTACTTATTTTATTATGATAGTTTATTAGTAGTACGTCATCTACGGTAGTCATTCAATAACTTGCAGAAGGGGCACATTTTGGGAGAAGAAAGTTAGATAAATTGTGTTGGTATTTGTCCAAAGAAGGGTTGAGAAGACTTTCAGAGATAGCTCCCATATTAGGAATCCCCCCCCCCCACTGTCCGATATTCGTGGAACATTCTTCTCGTCCAGTATCTTGTGAAATTGATGCTCTAACCTAGACCAGGGCTATCCAACTTTAGGTAACCCAAGGACCACATTATAAAAAACGATCAATTCGAGTGCCACATCTAGAACTATAAATACAGTGCAGATATTAAAATAATATATAGTCAGACCACTAAGCTTAGCAAGCACATCTGATATTTCGTAACAAGGAAAAGTCATGTTGCTTATAATAGTTCTTATTGAAACATTATATAATATATATAAAACTGTATATTAAATTATAATCATTATTTCATTTAAATGTGAGCTTTGTTGTTGTTCATTTAATAAAGTAGATATATCAATGCTTGTAGTTGCCAATCGCAGTAAATTTGACAGTGATTTATCAGTCAATAAAAATCTTTATTTGTATTTAATGAATTTTATAGTTTAAAAAGTGCTTTCACAAAGATATCTGTTTCCGATCATTGAGCACATCTTAAGTCCAAGGTCCCTCAAATTCGGATGTCACTTTTTTTTTTGTAATAATTTAAAAACATCTTTTTTTTCGATTCTGCCAGTATAAAAAAGGGTCTGATTTCTATCGCACAGTTCCAGTTGGTCAGATATTACGTTTTCAATTCTGAGCATGCTTATGGAAACAGGACATCTAACTTTGACATAATGGAATTCACTTTAAGTCGTGCCTAGGAAGCTAGGCTTGCTCTTGAAGTTTGTTATGAGAGTTTTATTTTTTCATGGGTATAGATAAAAAGCCACAGCCCATAGGAAGGCCGCATGAAATTGTTTCGCAGTCCATGTCTCCGACACCTGTTCTAGACCACGCAGACATCAGCGTAGGTGATAGTTTTATCAACATGACAACTGCATTTGATAATTAAGTAAGGAAATGTAAAACAAGCTATTTAATATTAAATACTGATATAAAAACCATGAACTTGAATATAACAATTTTACTCTATTATTTTGGTGCATTAATTCGTGTTTTTATTTTTACGTGATTTTAACTCTACCAGTGTTATTAGCACCTGGACACACATATATAATTAGCTATAAATGATCATTACTTAAATTTATTTTTCACAGTAGGAAGGTTAAATAATCGTCTCAACTGGTATTCAATTATACCTTAAGATCAATTAGTAATGATTTAAAGTCTTGGTTGTTATTTTAATTATCTATTTCATACATGGACATACATTTTTTTTGTTTCTTTGCTCTGCCTTGATCTAGAGTGAAAAGGCGCAATACTTAGGAACCAAATTGTTGCCTTTGATTTATTTAAGGTTGTTAAAACCAGTTTAAAACTATATTTAATATTTTTGAAGTAAATCATATGTAATACCTTGGTTAACAAGATGTTGTTCTAATATAAATCTTATTGGTGACATCAGGCCTATCTAATATTTGAATCGTTATGTAAGAAATCCTATCATATCTATTGACGTGTTAATTGTTTACCACCCGCTTTTGTGGCTGCATAGTCTAAGGCACAACTCTCGCAATAAACTAGACTACCGATGACAGGGATATCGAGGCTCGAATAAAGCTCTGGTGTACTGAGGGTGGTTTTCCAGTATCTCTCTCCCCACGGGTACACTTCTTCTGATATATAACCTTCATAATCCATAAAATCTTTAGCATAACTAGTACATAAACATATAACCCGAACGGGTAGTAGTACATGGTACTAAACAAAATATGTATTAGAAAAACTTTAATAAATTTGCAAAAGTTGTCTTTATGATAATAAATATGTTGATAAACGTACCCAACAAGGTTTATTTTAGAATAATTATTTTTGTGTGAATATGATGCATTTAGTTTAAAACAAGAATATAAAATAAAATTTAAAACTAGCTTTAACGTCCTTAAAGCCACCGTCTATTTGAAGGTAAATAAATATCCACACATTGCTATTTTTTCTATTTAGATTGGCAGTTCTTGAGTCTCAAAACCTCTAAAACAATCCTCAATTATCTTAAAAGTTATTTTGTGATGTTGTCAAAATATTAATTCTTTATTTGGGAAAGTCAAGATCTACGTTTATAGCTATTTACTTTGATCTCCAAACTACATTTACTATGAAAGTCCCTTTAAAACAACCCAGTTTAATATCTCAAGGATATTATTAAATACACACAATTTAAAATATAAGGTTTTTAATTCTTATGTACATTTTAATGCCTTTTTAATTCACTTTTGTTTGAACCATATTTTGAAATAGCAAGCCTCTTCCTAAATAACACGTCATATCTTGACGCCTACAAAGAGTTTCATCTGTATGATAGGTGGCTCCCTTAAAGAATTCTAATTTGATCAGCACCCATAAACGTTAATAAATATTTTATATCAATGATACACAAATTATATACTAATATAAGTCTAACTCAAATACACCCTGGAATAAAAAATATCATATAATGTGGTCTGACAGTGACAGAGAAGTCAAAAGTCGAAGCACAGCCGGGTGTACTTAGGTTCATTTTCCTCAATGGTTGTCCATACTCACCATCAAAAGATTGAGGGTAATTTTTTCTAGATTATACCTTCCACATCCCTACACAAATGGAGTAATTAATGTTGATAGCCAGGAGGGATAATTATATGACGGGAAAATTTTGAATACACATATACACTCAATACAGTATATAATGATATACTGTAGGTTACATAATTATACATATAATAATATTTATTGTACATGATATAATATTATATATGATTTATTGAACATATAACTTACATATTATATAGGCTATTTGTAATATTTGTTATATATAAAATAAAATTATGTATAATATATATATGTAGAGAGAGAAAGAGTTTGAAATGCCATAAATAAAACAATTTCTCACTTTAACATATGTACAGACTTGAACCCCCTTAAAATAGTGTTTATTAATATTATTTGATTTTTAAAAATAACTAGCACACACGCACAAAACAAACAAGTAGATGATAGTAAAACTAGGTATATTACAGTAAATCTCTACTAGCATTTTATTTACCAGATAAATATTTTCCAAACTAAAGTTTAAAATGTTCTAGCACTTTATCAATCTTTTACTGCCGAAAATACATAACTCATAGCTGTAGACTGAAAATAACGTAAACTAATCTTATTCGTGAACAAATGGGTACTAATGTATATTGTGATAATAACAAAATCAAGCATAAGAGCATAAGAGCAAACTACATGTTTCTTGGAACATTTTAAATATTTACAGCATTTATTATGGATACGTTATGATCTTAGGTAAGGCTTATTTTATTATTCGTGGAAGACACATTATTAAGTTATGATTTTGGTTATTATTTAAACGTAAATGAAATCTGTATGTTATTAAAATATGTATTTATAGGACTATTAAAATTTTATACATTTATAACTTAACTGTTCTTTAATATTAATGTTTAATATCGATCAAAGCTTTGCCCCGTATCCAGTGAATAAGTACCTTGGTTCAATTCCAAGTGAGCAAAATATAATAGAGAATTTATGTATTCATCATTTCTACTACCTATAATCCTGATGCTTGTTTCCTGATTCTAGGATGTATCCTGATTCTAGGATGGATTTTTAGTGTTATGTGAGTATCTTTTGTGTTAAGTTTGTTAGTATGTCACTTATCGATACACCACTTTACTTATGAGGTTATTCAATCAATCAAATTATTCCTAATAAAAATTTAAAAATGCAAACTTTTCTTGTAATGGCATGTGTACTTTAAATAGCTAGAGATTGCAGAGTATTTATTTTTTAAATTGTTTAAAAATTGTCTATTTGATTTGAGTAATATCAATGAATCATTTGTGATTATCCCATCAAAATAAAATTACCTAAAGACCAATATTTATTTGTGTTATTTATCCATAAAAATAGAACGTATTAGAGTTTAGGCTACATAAATCTGTTATGACCTGAGTTTAAAAGTTTATCATTGTTAATCCCACATTACAAGTTGGCCACGAGCTCCCTCTTGGGAATTGTAAGCAAGCCGTAAGCCCACTACACCTAATTTCATAGCTGAGGTAACTGCAGGTCTTATGGAGAAAAGATTTATCTTCGCTCTCTCTCTGTTAGATGTTGCCAAACCTTCTAGCTTTAGGCTGTTGGGAAATAAGGGGGAGGGGGTGTTTACTTGGAAATCCCTCATTATAAACAATGCGGCATGGGGATGTTGGGGGGTTCAATTGCTAGGCAAAAACATTTCCTGTCAGTGTAAAGCCTTTTCTAGAAACATTAACTATTTCCACAATTATATTTTTTTCACGATTGAAGTATACTAACGTTTCTCTATTACCCACGTAATTATGATTAAATTATTTTATGTATAAAGCTTTTTTCCTCATGATTAATATACAAACAATATGCATTGCCCTTGAGTTACTGAACAAGTTACGTCTTTACAAATTTAGGTGTAGATTCTTAACACCATTGCCCTTTCTTTACTACTTAATATTTTCCTCTTGGAAGGTAATTGTTTGTAACAACCCGGAGATTCCATAATTTGTGTTATATTTTAACTGTTAACAATAAACTATTATTCAAATAAATATATTAATATGCCCATAATTCCATAACCTTGAGCAAAAATACCAAACACACAACCAACACAAACAGATACACACAACATCTTAACGTGATCAATAACAAATATTTTTCTACACAGAGTACCAATAAAATATGAGTGTTTATTTAGTTAATGTTTTTGAGCTAGCTATTAGGAACACGAGACTCAGACTACTGTAACTTTACGACTGTGCTGGAGGAAGAAGCACCAATTATTGGCTACAATGACAGCCCAGCATTGCCAAATTTGATATACATTCGAAGGAAGAATGATCACGGAAAACAAAATAATGACAACGCTGTTGCTCAGTAGTAAGCATGCAGTTCCCTCAGCAATGAAATCAGGTGTAGTGTACTTAGCTTGACCCAGGGTGCTGTAATGGCCCATTTAAAATGGTTTTAAATGTTTTCTTAAGCTGAGCGAAAAATAGCAAGTCATGGATAATAAGACAAAAAAAGCTAAGCTAATCCAACCTAACCTAACCTAATATGAGCCAAAAAATGATTGTTGTGGTCATATCTACCAGCAGGTCTATTATCTGTTATAATCCCCCTGGCCAGTGAACGTGGTTCAACTAAGCAAAGACGACAATCCTCCTAGTCGGTGATCGTGGACCAACTAAGTTATGAACTTTGAAGACAAGGGGTCGCAAAGATAAAATGTTATACATCTAAAAAAAAATAACGCGTTGAGTCTCAAATCAATCACAAAAATAGTTTTCATGGTTTTTTTATACTACGTCTTTCTTCCCGTCCTGAATAATCGAGTATTAATACTAAGAGGATATGGGCTAGTTAGGTAGAATTTGGAGTAAATATATCCACATTTTCGAGGAGCGAGAGTGAGGAAATACCATCCTCATTGAACCTGTCTGGAATTTGAACCCCTACCGCCCTGTAATAGGCAAACCAGGTCAGACTAGGTTGACGCCTCTAACATATATAAAACATATCCCCTCTCCCATTCACTTTTTATGCATATCAATAGCGTTCCAAGCCTATAAAACAGATCAAAACTAGAATCAGTGGTCACGTGGTCTAAGGCAATCAGCTTGAAATAAACTGCAGCGTTGGTGACGAGATGTCGGGATTAGATTAATTGGCTGGGTAAACTGTGGGTGGATTTATGCGCGTGATAAAGTAGCACTTCTTCTAAACAAGTATCCTCCCTCACCTTTAACACTTGGAATGAATATTTATAACAGCCCTAACATAGAACTTTATAGTCATACAACAATACCGAGCTCAAATTCCTTTCAAGGACATCACTTTTTTCCAAATAAATAATTTTAGAATTACTTTTGAATCTTTTGTTGATGGCGTGTGAATTAAAACTTTTTCTGAGTCTGATTCGCGCCGACAAAATTATTTTCGAGGTTCTAGAATAAATATAGTTTTTGTGACTACAAATATTTTCTAAAATGAATTTAGTTACTGTGACTAAAACAATCTCCTATAATATTAATTCAGTTGTAGCTAAATCCATATTCTGGATTGACTAGCTGTTTTTACTACAACTATCTTCTGTAAATAATTCAGTTGTTGTGACTAAAATAATCTACTGATTTATCAAGCTATGTTAAAAAAAATCTTCAAATCTAATCTAATTGTTATGACAACAACCATATTAAAGAATTAATCTAGTTGTTGTGATTATAACCATCTTCAATAATGAATCTAGTTGTTGTATAACTTTTTTCTGAAATAAATAATGTTTTTGTGACTACAGCATTCTTATAGAATAAATTTAGTTGTTGTGTCTACAGAATTTCTCTGTAAATAATATAGTTGTGTTATATCCATCTCGTGGAGTGATTTTTTTTTGTGCCACCATTTATCTATTGAAATCAATCTAGTTATTGAAATTGTCAGAAACAATTTCATCGACGCATCTAAAACTATTAAATCATTTAAATCCAATCATTTCAAGCTTATCTGTAATGCTCTTAATAAACTGATATGGATATTAAATTAGTGACGGTTAGGTGGCTCTAGCACTGACCGACGAGGCCTGCCCGAAGACCTTGCAACGGCCGAGTCGGCGAGAGCCAGTGATGAATATCCCAAGGGTCACCACAGGTCCCCGTGGTGAAGTTGGTAACAACAATCCACCACCTGCTCAACCTACTGCATCGTGACGTCACCGTAAACTTAGCTTCTCTTCTTGTTTAAAGAACAACGAAGTAGGTTATGTAGACACGCACCTGGGGAATCTCAAATTGTTTCTCTTCTGTTAAGGTGGCATTGAAGGAAGTGCTAGTTGAGATTCGTACTTCCACAGTTTTTTTCCAGAAAAATATATTTTATTTCTGTCTAAATAAATAAATTTGTACCTCAGCACATAGGCCTACGCTTAGTTTAATTTCCTATATCAATAAAATGTGTATGTTTGCCACATACATCAAAGAATGTTACCAAAATATTTTTAAACGGGAGGAAAAATTAATGATCAAATCCCATGATGACCATGACAAATATTTTTAAAAAAGTTGAAATTATTATAAAATGTAGAAAATTAAACTAAATGTTGACATGTCTACTGAATCAATACGTAACTTCCCACTTCAATGGCTTCCTGGCTTAAGGCGATACTCTCGCAGTAAACCAGACTGCCGATGATGGAGATATTGAGGTTTGAGTTTTGGTTGGGTGTACTCAGGGTGGATTTTCCTAAATGGCTTTACACTCTTCCTCCACACAAATGCTGGTATACTTTCTAAAAATATAATCCTCCTGATCCTTAAATATATTTGTGTATTATTATTTTTTTCTTGAAGTAGTTTTTTGTAAACTATTATATTTTATAGATCATCTATAACCTAGACTATTTGGCTTGGTCACGAAAATGTCCTGTGGGAGTTTTTCTGTCAAGATGTAAATTAAAAAAGTTCGGGGTAGCATGTGTTCATCTAAGGGATTAGGGAAAACTGCACCTTACCAGGAAAAAAGGGAAAATTTCTCCCTCTTATCAATCACACAGCTAGGCGAAAAAATTGCACCCCACACACTGTTTTACACAATTACAAAACAAGTACACCTAAGAACCTAGCAAAGTGTTTGAAGCCTCTAGCCTAGATTCAAAAAAATTTAGTAAAAGGTCGTCAATGATTATTTTGGCAACTTCAATTTATACATTCACATCAAATGCTTACAGGTACACACTAATCCTTATTTCATTGAAAAACCTAACCTAGCTTAACCCAACCTAACCTAACCTCAACAACAGGCAAAGAGACAGGTGCGATGAATCGATGTACTTTGAACTCCTCAAGACTTCATTATGTGCGATGAGTCAATTTGAAATACTCACCCTCCTATACAAAAGGATGCTATGAATGATCTACACCGGTGAAAATGGTAAAGTCGCGAGGAAAGTGAGAAAAGTTCGACCCCATGACCTTGTTAAAATTATTTAGGTGAGACAGACAAGTTCGCGTGGGCGCAGTTTTCTCGCACGAAATTTTCCCGACACCCATCTAGGATAAGACCCAAGAAAATTGTAATTTTAAAAAAGCATGTCAATGTTTTTTAGGAGCAAATACTACAGTGACTATGTAAACTCGTCAGAGGAAGAGAGAAGGTTTTATAAGTAAATATTACAAGAGTCCTCACAGGGTGAGCTGTTCATTACCGTCTCACTATTTCGTACATGCCAGCACAACAAAGGGTAGTAACGTTTATATTCAGTAGATAGGCCTAAATTTAATTTAATTTTCTACATATAACGAGCTTAATTTTTTTTAAATATTGTCACCGACGTCGTGGTATTTGATCATGGATTTTTCCTCCCGTTCAAAAGGTTTTTTGAGAACATTCTGCGATGTCCATAAAAAACATTACATATTTGGTGAAATAGATAAATACAGGAAATTAATCTAAACGTAGTAGTATGTGTTGAGGTACTCATATATTTATTTAGTCAGATATAAAATATATTCTGCTAAAAAACACATGTAAATGTACGAATCTTATTTAGCACTTAATTAAATGCCATCTTAACAGAAGATAAACAATTTGAGATTCCCCAGAAAGTCTAGACATCTTAGGTGCGTGAAGTTAAGATCCAGCTCGCTTCACAAAATAACTTGCTTTGAAATCTCCAAGCAGGTAAAGTTGTTAAAAAATATATGGTACGGAACTCCGTACTGACTTTCTCACTCTATTGTTTAAAAATTGAGATATTTACTCAAAACTCGTAATATATGTGAAACTAAATAATATACACTAGCAAACCCAAGCATACATTGCACTATTTTTTTATGTAAAACATTTTTTAAGTCACGATTTTAAATTTTATAATTTTATTTTTAAAGAATTAATGTCCGCATTTGTATTTTTGAACAGAAAAATACGATCAATATTGGGTCCACAAGGATCAACCCTTCGTATTAAAATTTTGACTTCCGTTTAAAATTTTTGACATTTTATTTGGTGTTCCACATCTTCATGTCACTGCATTACTATTAAATTCCTTATTTTTAAATTTTGACCAATAAAAAATGTAAATATTGACTATTAAGTCTAAAATGGAGATAGATCATTGTTGTACAAATATTTCTCCTAGGAGGTTTAAGGAAAAATAACATAAACCTTTTTGAGAAACTTACTTATATTTAATTATTCTATGGCACTGGAGAATTATTGCGTTAAGACTGAAATAGTAGCCGGCACCCTTATTTTTTAATTTTTGTTTTACTTCCAAGAACGATGATGGCTTAGATCGATTCTTGAATGACATCACATTGAATTTTATCACTTCTTGCTCTCTCCCTTTATTATATACTTTATTCTTGCCCCACAATTCACCATTATAAATCAATTACCCATCTTTGACGTAATCATCTTCTCTTTTTTTATTTATTTGTGGATACACCATGTACTGTCTAAGCAAAACGTTACATCAGAACATCAAATAAAAATATACTTAACCTTGGTCACGGTTGTCTCAGTGGTTCGAGGGGGATCACTATTCCCGGTGACCCTGGTTCAATTCCTGTTCGTGCTGACAAAGATATTGAATATCTGTATACGGTTTCATCCTTCTCCAATTAGAAAATATATAGGTGCAAGGGATCCCTGTGTGGCACTAGACGCACTGTCCAACATTAAGTTAGTTTGTAAGTCATGTGCTGATATGTATGCTTGGAAGTTGAAAATTAAATACAACGCAGAATTTTTCATTCTTTTATTTAAAAATGAAGACATTTATTTAAAGCTTCTAAGTAAGATTTGTGAAACTAAATAATATACATTGTTGCAGAAACATAATGAAAACCTTTCATTTCACCAAAGAGAGTAAATGAAGTAATACACACGTTAGCAGACACATATTGCGAAGAAAGTAACATATTTGTTCATAAAATAACTTAACAATCAACACCAGCTTTCCATGAGTTTTATATTTGCCCATAGTTATTGGGGTTATAAAAATATATTTCAAGTGTTTTTTTATTATTTTTAATAATACTATAACTTTATAATATTAAACTGTTTCGTATCTCAAAGAGTCGCAGAGATATGATCAAAATTGTAAATTTCATATTATGTAAAGTACCCTCAAAGTCGTTTTCATGAAAAAATGAGAAACTCCATTCTGTTTGTAATTGTAAACAATGCCTGGCCACGAAATTTAATCAAAATCTTTAAAAGTGGATTTATAGAAAATTTATTTTTTCTCTTTTTACCTTCAATTAAACCACCCTTACTTTTAAGTTTATATATTTAATTCAAAATTTCCTTGGGTTAACTTTATAAAAATCTTAGCTACCAAGCTTCAACAAGATTGGTAAAATGGTTTCAGCTCAAGGCCGAGACAGACAGACGGCAGCGTGAAAAACACTTTTACGGTTTCAGTGGGTCATGAAACGTCGAAATTAATACAAATCTTGATTTAGATTAATTTGACTATCAACAAATATCTCCCCCCGCGGGGTTGAGAGAAAGTAAAAATACCACTCTTAGCACCAGACATTCTAGTATTTGTAGACTAGACTGGTGATGACAGGGAGGTCGGGGCTCAGATCTCATTCGGCTGTTCCGAGGGTGATTTTTACAAAATTGCTTTCTACTCTCCCTCCAAGCAAATGCGAGACACTTTCTATAAATTTAACATTCCTCATCCCTAGCTTATTAGCGTAATTAGTACATATGCGTGCAGCCTGAAAAAGTAGTAAGAAGCAGTGCGAAAAAAAAAATGAGAGAAACCGGTGACCTAATCGACTTTTGTAGTCTACCAACCCATAGTTTAGTTGGCTGCTAGTACAGTTACAAATATTTTTAAAACTATTTTAATATTTCATATCCAATAATAATCATATGATTATCAGCTGTTACTTTGGCTATATTTATTAATGTTAACTCTAAAAAATATTATAGTAATTTATAAAAGGCTCTGTCCAACACAATACTATTATATACAATCCCATCTAAAAATAAATGAAAATGAATAAAAGTCTTTAGAAACAATTGGTGAGAAATTTTTAGTGACGTTTATTAATGATCAAGTTAGTAGTTACGTACATTCTATAAGAATGTGTTAATCATTATCATCATGTTGTAATTAGGTCACCTTAAGTGAACACACGCCGACGAACGACGCATTTCTGAGAAGAGGTGAAAAACAAAGGTAGATGCGTATGATATAATCCTCTGTCACACCAAATGTGGAAGTAAAATACACGTCCATTATAACCACGCGTAAAAATATGCAATCAACTCCACCCGTAATTCCTCCATTTTAATTATCTCGTAAATTTGTAGTTTCATTATTTGTCTTAAGGTTTTATGAGGGAAAATTATAAACTGGATTTCCGGAGATTTGGTATAGTGATTGAAGAAACCGCCTACTGACCTAAGAGATTTATTGATTCGATCCCCGGTGAGGCACAATAATAAACCAGTTCTAGAAATGGCGTTTCATCCATTTCTCTAAGGATTAAGCTCAGGATATCGGATCTAGTGGTTGTGTTTGCTATATACTTAATTGCATGTATATAATATGTTAAGAATGTTAAATAATAAGGATACACAATTTTGAAATAAATAAGAAATACATAGGAAAAAAAGAAACATGTCGAGGAATTTTGTTAAAATAATCGTGGTAGTTGCAGGGGTAGGTTACTATGTCTCACAAAACTTTCATGTGGTGTATACAATATTATCATCATTATTAGGTGCAGAAAGAGGTTAGTCCTACCCTCAGATAATTTATTCTGTAAGGAAGGATTAACACTATTAGGTTCAAGGGTAATTTAAACTGTTTCAAATAGCATTAATGCTTTATGAAAGATTAACCCCAACAGTAGGTTCAGGGGTTACTTAAACCGTTTCATACACCTAACATTAATGTTGTATGAAGGATTATTATTATTAGCACCGCGTGTTACTACCCGTTCGGGTTATACGCACTAAAACTAATGTGTAATGGTAGGGTGATTGTGAGATGAAATTGAGAGCCTACAGTTTAACGTGGAATCCGAACCACCGTGGAGGCCTAGCATTCCCCACATACACAAGTTGTGATTAATACACGTCTTGTCAGAGGTGAAGAAAGGGTTTGGTAATCAGATAAATCTGTGAGGGACCAAGGATTGAACCCCGGACCCCAGAACAGAAGTCCGACACTTTACCACTAGATCACCAGGTCACCGTATGAAGTATTAATATCAATAGTAGATTAGGGGGTAATTTAAATTGTTTCAAATACCATTAATGTTGTGTGAAGGATTAGCACCACAAGTAGGCTTATGTAGGCCTATATTTCAAGCTCTTTCAATTAGTATTCATTCTATGTGACGTATTAATATAACTTATAGGTGTGGGTCTAGGTTAAGTTGTCCTGTACCCACCTCAGTGGCTGAATGGTCTAACGATCTATTCTCGTGTTGGACTAAACTTGCGATGACAGGGAGATCGAGGTTCAAATCTCGGTCGGGTGTACTAAGGTTTTTTTTTCCAAAACTGTTTTCCACATTCCCTGCACGCAAGTGCATTATCTAAATGTAAAGTTCCTAATTCCTAAAACCATTAGCGTAAGTATTACATAAGAGTACAACCCGAACAGGTAGTAAGTAATACGTGGTGCTTAAAAAAAGATTACACTGTGGAGTATTAACTTTAGGTCAAATAATTGAGCACTTTAGACTATCTTTGAAACTATATGCGTTCTATATTTTAGAAACTTATTATACATGTAGCTATCCCAGTACTCCCATATGTTAAGACGTGTGTCTCTTTTACATGGTAATAAATATTCTAATTGGAAATATTTTATGAATTACACACAGGTATACTACAGGTCTAAGACGTAATGTAAATTAAATTGAGAAATGTCAAAACAATTTTTAAAATCATTAAACATTATTTATTCCGTATTTATCTCCACTGTAATCATTAACTAATGTAATTTGAATTAGAGTAAAATTTATTTGATAATAATATCACGTTTGAAAATAAAATTGACGATACTTACTTGAATAAATGGCGATGAGAGGTGACATTAGGATCTAAAGGGAAGAGAAAGAATGTGCTGACGTTAAGAGAGGCTCCAACTTTAAATTATTATTTTTTAGTACCGCGTTTGACTACTCGTTCGGGTTATACGTTCACGTACTAATAACGCTAGTGGTTTTAGGGAATAGGAAGGTTATATTAATTTAAAGTGTACCCACATTTGCGTGGGGGAAGAGTGGAAAACCATTTTGGGAAAAAACAACCTCAGTACACCCAACTGAGATTCGAACTTCAATCTCCCCGTCATTGGCAGTCTAGAATACTACAAGAGTATTGCGTTATACCGTGCAGACACCGAAGCGGATAGCTTTTAACTACATGACTGAAAAAAAAAGTTGTGTTTTTCGAAATCTTTGACCACGGTTTTGGATGATTGAATTCGTTTGAAATTTGTGTGACTTTATTAATCATAGTTTATACTGTGTAAGCTAAAAACTCTCTCCCTCTCCCTCTCTCTCTCTCTCTCTCTCTATATATATATATATATATATATATTTGCACATGTGGTCACACTGTTTATTACGTCAAGCTAGGAGAAAACTGTGTTGCTGGTGATGTGAGGTCTAGGCTCGAATCTCAGCTGGGTGTACTGGTAGTTTTCCACATGTTATTTATCACTTTGGTTTATTACATGCACTCTTCATTCTAATGCGGGTACTTTTTATCGAATTAACTTCCTAAACTCCAGCACATGGTATAATAACTTAAATTGTTTCAAAAAGTAGGGATTAAAACAAAATAAATTTTTTAAATATATATATAAATGTTTTAAATATATCTATATTGCCCACTTCCTACTACTCGTCCGGCCTATGCGCATTTATTTACACTAATGAGGTAGAAAGAACTGAGTAAAGTATAATTTAGAGGAAATATTCCTGTATTTGCGTCGAGGGAGACTGTACAATAATTTTAAAACTCATCCTTACTAAATCCAACCAGGGTTCGAGCCTCTACCGCTATCAAGTCTAGTTTATTTTGATAATAACTACTTAGACCACTGATTCAGACAGCATTAATTAAACCACATAGTTTATTTTAGAGCAGTTAATAATGTCGGTAGCTTAATACAATTTAGGGCCAGCAAAAATAATAGGAAAAAAGTAAAAAGAATAAAAAAATATAATAAAGAAAACTCATCACTGCCCAAGGAAATCCTTAGGACAAGTACACGAATTCCAAGCAGATAACCCAATATCTTAATTACATCTTTATTTTGGTTTGGTTTCATAGCTAACAATTTCATCATTCTTCCTTAGATTTTTTTTTTCTAGAAGGATTGCCTAGGTGGCTGTTTGTTGCTGCCACATTTTTAAGTTAATTTCTTCAGCACGACTCTTTGTGTTCTGTCCATATATGCGAGGAAGAGAGAGGGAACGGGATAAAGAAGACCTCGTATCTTCATTAGTGGGCGGGGGAAGAGAGAGAGATTCTCTGGCAGATTATTATTATTTTTTGTCTCTAACGGGGGCACAGAAGATACGAAGAGGTCGGTCCAATGGAAGAGAAGGATGTGATCCAGTTTGAGAGGAAACCACAGGGTGAGCGACAAAGCTAAAGTTCACCTCCGTTACCAAAGGATTAAGGCGGGGATGTAGATCACGCGAGAAAAGATCAGGGTTTTTTGAAGTTTTTTTATAGAGAATCTTTTTTTTTGGGGCCAAAATAGATAGAGTATTGCTCCAATGGAAACACACAGTTTAATTTTATTCACATGGTGATATAAGCAGTTTTTGAATAACTATCATGAGCATAAGGTCATTAGATGACACACTTTTTAAATGAAACCTGCCTCGATGGCGTACTTAGCTAACGCGCTGGTATCGTGTTGAGCTAGACTGCCAAGGACGGGAAGATCGAGGTTAGAATCTCGGTTGGGTGAACTGGGTCGGTTTTTCCTAAATGGTTTTCCATTCTTCCTCCACGAGAATGTTGGGTTAACCTCCTCTAAATTCAACCTTCCTTATTCCTAGTCCATTATAGTAATCAATACTTAAGCGTATGACAAAAACGGGTAGTAATATGCGGCAATAAATAATAATAATAATAATAATAATGACTTTCAAACGAAGAGAAAAGGTTGTCAGGACTTCCTTGACAGTTATTCAACAGTTATTAATATCATCAGTTATTGATATTATGAGAAAATATGTAAAAACATGACCCTTAATTCGTGTTTCCTTCCATTACACATTAAAGAAAATTAGTACAAGGTATTATGAACTATAATGATTAAGCTCAGCCTGAAAATCCCAACTTGGTGCTTGGGTGAGGCTATTTACTAAAAACATTTGATTTTCTAAATTAAGTTTGAATATAAGTCTTGTGCTAATGGATCCGCGTATTATTTCCTAAAATTCACTTTAAATGAGTTGTAACAATAGTATTTGTGGCATTACTGGAGTTCTTTTGGGACCAAACACCCCTACCAGTGGTCACGTCGGCTAAGGCGTTGGATTTGTTTTGCATCACTGTTGACAAGGAAGTCATTTGGTTTGCCATTCCTCTCTTCACGCAAATATATGTTGTACTTTTTAAATTAGCCTCATCCTCCTAGGTGAATTATTTATTTACCCTTATGTTGAACGTACAGGTAATAATAATAAAAATTACTCGACTATTGTTTGACCTGTTTGGTATAAAACTATAGTTCTCTAGATTTGTTGTCAGCCTCTCTGGCCACTCGACCATTTATGTCCGGACACTAGTTTATATTGTAACAAAGCGTACCAATTATTCATGGCATGTATTGTGTGCCCCGACCTGCGCAGATGAACACACATGCACTTTTTTTCCTCTTTCAAGGCATTGTATGCTAATACAAGACCTAACTAACACTTGCAAGGATGTTTTGAGTTATGGTTAGGATTGTGATGTGGTTCATCATACATCAGACATTGTTAGTGCGGCGTTGACTAATAAAAACAAATATGTTAGCATCATCCTCAACGCCCACCATTAGTTCACTCGCTGAAGAATACTGACTGTTGAGCAGGAGGTCTGTGGTTCTAAACCAGGCTGTTATATTAAGGTGTTGAGGTTTATGGTCAATTCTTTTTAGATAATCTGGTTTTATGAAGACAATGAAGGGTGTGTAATATTCCATTGTTCATACATAAGGTTTAGAATTAATACATTTGTACGTTTAACACAGGGTTTGTTAACGACTTAATCTAAGGGTCAGGGATAAGGAGGATAGTTTAGGATAGATGCTCTCGCATTAGCTTATATAGAGGGTGGGAAAACAACTGTGAAGGACAACCATATGTTGTAGTCTAACTCTATTACACTCAGTTGGGATTAGAATACAGACCTCCTTGTCAATGGTTACTCAAATAAAATGACCTTAGACCACTTGAATACCAACGGAGTCGAGTGGGTTGAATGGGGGTTGTAAGTAAACATAGTTGTTTTCCACGTTTTATTTTATTTCCAAGCCTCTTATATTTAAATTCAGTTTTTTTTCTTCTTTTTTTCTTCTTTTAACAGTGGGCTTAATTTTAGTTCGGTCTATACGTATTTATAGAGTTTAATTGGTTGAAAAATGACACATGGACACGTGACCAGAGCTAGGGTTTAAATGCCAGGCGTAAATTTAAAACTAATTTAAGTTGATTGAAACATATTCTTTTACACATGAGTACATCCCCACAAACGTTAATTTACATCTATGTGCAATTATATTGTTAAACATATCTATATCAATCTAGATAATGGGGTAGTGGCAAGGAAAGTAGCATTTTAGAGAAAATGTACCCACATCTGCGTGGAGGTAGAATAGGGAAACATTTATGAGGAGACAACTATTACATTATTCTGGTATTCAAACCCCGATCTCCTCGATACCAAAAAACCAGACTAGATGAGTTTAACCTCTATAACACGTGTCCATCAACCGATATAAATTACACTATTGTTTACTCCTAATAATAATTACAATAGTAATGAAGTAAATTATATTTTGTTGTAAGCGTTCAAATATGAAACCTCAGGTATCCTGTATAACTATTTAATTTTAATTTATTTTACTCGGTCCATTGAATAATCAAACTAACAAATTGCTATTTTAATAATGTATTTTCCTCTCATCAGAATTGATCTAGATGGAACTATAACTATAATTATAGGAACAAAAGTAAGGAATGGATCCCTTTAATAAAAAATAATTTAGTGACTACCATATTAAAGCTCTCATTTAATCAGTAGCCAGTAATTTGGTGACAACTTGAGTATTCAAAAAGCCCCGACTGTCTTATGCAGTATTGCAACTGAATTAAACTATAACATACTTTATTTTCGTGTATATTTCTATCTTGTTTTCTTGAATTTCATAGTTGGTATATATGTTGTGGCTTAAAATTTAAAAAATCTTAAAATTCTGGTATTCATGATAGTTCCATATTTTTTGCCTATGAAAAAGTTTACTTTTATAATTAGCTATATATTTTATGATCAATTAGTTACTTGTATTTTGCTAACAATCTATTTAACTGTATTGTCTTTATATGTTTATTATAGCTACATATTCAACTGAATAATATTAGTAAAGGATATAAAAACGTAATCCATATCAAAGTATATTTTCGATTGAATAGACAATACAATTTTTCTAAACGTTTATTTTTCATTTATAGAAAAGGAAAAACAAAAACGAGTTGACTGAGGAGCATAAAGACATAAAGTAGAAGTAGATGTTTGACCATCTTTTTGTGACGTCAATGCTTTGATTTTAATTAGAAGGTGGGGGAAAAACGTCCTTCAATACGTTCAAGATAGACTTCATACACTTTGCTTTTTATTATCATAGTAACAAAATAGTTAACACACTAATTTAATTATAAGTCTTCACCTTCATGCTGATGCTTAGGTTTTGTTTTAAAAAAGAACGTGGTATTAACCCGATTTACTTTTTTTTTAACAGGAAGCTTTTTTTTATATATCTTGGAGTTTCTTTCGAACCATAAATGGGCGCTAAACCGTATATTGTTGAAAAACGGTAGCATGTTGGGTCTTTTTTATTATTATTTATTGCGCTTTAACTAGGTCAGTATCAGAGAATAATAATTGTTGTTGATAAATTTATTGGCGACTTTCACTTGCTCAGTGATTCAGATCGAGTACTAAAGCTCATCACAAGTCATTAAGAAGCGCACTATAAAAAACGAGATTAAGATTAAACTTAGCACTTAAGTGAAAAAGGTCACTTCGATAAAAAAAAGTATAAGTACTATTCACCACCTCCTCACCACTCGCCCTCGTTTTTCTTGTTTTACTTTAGTCCGTAAACGGTAGTTTTATTCTTTTCTATTAGTTGAAAAATAAATAAATACCGCTTTGTATTCATCCGCCTAAAAACGTTTCTATTTCAAATTGGTAAGGGATATTTCGGTACATCATACACCTATAATAGGATTCTGGTAAGAATTATCTTTTTAGAAAGAACGAACATATTATTTTGCAATCACGATTAATATAATTCTACTATTTCATTAGTGTAATTTTTCAGGTATCGAAACTAGTTCTCAAACGCGGCACCTATAGATTGCATGCATTGACTTTTGGATATATTAAAGTAGTTTTAGTAAATTTTGTAAATCTCAGATGCAGTCTCTGCTACCAAAATTTTACTGTAGTCAAAATCATAATTTTATGTTCTTACGCAACTTATAACCATTTGAGCCCAAAAACCGGCAGTAATCTAACTTTTATAAAGATTTCTTCAAGTCAAAAATGTTTCCTTTGACCAAAGTTGTTTCCAAAATAATATACAAACCTAATGTGTGCTAAGACTGGCTCGCGTATTTCTGCAAAGGAAATCTGACCTTAATGGGACTAAAATAGTAATTTGTCTTCTCCCATTCAATATAATATTTCCCCATTCAAGTCAATGCACAAACATATATATGTACTATGATTATACATATAATTAAAGCTAAATATAAAAATCAATAGGAACAAAATCTTAATTTGCATGTACATTTTGTCAATAGCTATTATAAACGGGATACCACATTAACAAGTACACCTTACTCTGAGACATCAGTCGCCTTGTCCTGCTTTAGGCTTGAAACACCGACCGGGGAATTTCAGTGGGATGTTTTGTACGATAAAACGCCCCATCTAGTGGGTGTCAGGCGCCAACCTTGGAATGTAAAATTTCTGCTAAAAACGCAAGTAAAATGGTTAATGGAGCGACTTTAATTCCCTGTATCGAATTTCCTTTCTAAAGCTTGTCATGACTGCATGTAAGAGAAGGAAACTCCACAACACCCAAGATCACCGAGTGGGTAGAACGACTTACTTGAGCTCTGATTCTGAGGGATCCCTATTTGATCCCGAATCACACATGATGTCTCAGATAATCTATAAAAAGGTGGGTTGGATCTCTAAGACCATTCAGATTATCTAACGCAGGAGTTTATGTTGTATTATGGAGTATTATACTCGTATGTAGCCTTAAGTTGTCACCCGCACCGGTGGACACGTGAGAAAGGATGCGCTCGTATTTTTCGGATCTGTCTGTGACGTGTTTTTATTCAGCAAAATTTCCCAATTCCCCCGCAAGTGCGAGTATATTTATCTTATCTTATGACTTACTCATCCCTACCCTATTAGCGTAATTAAAACACGCATACCCATGACGGGTAGCAGGACGAGTCAAAAGATAAAAGCGGTATTGACATTATTGGGCACACTAAAGATTTGGCCTTGCCTTGTCTAGGCTTTACAGTAACGTGGAGGTCGTGCTTTTAATCCTGTCCTAGTGAATTGAAATATTTATTTCTAAAATCTATCACCACTCACCCTCCACGAAATTGTGGTTACATCTACTTTAGATTTTATATTATTCATCCTTACACCATTAGTGTAAACATGCAGGTACTTCGGATGGGTAGTAAGAAGTAGAGTATGGGGAACGAAGGTTACTGGCTAACAGGTGTGCGTTGACTCGTGCTCTGTTTTTTTATAAATTACGAATTAAATCCCTTAATATTATAACTAACAACACCCAACTTGAATATACCATTTTAGAAAAAGGTGCAAGGACGCCTTGAAAGACTGATTAAGGTACCCCGTCGCAAATCTCTTGCGTGGGTACTGTCAAAGAAAGAGAGAGTAAAAAGACATCTCATCGTCCTCAACCTACAGGAAAGTCAACTTTTTTGTCGCGCCCAAAAGACGAAGAGTGTGGCGGGGAAGATGGATACGTCAGTTGAGAAGTGGATTGGGAGGTCCCCCTTTCCCCCCTAAAATGAATCTTTAATCACAATGATGCATATTTATGATAGAATATTCAGGACTTTTTTTTCATCTCTACAACATTTCGATGATACCCACACACAAGGTGTGCCTCAGTGTATAGCGTAACCAAAGGTGAAGCGATTACGTACAAAACCTAGTGACATTAATGGGTAATTGGGACTTTACTAAAAAAAATTAATTTAATGTTGTCCTGGTAATTATAATCACTATATGAATATTACGCCATTGTTCAATATGTGGGATAGTATCTGCCTTGCCGAAAACGCCAAGGCATCCTACCATTAGTTATGTATTTTTTCTGTAGGTGCCTTACATGAATGAGGCTATCAACTCTTGGTGCAATAATAGCAGCGTTCTCTGCCTGCTTTCCTAACTTTCGAGGAGTAAATAGTTCTACTCAAGTGAGTCAAGAAGGTCAATGAGTCTAAAGCTCCAGACTGCACTACCAGCTTTATGGTCTTTAGGAGTCTTACTGGCAGGGTTACCGGGAAATTTGTGAGCGAGGATATCTCTGAGGCTCTCGAGGCCGGGTTTAAACACTCGGCAGGAATGAAAATGTATTTTTGGTGAACTGTTGACCTTGGGACTATGTGTTGTGTCCGTTATAGTAGTATGTTAGTTTGTAAGTCGTGTGCTAATATAACATATGTGTAATTTTCATGATAAATACCTTTAGTATAAAATCTATTTAAAAGGGAGAGTTGGTCTTAATAAAGGGTTTTTTAGCCCCGCGTTTTACTACCCGTTCGGGCTGTACGCTCATATACTAATTACTCTAATGGCTTAGGAACGAGTAAGGTTGGATTTAAAGAAAGTGTACCTAAATTTGCGTGGAGAAAGAGTAGATTAGCATCTAAGGAAAAACCACCCTCAGTACACCAAACTGGAATCCAACCATGATCTCCCCATCATCGCTTGTCTAGTATATGGCTAGAGTTGTGCCTCTGACCATGTGGCCACCAAAGCGAGTTAGTAAGGTTAGGTGCGTATAGCCTGAACAGGTAGTAATTCACGGTACTAAAAAACAAAATTAAAGTTAAGTAGTAATTTGAAAAACAAACTTATGAAATATGTTTGTATAAGTAAGATTTATGGCTGGTATAAATTTAAAATATGTAAGCTAAGACATATGGTTAAAAGAGTATATCTTATAAACCACCATTCTCCTGGAATGAAAAGTAAGCGACCCTAATACACCACGGCCCCATCCTGATAAAAATATAAAGAATATAAGAAAATACCAGCCAGTCTATCAGTGCTCTACTCATGACCGTAAGTTGTAACAGGGTGGGTAGCCAGCTGCGTCACGATTCAGAGTATATTGCCACATTGGCAATCACTCAGGTGCAAGACCTCGTCTCGTCTCTCATATATTAGAGACTTTAACGCTAGTGTAAGAGATGAGACGCTATCGTGTCGCGACGTTATCGTGTAAGCCAACTTGTTTTACATGAAGTGAGGGACTCCCTTTCATTGGAGACTCGAATTATGGACTTACACAAGGCACCATCTCAAATCCGAGTGCGTTCTCATCATTTAATTATTCTACCGTATCTTACTGCCCGTCTGAGCCGTATACATTTCAAAATACGGTAGTATAGTAGAGCCGAGGAAGGTACAATAAAGAAAATAATACACCCGAATTTTTGTGAGGGGAGAGTAGAAAATTATTTAGGAAAATAAAATTTCAATATTCAGGGCCGGGACTACCCCAACCTACCCTGTCACCGGCAAACCAGACTAGACAATCCAGATATCTAATCCGGGCCACCAGCGGTTTAGGTATCTCTTACTAAATATGAGTAATGGTACACAGGCTCGTCACAACCCCTCACACGGGTAGTGCTTTATCATTAATACTTTACAATGGACGCTCTTTCTGAGTGATAAAAACAATTCCCACATGTGAACAATCTATGATTACCTTATTAATACTGCTAGCAACTCCAGCGTATAAAATATCTTAGCTAAAGGCCTTCACCATTGGGCAGAAGAAAAAAATACGTTCGTTTCGTATTGTATAGCTTTCTGGTAGCATGAGATGAGGTTTTAAATCGGGTCAGGTGTGCCATAGTCATCATCACTATCATCATCAACTGTTTTTTGTTGATATTCCATGGGTCGACATACTATGCCGCTCCCCAGTTTATGTATTTTCCTGATCATTACATACTATCTCTTTCAATTACATTCGAATGTTAACCTCCCATCTACGTATAGGTCTTCCCAATGGTTACTTCCCACTGGGTTTGCCAGTCAATACCCTGGACAACGTTCTAGGATCTCCCATTCAAGCTGCATGTTCTACCCACCGTAATCTGACAGATTTTATTATCCTAGCCTTGTCTTGTGAGGAGCAAAAGGTTTGTAATTCATCAATATGTAACCTCCTCCACTTGCCAGTATAATTCTCCCATTTATTGACCAAATTTCTTCCTACCTTGTCTATAAATTATAAAACAGAACAAGCTCGCGCAGTGAAGACACGAGATTATATCCATGCTTATCCAATTGCCGCGGCAACACGTAGATAAACAACATCACGGTTTTATGGTAATTGGCTAACTAGCAGTTCACACATAAAATGAATTTAACATGGCTATATAGTAACAATAATACTAAATAGAGAGAGAGGGAGAGAAAGAGAGTATGTATGACATGGACATTACAACTCGGTTCTAACAACCTCGCACGAAATATAAAAACTCTCTTAACTATCCGCCAACTGCGTTCGGTAGTAAATGATCAATGCATGAGCAATGATTTCAGCGCAGTTATTACATAGATAAATAAAATACAAACATGTAAACGTGTAATCCTTGACTAGTTTATACGACGCTTATCTGTGACGCTTGGTAGAACACCCTTGATGCAACAACCAGCAATATGTATTTTTAACCCTTAAAATTAACAACTTTTGTATAATAATTGTTTCCTCATGGCTAGAAAATTTGTTTATTTATCTCTAACTAACAATCCCGCAGGGCGTTGCCCGTGACCCACTGGGGTATAAGAATTATATAAGCTCCTCCCCCTCCCCCAATGATGCCCGTTGCTCTTAAACGTAATTCTAAGCCAGATAAAACATATTTTCTCCAAACAAATGTTAAAAATAGCCTATTTAAAAAGCTAATTAAAAACTTAGAAATCCTACTTTAAGGTGCATTCGGACCACCTTTCGTCCATCCATTTAAAAAATTTCTGATCTCTGCGTGCCGTAGATTTGTCTGGGCATCGCACACAAACAAACACACAGACAAACAAACACTTCCCTTTATTATTATAGAAGATTATAATTACCTTCTTACATGCCAAATTTAAAGTCTCTAATAATTATAGTTACGGAAATAAGGTAACTTTATTCCCTATCCCATGGGAATTTAAAAAAATTCGGCCCTATTCCTTGTCTACAACATAAAGGGAACCTCTGTGCAAAATTTCAGCGTTCTAGATCCTTGGGTTTGGGCTGGGCGTTGATGAGTCAGTCAGTGAGTCAGGACTTTTCTTTATATATATATATTAAAGTGCCATGAATTCAGACATGCATGTGTTTTATCAAATCAACGAATTTCATTTCACCGTACTTTATTTAAATTTTCAATATAATCTTCATGATTTACAGATCCAGAGTTACCAGGTTCGGTCCACGGCACTTCCAGAATCTTTATATGCGTTAGTGGGCTTGGAACGGGGTCAAAAGCAGCCCCGGGAGAACAGATGAGGAATAACTTTAATAAGTAAGTAGCAGCTTCGCTCTAGAAAACAGATTAGTGACCGGGGGTTTCATTTTTTGACAACATGACACACTCTATCCACAAATGTTGGCACTATCATCGCTATCGGTGGTGACCACTCGATCAGTATATTTATATTATAGTACAATAATATAATAATTACTGTATATAAACATCTTATTTGCATGTTTAAAGATTCACATTTAAAAAGTGACCTTAACACACTCTTATTTATTATTAGACTTAGAAGTTATAAGAAAGTGTAAATATTGTGAAGTGTGAACTGTGTTCATATTTTTATAGTGACGGCAGAAAATGTGAGCTATTCTCTTCAATTTCTCCTCATTGAAGGCAGTGTAAAGTGTGAGATCTTTTTTAAATTTCTACATCTGTGAAAATATTGTATAGTCTAATATCGTTTATTAATTTCCTCCTCAGTGACAGAAGTGTAAAGTGTAAGCTGTTTTCTTCATATCTTCATCATTGACAGCTGTGTAAATTGGGAGCTATTTTATTCATTTCTTCATCAGTGACAGCAATGTAAGGTGTAAACTATTTTATTCATCTCTTCATCATTGACAGCTGTGTTAATTGGGAGATATTTTATTCATTTCTTCATCAGTGACAGCAATGTAAGGTGTAAGCTGCTTTTTTCATCTCCTCATCATTGACAGCTGTGTAAATTGGGAGCTATTTTATTCATTTCTTCATCAGTGATAGCAATGTAAGGTGTAAGCTATTTTCTTCATCTCTTCATCATTGACAGCTGTGTAAATTGGAAGCTATTTTATTCATTTCTTCATCAGTGACAGCAATGTAAGGTGTAAGCTGTTTTCTTCATCTCTTCATCATTGACAGCTGTGTAAATTGGGAGCTATTTTATTCATTTCTTCATCAGTGACAGCAATGTAAGGTGTAAGCTGTTTTCTTCATCTCTTCATCATTGACAGCTGTGTAAATTGGGAGCTATTTTATTCATTTCTTCATCAGTGACAGCAATGTAAGGTGTAAGCTATTTTCTTCATCTCTTCATCGTTGACAGCTGTGTAAATTGGAAGCTATTTTATTCATTTCCTCATCAGTGACAGCAATGTAAGGTGTAAGCTGTTTTCTTCATCTCTTAATCATTGACAGCTGTGTAAATTGGGAGCTATTTTATTCATTTCTTCATCAGTGACAGCAATGTAAGGTGTAAGCTATTTTCTTCATCTCTTCATTGTTGACAGCTGTGTAAATTGGAAGCTATTTTATTCATTTCCTCATCAGTGACAGCAATGTAAAATGTAGGCTGTTTTCTTCATATCCTCATCAGCGACAACGGTGTTAACTGTAAGCTGTTTTAGAGCAGTGTAAAGTGTAATCGATTTTCATGAGTTTTTTCTCTTCTTCATTTCTTCATGGGTGATAATAGTGTAAAGTGTGAAATTGTTTACTCTTTTTCCAGCAGTGTTAGGTTTGAAGTATATTCTTAAATTGAAAACCATATATTCTTCCTCCATTTGTTCTAATCACACAATCCTGTACCTTATTCATAAAAATAATATTCTTACACCCATTAGTTTCAATATATAGGTACGGTTATCACTCCCATGAGCTTGTATTGAATATATAGGGGTGATAGGGCAGATGGTTATTTGAACTGAGGAATTTTTGCGTACCTATTAAAACTTATTTAATGCCTATATATTGCTCGCATATTTGAGAATTTATACTACCGATAAAACGTGAGTCTAGATTATAATGATATGTTTTTACCACTGACGCGTTATAAAGTTTCTTGACTTTGAAAAGAAAGCTGTTCAAATAAAGCAGAGGGTTATGGAACGCACTTGTATGTATGGTTTTATAGTTTCCTCGTTGTCTGAAATAGTTTGTTCTGGGTCTATAGAGTATACGATAGTGCTGCCCATAGTATCTTGATCCTTATAAAAAGAGAGAGAACAATAATGTGCTTAGTCGTATACAGCTTGAAGGGATAGTTGTTTTCATTTGTAAGAAGAAAGGCTCAAGTACAGATACGAACATTTCTATTTTTTTATTATTATAGCGTATTGTTATTTTATCTTTAAAGATATTTAAAATAGGAACTTAACACAATATAATTACAGTATGAATAGTAATTATATTAATGTATACAGCATATTATTTATTTAGCATCGCATCTTACTATTCTTTCGGGCTACACGCTATGTACTAATTACAGTAGTGATTTAGGAATTAGGAAGGTTTAATTGAGAAGAAGAGCACCCGCGTTCACGTGGAAGGAGAGTGTAAAACCATTTAGGAAAAAACATCAATGCACTCAACTGGGATCGAATCCTACACTTACATCTTCGGCAGTCTAGTCCAACACGAGAGTAGCGCGTTATACAACGCGGCCACCTAAGCGGGTACATTTTTTTATGAACTCATAAATGTGTGTGTTCACCGTGTTTTAACACTGGTTTGAGTTATTCGAATATCCACACTAATAGGGTAGGAAGTAGGTAGATACAATTTATAGAAAATATACCACCAATTTTAGGATTAATAGGGGAAAAATACACCCTCAGCTCTCATGGTAGGTTTTAGAACCCTGATCTATTTATCACTCGAGAATCCAGTCTATTATTCCTTGGACCATTGCATCCACCTGTTGGGATAATACAATATTGACTCTACAATTCAAATGTAAAGGTAAAAAGTAAGTTCTCTACCTCTCCACTTATTAGCGAGGATAACAGCACGACAGATGAAACATTGATATATTTTGTGGTTTATAAATTGTGTTTTAATCAAAGATTAGTAGTGAGAGAACCTATTATTTTCTATATAAATTCATTCCACATCTTCCGACCCGAAACAAAATTATATCGCTCAGAGCGGATAGATGGATGGCATCTCTAGGAGCTGCAAGAACTCTCCACTACACCCACCCTCCTCCCTGTCAATGGTTTTTATTAAATATTGGATGGGTTCTCCTTCCAAACAAACCAGTTCTAGAGAGTGCTTAACGTGAAAAGATTAACGATTTGGTCAAGGCCTTGGAACTGGTCAAGAGCGTAAAGTCATCGTGTTTCATTCAATCAACGGACTAATCACCTCCGAGGGACATTTAATTCGAATCACAGGAGGAAACCAGAAGTGGTGGGTAGCAAAATTCAGTTTCCAAGTAGTACGAAACAATTTGAAAGGATGAGAAACGTGTGCTTTTTATTGAACTCCAAAGTGTTAACTTCAAATATTTGTCTGTGAAGGAACCTTCAAAATTAATCACATGAAAAAAACTATAATTTAATAGTTCCGTAAAATTTGGTATATTATTAAATATATACAGTCAGAAATTTTCACCACAACTCATCCCACATTTTTTGAACCAACTTGAACCGGTGAGGTCTTAATCATTTTGTCCCGAAATGCATATTTGCAGCTAATGGTCAGAATCTTGAAAAGTGCGTGCAGGAAGAGGTTTGTAACTTTTTATATATATTAGAAATTTGTTGACAAATTAAAGGTCAGCTTATAATTTCCTTAGTACAATTATTAAAATTATGACTATAAGCTGCAAATCTACACAGATGGATGACAAAATTAAGACCTAACGGATACAATTGTTTGAGAATTGTGTGAGGAGTTGTGGTAAAAACTTTTTTTTATTACTAAGTGGCCTAGATCCGCTTAACATTCATGTATCCCTTCTCAACACATCGATTTAAGGTTCATCATTAAGTATTTATTTTACTTTTCCTGTAGTAATCCAACTACCATGACGTACCCGGCTTGCCCAGGAGAAATAGCATATGGTAAAAATAGTAAAAATAGTAAAAAGATAAAACAAGGCAAAATGGGTAAACAATAAATCTAATCTTTTTTAAAATGGTAATTAAAACGGCAAATAGTGTAAGCATGATTTAAAGGCTAAAAGAGGCAAAAAGAATGAACCTTAAGGGGAAAATATATATTATTTGAGGGTAAAAGGTGTGACTAGTACAATAAGGCTAAAAGGTGTAAAAGTAAATACCTATTTTTTCAGAAAGTTTTTACCATTTTTAAGTACAGCTTTTACACCGTTTAATCTCTTTACCATTTTTGTTCTTTTAGCATTTTTGTCATTTTTTTAACTTTTCAACACTTTTTACATCATTTACCACTTATAGCCATCTTTATATTTTACCCTGTTTTCCCTTTTTGCTCTTTTAACCTTTTTTACCTTGAAACATATTTTGCCAATTTTACCCTTTTTGCCATTTACACTTTCTACCCCTTCTATATCTTCCCCCTTTTATTGTTTTTGAACTTTTTGCCCTTTTAGATATTAACACTTTTTTGCCCTTTTCTCTTCTAGCGCTTTTTGACCATTTTACCGTTTTCATCAATTTGTACAAAGGTCATTCTCTTTTTTAATTATATTAAATGTTGTTTTTACCATTTTTACCTTTTCGCGTGTAATAAACGGCTTAACTCGGGAAAAATATTTTAAGTTAAATAAATTCAAAAAGTCAAAAAGGGTGAAAAGAATAATAATTAAATCTAATAGATTAAAAAAGGTAAGTAATAAGGAAATAAAGGAGTGAAGGGATAAAAAGGATAATAAGGGAACACTGAAAAAATGGCGAAAAGATCAAAAAGTAGATTTAAGAAAAATAATAAAAGTTAAAAGGAGTTAAAATCACTCAGAAAAGTAGTGTTCTATTAAAAACTGTATCAATTTCGAGCTACTCCATTTCCCAAGCTTAAATTTCTAATTTCGATATTTTCAGACGTAGTTAGGCTACCCGGGAATGTCTATTGACTAACATATTAAAATTATATTTTATATCACACCAAAATGTGTGTTTTCATTAATTTTAGGAATCTTGATGAAAGCCCCTTCTATAATTACAGCTTACGAGACGATATCAGCGAACAATCTCCGTTTCCTTACATAATTTTTAAACAGTCTGAAATTAAGTGGACTGCCCACGCACAGACGGTAGCTGAAATAAAACTTATTTGTGCGTGTTTCTTATGCTTAACTTAAAAATAATGAAGGGTCTTATAAATGGTATAAGAATGTGAGTGAAAGATTTACACTGATTGTCAAGTATTAAATGGAGGAGCATCACGTGGGGAACCAGTACTTGTCCCTAGAGTGAGACTATCTCCTTAAGAAAACGTTTTTCATTAAAATTACTACGCATGCAGATTTCGTTTATAGTTGATTTTGCTATTACCATTTAGAAGAGTAAAGATCAAACTGATACAAAGCTTGGAATATTATTTCCTAGCCCCGTCTTTGCGCAAGAGCAATTTATATGTTGCACTCGAGGCCTCTCATTCAATGCTTAAAAATATTATAGACTGAAGAAAAATAAAATGATGTAGGGAACAATGTGTTTTTCACAAACATTATTTATAAAGAGGTTCTCTGATTTATTTATCTGAAAAATTTTCTAATTAAAATATTGTCTATTTAGCCTATTAATCATACTTTTTTTTTATTAAAGTATAATTTGTAATACAAATGGTAGAATTTAAAAATTAATGTTTTAAACAAGGTGAATATTTCGGCCGGGACAACTAGCTTATATGAAATAAGGTAGTTAACGTGTACTTCCTAAACTCAAAAATCATATCAATAAAAGTCTTACAAACAACCTACATTACAGCTAATAGGACAACTGTATGGAATGGAAGTGCTTATTTTCTATAAATTGAATTTAATTTAGTGCTTTACGATCTTCTCTCAACAACATTTTCCCGTCAAAAACATATAAAATTTTTATTACGAGTTCCCAAGAGATTGTATCAAATATGTGTCCATGGCCTTGACCAAGCTGATAGAATACTCTCTAGAGGAGCTGTCTATGGCTACTGGTGATGATGGAGAAAATATTCACCTTTTGTTTATGGGTTCATCCTTCTATCCTATTAGTAAATATCTAGGTGCTAGAGCTGGGCGTTTGGTGGTTGCGTGTACTGCCCTAGATTAAGTTAGTTTGTAGGTCGTATGATTATATATGTGTGGTCAGATAGTGTACTGTAAATACCCAGATGAAAAAGTGTATCAAGTAGATACATTTTCAGGCAATATATATTTATTTTAAATTTCTCATCTATTTTCTTTGATTATAAGGGTGAACTTCTTCTAAATAACTTAGCTCATCCTCACTCTATAAATACAGCCACTAGTACGCATTATTATTTTAAAATTGCCTTTCAGGGTCCACGGGCCAGGTCATTAAACTTGTCTGGTATGGTTTGCCGGTGATGGAAAGGTTGCTGGTTGAGTCCCAGCTGGTTGTACTGAGGGTGAATTTTCCTTATATGCTTTTCCAATATCCTTTCACAAAAGTGCGGGTACATTTCCTCTAAATTTGATCTCCCTCATCCTTACTTCATTGGTGTATAGCGTATATTCCGGACGAATGATAAGGCTTGAAGCACAAGAAATATTTTACTTTCTCTTGACACCTCGTTTCATACAACCCGTATAGGTTATCTGTATTTAAATACCACAATCGGGTGGGTACTAAGAAGATAAACTAAAGGAGAAATGTACCCACATTATTGTGGAAGGAATGTGTAAAATGATATAGGAGAATACCACTCATATTACACCCAACCTAGATTAAAACCCCGACCTCCCCATGATCAAGTAAACCAGACTAGGTGATACTGACGTTTGGTCCACTTGCGCACCGGTGTGGCTAAAATATGCTACTAAACGCAACGATTAATAAAACAATACAAAGTCGTCCATCTATCGTTCGTCGCCGGGAGAAGCAGACTTGGATCCGTCTCGAAGTGGCTGAGCGAAACGGTTCAGAGAGCATCCCTCCCCTCTATTGGACCAGATTCCACCGCGTCCCATCTTCTTCTTCATCATCATACCTTGAGAGTTTAACGACTCCTCGGAGGAGGCCCCAAGATACCGGTAGAGGGGAATGGGGGAGGGGGAGGGGTCTTATCTTGTTAAGGCTGTAGAAACCAAACCAAATTCTCGACTCACGTCTACATCCTCGGGGACCATGGTTGGGATACCAGCTGGAGTAGGAAATGTATTTTACTATTTAATATATTTATATGTATTGTATTATTCACTATGGTGGAATTGTGGATATTTGGTGTCAGTTGGAATGTGCTTACTTATGTTAAGAAACTTTATAGGTAGGCCTAAGTGCTATATAAACATTCCCTAGAATTCATAGTAGATTTAAATCTCAAAAGAGACTACACAAAACATAGGTATTTAACCTATAATATGATCGCCACATTTATAGCATTTTTAAAGATATAAACTATTAATGTTTAGATTTCAGCATTAAATGAATGTCCCAATACATCTGTGATACGTAGCAGTTGCTGAACACATTCTACGGTACATACATTAATGTTAGTAACTTTTGAGACTGTGGGTTAAGTGTATATAAACCGTTGAGCGGGTATGATTTTTGCTCAAAAGAGAACCCTATTCTACTTCTTTTTACTCCACTTGCATCGCGTCTTACTACTCATGTGGGCTATCCACATACTTCAATCTACTGAGTTAAGGGAGGAGTAAGGTAGAATTGAGAGAAAATGTACACGAATCTGTGTGGAAGAAGTTCTGGAAACGTCTTTGGGAAAAGGCTCGCAGTAAGCCTGGCCGGGCCTAATACACCAACCTCCCTGCCACCGGACAACCAAACAAGACGAGACTAACGTCTTGGTTCCTGTAAACTGATTATGGGTTATTTTACTTATTAATTTTCATGATTTGTTTATGTATTTTTATGAGGTGCTGAGCATATTTGAATACTTGTAATTTCGAATTATTAATTTTTAGCACCGCATCTTACCACCCGTTTGGGTTATGTAATAATTACCACTAATGGTTTTAGGGACGAGGAAGGTTATATTTATTGGAAGTATACGCGCATTTGCGTGGAGGGAGAGTGCGAATTTGTTTTCGGAAAAACCACCCTGAGTGCACCCGATCAGGATTCCAACATCGATCTTCCCGTCATTGGCAATCTAGTCTAACACGAGAGTAGTGCCTTAGACCATGCAACCACAGAATTTAAAGTTAAAAAATAAGACACTGCATTTGTTAAGTACAGATTCCCTAATCTCTTACCAGTCGTGTACCCCTTTCAAGGTCACAGCCTAGCTACACTATCCCCTCAGTGGTGGATTAACAGATCCTTGGCAGAGGTGAGGAGACGTGTATAAAATTATACTCTTATCACTTTAAAAGTTGCACTAATTTTTTATCGTACTAAATATGGTCAAAATAAAAAATTCTTAGCTAATAAAACTCAGTGGTACGCGATATACTACTTGAAATAATTCACATATCTTTTGTTGGGGCTACGCGTACCATGGTTTAGGAAACATTGCTAAAATGCATAAACAGCTGGTGTAGCTTTCTCTTGCTAAAAAAATATTTTTTGTGTGTGTGTTGGTCTTAGCTCAAAAGAACCAAGAGCTTAAAGCTCTTGAAGCGTGGTAATGAGAAGAGTGGTTTAGAAGAATGAATTTATTATTTACGGAGATAGGAAGGAAAAAACACACTGATAAAACAATGTGAAAAGACACTCCATCTTGAATCTTTGCTTGCATGGTCTAAACGTTATTCTTTCAGTGAATTGAACCCCCGATGATAGTAGGTCGTATTTTTGAGTACCGTCTGTACCATTGCACTAAGAGTGTTCTTTTCCGAAGTGGTTTCCATTCTATCCCACCACGAAAATATGGGTACGTCTAATACTAAATATACCTTTAACATTATCATTCCATTATAATAATTAAATTCTGATTCGTTTGCCACGTTACAAAACTAACGACCCTCAAGAATACCTAAAGCGGGATTGGAACCCCCAACCTCACCTTAAATGTCAACTAAATTCATTGAAAGCCTTAAACTGCTGCTTTAAAATGTACGATAAAAATGTTTGATTGTTCCGATTCTATCTGAAGTGTTCTAGTGAAGGATGACTAACACCTTAAAGCATCTCTGGACAGTTCCATCAGAGCTTGTTAATAGATTTAACAGCGCACGAGAAAGACAACACTAAGTATCGGCCGGTACTCGGGATCAGAAGCTAACAGCTCCCTCATAAAAACAACCATTTTGGCCTAACCTTTTTAAACCCTCATCAAAATGAAACAGGTTGTATATTACTTCTGCGTATACGTACCTTACATATTTATATTTCTCGGGGTCCTCTTCTTCTATTTTTTTAAACCTACTCATTTTAATTTTATAGCATGCAGTTCGTGCACGAGGAGGAATGATTTGAAGGGAGGGGGGGAGGTAGGTGGATATTTGGCCGTGTTAAGTGTGTGACGTAATAATGTCAGAGAAAGAAGCAAGGTCCTGAATAAATAATCACAATAATTAAGTTAAACACACAGACACACACACACACACACACACATACTGGTATGTTCCGACTAGAGTTCAAACAAACTTTTTTTTGCGCCAAACAATCCATATGCATTTAAATACTGTAGGTGGATAGAAACTAGTATGGTAGAATTGAGAGGAAATGTACTCGCATTAGTGTGGATTGAGAATGAGAAACCATTTAGAAGAAAACACCCTCAGTACATCCAGCCCGGATATGAACTTCAACCTCCCCGTTATCGGCAAACCAGACGTGACGAACTTGACGTATATGCCGCGTGCCCACTGACGCGGGAATTTTTTGTTAAATAAATGTTGACTGGAGCTAGCAGCAGTGTAACTTTCTTCACCTTCCTCTACCATAACTGGTCCAATATCTTCTCTATGAGGATAGTCAAAGGGCCAAGTCATACCAACACGCTAAAATTTCGTAAGATTAAGAAAATAAAAATCCACACGGGTGGTTGTGGTTTGAACCCTGGCAAAATGTATTGAGGTTTAATTTTCCTAAAAGTTTTCCCACTATTCATCCCCGAAAATCTGTGTACTTTTCCCTCCAAATTCTACCTTTATTACACTTACACAACTCAGTGTGTAGCTTATATTCAAATAGCCCAGTTGGGTAGTAAGACGTAGCGTAAGATTATTATAAAAAATTAATAGGAAATAGTAAAACCCCTCCCCCTCTTCCTTGTAAAACTCTTCAGTCCACTTGGCAATCTCTGATGTTGTTTATGATTATAATTATTTTTCTTGTAATTATTTACTACTTACATAGTACAATTAGTTGATCAGGCTGATTAGCATGATTACATTTTTTTTTACTAAAGAAACATCAACAAACAAGAAACGTATGTATAAATATTTAAAATTGACTTTAAATGCGCATACACCAGAGCGTAAAAGCACCTTAGGGAAGATGGATGTGTTTTTAACTTTTTATCTTTATCGTTTGAATGTTAGTTTGCACGTCCCATTTTTTAGTTTTACTCTTAACAGGAATAATCTTAGGATTTTTTATTATTTTTTTTAATTTCCACTCGACTAATGAAACCTTAGAAATTTAATTTGGGAGGAATGGAAAGGAAAGGAAGCATTGTTAGGAAAAATGGGTGTGCTACCGGGTTTTAAGATTGGGGACTTATTTTCTAGTGCCTATAGAGTATAATTGATCTTTCGGAATATATAATGCTTACACTGACTTATCTGACAAGCCTCATTGTCAGTCAGCAGCCCTGGCTACTAATTCAGAGGTCCTAGGTAAACCTCTCGGTAGTAACATAGGCAATTTTCCGGAAAGAGGAACTGTTCCTATGGTCCACATGGTATGCTTAGCTATACTTTGGTTAGGTTTATAATATCACACCTTCATAACCACAATCGTGACGTCATCTAATTGCGCGTGTTAGGTCAAAACAACCTCCAAGGTATACCCTGGGCAACGTTATGTTCCCAAAGAGCTGCTAAAAGTTTACCTACACGGCGACTGAACTAGATACATCTACCACTCATCCAAGGACACAGGAGGAGGAAGGAGATTTGAAACAGTGTAATTGCGGACAAAGTTGTCGTTTCTGTCTGGTGTAATTTCTGTCTAGTCATAGTTTTCTGGTGAAGGGAAGGCTGTAGTTCAAATCCTAGTCAGATGTATTTAGGTGATTTACACAAATTATTTCCCAGCCCAGCCTTTACTCAAATGAAGGTACATTTCTTCTAAGTTCTATCTTTATTATTACAAGCACATTAGTGTAAATGTATGGACGGTGAGCTGTAAAGCACGTTAAAGTGTAAGAAGTTTAATTTGAAGGGAATTCATCAGCACCTGGAGAGAGTATATAAAAACACTTCCTGCTGTCCTGAATTTATGACCCGTTCAAGCAGGTGATTAATTTCTTTAAAATCTTGTCTGTAATAATTTTAATTTACTAAAAGGATGAACAAATAAAACACTACTAATTATTTTTGGTGCCGTTGGGGTTCAAACTAGAATCCACTATTCTCAGTTGTAGAGGAACTTCCTCAATCGCCCACAAGAACGTTTACAGAAAAAAAACGACCCAACATTTTCGTAACTATCTTGTTTTAATTTTAATGAGAGAGAATCTCAAGAGACACATTGTTCTATCTTTTTTTTTTCTCTCATAAAAATAGATTCTCATGTTGTCAAAATAAATAATTTCCTTGTCTCAGTTACTTCATTCATGAACTTCATCTAGGCTTCCGTAATCAGTGCCACTTTTTGGAAAGAGTTAATGAACAAATCTATTACAATTTTTATTTTTAAATTTTCACAGCCATTGTTTCTTTGCACACACACGCACACACGCGCACTTATGAGGAGTACACATGTGTGTAACATATATTTAGGCTAATTTCTCATCAACAAGCAATTTTCCATCTCGAATGTCAAAGGTTGAAGTAGACAATAGAAGAGGCATTGTTTCGAAACCATAACACAGGCAGTTACGTTTAATTTTTTTTAATATGTATATATTATTAAAAATTTACAATTTGTTTATCCATGTGTGGTCTACGTGTAAAAGGATGATAGAATGATATAGTACTATTCATTAAAGGAATGGTTTGTTTAGAGGTATGGGGGGAAGGGGGTGTTAGGAGGGTGGGTAAATTATGTACACGTCATACGCACGATGTAAAACACACTGTGTTTATTTTAAAATAATGGAGATAATTGACTAATGTAAGTGCTTTAGTGAATCGCCTGAAGATGTCAGTGCTATAATCCTCTTGCTTATATGATGAGATGATTTGGATACAAATTATGTTGTCGCGTCTAGGCATATGTGTGTGCCTTTGTATTTAATAGGGGTACTTATTTAATTTTAAAAAGGCTTTATTTACAAATTTATTAACGTATTCTAGTGAAAGCAATTGAACATTTATAAAAAAAATCACCTAATTATCATTGTGCTATAATTTTCTAGAATTTATAAATATTTAATATGTATTACCGAATGGTTTATTTTCAAATCATTTATAGTATACTTATTCATTTAATTATTTATAATATAAGTATATGTACAACTAATATATATATATATATATATGTTATAAATATACATGTACTGCATTTTAAAAATATAAATATGCTTATGCAAATATTATAAATTTATATATATATATTTACTATTATATATTTATATGTATACACATAATATATTATTATTATTATTATTAGCCCCGCGTCTTACTACCCGTTCGGGTTATACGCACTTAAGCTAATGTGTAATGGTAGGGTGATTGTGAGATGAAATGGAGGACCTACAGTTTAACGTGGAATCCGAACCACGGTGGAGGCCTGGCATTCCTCACATTCACAAGATGTGATTAATACACGTCTTGTCAGAGGTGAAGGAAGAGTTTGGTAAACAGATAAATCTTTGCCGGGAACGAGGATTGAACCCCGGCCGCCAGCATAGAAGTCCGACACCTTATCCCTAGACCACCAAGTCACCCACATAATATAAACATATATATTTGTAGTATATACATTTCTAATCCACCTATGTGTATATTTATGATATATTATAAGTAAATAAATATATATACATACATACATATGTATATATATTTATTTGCTTATAATATATATACAAAGCATTAAATAAAACAAAACATAACTTAGGCCTACTAGTAAGTTATATCATTGAAATAATTTATGCTTGAATAAAATAATCAAATTTTCTAAACAGAAAATAGGCTTATACCAAAATTAGAAATACCAGATGCTAAGAGGGCTTACATGATATAAGTACATGTGACCCGTACTAATGGCAACGTTGTCTAAGGCGTCAATCTCACAATAGATTGGATAGCCAGCTAATGGGATGGATAGGTTTCGAATCTTGGCCGGATGCTCTCGGAGAATAAGACGATGATACTGGAGGGTCACTCACATGTAAGTTGATTTATCACTGTGGTTTTCATTCATCCTCTCCGCGCTAATATGGGTTCACTTACTCTGAATTATCCTTCTCATCCTTGTCAATTAGATCAAGTCGTTAATAAAAATGGTAACTACTTCTGTGGCTGCATGGATTAAGGCACTACTTGCGCGCACTAGACTAGTCTGCCGATGAAAAAGAGATCGGGATTCAAATTCTGGTCGAGTGTACTGGGGGTGGTTTTCCCCTCAATGGTTTTACACTCTCCTTTTATGTAAATACGGGTACACATCCTCTAAATTCAACCATACTTATCCCTAACACATTAGCGTAATTAGTACATATGCATGTGAGTATCCTGAACAGGTAGTAAGACGCGGTGCTTAAAAGAATGCGTGTTAAATGTTAGAATGAAAAAAAACCCATCGTGCTGACAAATAAAACGTTAGAATAGCCCAATTAAATTCAAACTAATTTAAGAATGTGTCTATCCGTAGCCTAATGTGGACCTATGCTTCATGATTCATCAATTATTTCCTAATTCTTGTCACAGTTGACGATCTGTTCCCCTAGATTTTCGCTCAACACTTTCACTTGTTACCAAATGGTTGTGGACCCTCCACCTCCCTCCGAAAAGACATCAGTCATGTCTCGAGGTGGAGGGGGTGACATAATGGACATCTTTCGCGACACACAAGAAAGGAGACAATCCTCATTCGAGCGTGCCCACAGAAAAAAAAATCTCCAGTTCCACTTCTAAGATTTGACAGATTCGTGCTGTCTTGGATAGAAAGATCGGGGTTGAAGGAGTGGGGGAGTAAGAAAAGAACTCCATCATTGAACACGTGTCTTGATTTTTGTGTTTATTTCCCGTTCTTTAAGGTCTACTAAATCGACGACAAAATCATAGAGTGTGCTTCCTTCCGTTATAGCTACACCTCTACGTTTGATGTGCCGTTCTCACGCGGGGTGTGGGGGGAGTCCGCGACCAGCCATCCGTTTATGATCGCAGACAATGGTGAGATCGAATGGTTCTGGCCTTTTGATGACACATCTTACGGTGAAAGTTCAATCCTGTATGGATCGTCGTGTTTTATTTGGTTGGTCCTTTATTTTAGTTTATTTAGGAAGACTGAATCTGGGACTTCTTGGTTTTGGTAGAACTAGGACACAGTAAATCAAAGGTTTGGAGCACGAATCCTTAGCCGGGAACGTTTATAATCTTTGATAAACTAAATTGTGTTCTACATCTTACTACCCACCTAGGAGATCCGAATAGTTACACTAATGAGGTATAAATGAGGAGGGTATAATCTAGAAGCAGTGAACTTGAATTTGCATGAAGCTAGAGCGATACATTATTTTTTAGGGAAAATGCCCTGTTAAACCCAGCCGGGACTAGAAACTCAACCTTTACATCATTCTCAAACAAGATAAGACTAGACTGATATTTTTGTTCATGTGAATACCAATGTGGGTCTCTAGGAACAAAAATTTGAAAGATTAATATCTACAAATCAATATTAATTTAAAACCAACTTTCTAAAAATTGGACCTGAAGCACCTTGATTTCATGACTGTACCCACGGCTGGTACGAGTATTAATTTGTAAACAATACCGGAGCCTAGAATCGCAAATACAACCCGAGTATACATATATCTAAATACAGTATCTCTAATTTATTTATTCATCAAGCTATTTTTTTCCCCTATTACTGTTTCCAGTCTGTGGCATGTGTGAGGTTTTTTTTTTGTTCAAGCCATATATTTTCCACAAACAGATTTATAGGACTGTCGTAGCATCATATTCCTTTTAATCTAACTTAATACTAGAACAGATACAGCATTCAATTCCCGGTTGTTAATTTATCACTGTGAAAGGGTAAACCCACATATCACCAATGATAAATCATTTGGCCATGCCGGGATTCAAACTCATGACTCTTAGCTCAGTAGGTAGACACGCTACTAACTGAGCTAAGGTGTCAGGAAATCTAACGTGAACTCTCAAAACACAAAAATTGTGTCATAGCACGACGTACAAACTTGTGGATAAATACTTGCATATATATGCATATAAGCATTATATCATTTATATGTATACATTTTATACAGTATATATATATATATATATATATATATATATATATTGTACAAAAATGTATACATATAAATGTTTATAGTAGCATCCATATACTCATAGATTATCTAGAGTTATGTTTAAATATGTACTGTACGTAGTTTAGGTTGTATATGATTATAAAGTTATATATATATATATATATATATATATATTTTTAATAATTTAAATTACAATAAATAATTTAAGATACATATAAGTATAGATTTATATATATATATATATATATATAGATTTATATATATATATAATTTAAATTAAAATCTGAATGAGACTTACATAGACGTCCGGTCGATAGGATTCCTGATGTCATGAGAAGTTGTTTAGTTTTATAATAAACGTATTAAACTTTAGAGTTGCACAAAAATCACAAAACTTTTGAAATGTCGGTGGACTTTGGGCAAGAAATAAAGTTTATTCAGACTATTTTTCACCTGAGTGAGACCTCTAAATATTTTACTTGAACAGAGTGTAAATCTAGAAGCTTTGTTGTTCACAGAAAAGTCTCCCGTTGGTATTAGAGATTGTGTTCATTTTTATTTTGTATATATAAAGAAATCTTTTAGTAATAAGAGTGAAGGAAAGAGAGAGAGAGAGAGAGAGAGAGAAAAAACACTGATCGAATTTCTTTCCTTCCGCAAATATTCAATGGATATGTTTTCAAAATGTTAAAGAATTCTGAGCGAATGTATGTCAGAGAAAAGTTTATTTTTATATATTTGTGTATACTTTAGGTAATAATGTGTTGTTTTTTATCCGAGAAAAATGTGTCTTACTGTTATGGAAGTTAAGTGCTCGATGGGGGGGGNGGGGGGGGGGGGGGGGGGGGGGGGGGGGGGGGGGGGGGGGGGGGGGGGGGGGGGGGGGGGGGTGGGGGGGGGGGGGGGGGGGGGACCCGATCTGATTCCAGGCAGCGTAAACTATTATAGTACAATCTAGACTTAATAAACTACTATTATTTTGATTCATGTATTTCTATCCACCCGGGCTATAAGCATTTAATGACGCTGATGTAGTACGAATGAGGATGGTAGTATTGAGAAGAAATGTGTTCATATTTACGTGAAGGAAGAGTGGGAAACCATTTAGATAAATACACTTTCAGTGCACCATCACAGAAAAAATAGACAAGATTAGCTTGACGTTTGTTCTGCTTTCCTACCATTGCAGGATTCCTGCTTCTATTAGCGTCATCAAGAGAAGGGGTAATACACGGTCCAGCCTTCAATTCTTGTATGCTAATTTCAAGTGGCGCTTTTATCAGGGGGGAGACAAATGGACCTGAGAGCGATGGTAATCTGGGAGGTATTGTGCATGGATAGACCCCGACATTCTAATTACCTGGCTGAGATATATTACCCATTAATTAAATATAGTGTTCCATCTCTTTTAATGCGTCCACGGAGGAATTTTTATTTATCAGCCTACATCAAGGTACAGGAAAATTCTTATTTGGGCATCCTAATCAAATTTATGTTCATTGTCGACTTAATAAAATAAAAATAATCTGGGTGGGAAGAATAAAAAACTTATATATATTTATATTTAGCATCGCATCTTACTACCCGTTCGGGTTATACGCTTTAAGTACTAATTACTCTAACGGATTAGGAATTGGGAAGGGTGAATTAGAGGAAGTGAACCCGCATTTGCGTGGAGGGAAAGTGGAAAACCATTTAGGAAATACCACCCCCGGTTCACCCAACCGAGATTCGAACCTTGATCTCCCCGTCCTCAGCAGTCAAGCTCAACACGACTAGCGCGTTAGCCAACTACGCCACCGAGGCGGGTAAAAAAACAAATAAAAACAAAAATTACCTACATTTCAAAAGAACAACTCGTATAACACAGTTGATCGAATCAAACAATGGGCTGTTTTCTATAATTTTTAAACGATGTTTTTTAAAAAATAATTGTGTCTTTTTTACCGACGGCTCCAAAGATGTTTAAAAGGTAAGAAGCGTAAAAGGAACATTTTTATAAAAACGGATGAGATAGAATAGAGGAGCAAGTGTTGCGTAGAACCTCACAAAACAGCACGCGATGAGGCGAATCGGCGAAGTTGTTTTAATTGTCTTTTATGTTGTTCTTTTGCCCTCTGGTTGGTGAGTGTAAAAGTGAACGACTTATTTCTCCTACTAACCTATTGTAATACTCAAGGATACGGTTAACGTATGTCGTCATAATAATCGAAGAAGCCTAGATATTCTTTTTGTTGCCAATTAGCTATGCATTAGGAAAAATTTAATGATTATAGGAAATACCTATCCAACTGTATCCCTATTAAAAGTTTGAAACAATGGATTAATATATAGAACGTTCGTTCCCTGCAAATTACAGGGAGATTAGAGTTCAAATCCCGGTATGATATACTGAGGTTTTTTTTTACACAATGGTTTTCTACTCTCCCGACATGCAAATGTGGGCACACTACCTATAAATTCATCCTCCCTCATCCATAACCCATTAGAGTAAATAATACATAATATACGTATAAAATAAAGAGGTCGTAATATGTGGTGCTAATATATATACGTATATGCTACCTTTGGACAAAATATTTATAAAATAAATAAATATAATTAAACAAATACATAATTTTTACAAGCAACAGCTGGGTTAGAATAAAGATTCCCAACGTTTGTATTTGTTTATATGACATAAGACACGTGGACTAAGTTGTCTTGGATATTTTTTTAAATATTTTTAAATCATTATAATCGTAAAAATCTATGACCTCGAGATTATGATGGATTTTGAAATTTCATGTTTACCCAAACAAATTAATTAATACGACACAATGGTAAAAATTTTATCTTAGTGTGTATTATAGCTTCAAATAATATTTTCAAAAATAGATTATCAAAACGTTACCTTTAACCAGTTTTCTTAATAAAAACAAACTCTTCATCTTGTTAATTACAATAATCATTGTAATGTATTGATTTGGATTAATCTAAATTATGTAAAAAGTCATGGATGAAGGTAATTTTTCTTTAAAGCAATATAGGTAGGGTATCCTTTTAAGATTCATCCATTAACAAACACGCGTTTCTCAGAATGAGGTGAAAAGGACTACACCCCGAAAATATTTTTTTTATACCTTCTTTCTTGTTAAAATATCTACTGCGTTGCTTCCTGTTAAAGGAAAAAGTTCATAGAATTTGGTAGAAAACGCCATTTCTTTATACCAATAAGAAGCTAGCTCTCACAAAATGTGTCGCCAGGACTCTGTCTATTGGTTAGTTTTTACTTTGTTGACCAAGGGAGAAAATGCAAGAGGTATGTCATATATAGACCATAGTGCGTATGTTTATTCACAGTAGCGCAGTATTCAGTACAACACAGAACGGTAACACAGTATATTCAGAACAATTTAGTATAACACAGTACAGTATAGACAGTATAACAGAACAGTATAGCAATAGCAATTGACGACGATGGGGAGGACGATCTCCGGGACCTTGCTCACAGTCCAACATATTATAATATAAGTCACTTCAATATCACAAGTGTACAGTGATAACAAACATTTAACTGAAAAATGTGCAAATAATTTACTGGTGTAATATAAATAAACCGTGTGTGAAATAACAGCCAACAACATTTCTCTTTCTTTAATAATATTAATACCGATTTAATTAGTGCTCGAACACGGGGCTATAGACAGCTGATTAAACGGTATATTTTCCGTACAGTGATGATAGGCGCTCGATCAAGGAGCTTTATACAACCTATATAAACATCACAACAATAACAGGGAATTAATCCGTTGTGAATCAATTGACACCCGAAGTAGGGTGATTGATCACATATTATTATAATTGACGCCCAAAGCGCGGCGCATTTTATTCCGTATTATTACATCATTCTTTGTAATATTTACATTATAAACCAAACAGTACAATTATATTCAACAAAACTATTTTTTTATAATAGTTTATTCGCCAAATACGTTAAAATTATTTGTGGAAATAACGTATTCCAGTTCTTATTTATCATAAAAAGCCATTAACAGGTTCCAATTTTTAATTTAATCTCCAAGATAAATTCTTAAACCACTTGAATTTTCTTATAATTCTTGGGAAGTAAACTACCCTTAAATTAATTTTAGATAAATTGAAATATATTATTTCTGTTGATAAATAAAGTAGTTTTCTGATACCCATTTTGAACCAAGTTGCCAAAACAATTTTTTTTAAATATTATAATTAAAAATCAGTAAGTATAGTAAAAATTTTACCCCAAAACAAGTATATAACTTTATCTGTCATATTCATGTCAAACAATATCCAGAAAAACAATTAAAGACAATTGTTATAGCCATTTTCAAAATAATTTGAATTTTCAAAAATCTCCAACAACAAAACAATTATACAGGGGTACTTGACATGTTAAAACACTACCAAGATCTTCATTTTTAACCAAATTGTTAATACCACTTTTTCTGAGGTTATTTACTGACAGTTGAATTTTGAAATTTTGTTGCAAAATTAAAATAAACTATATTAGAAAATATTCACATTTTTTACTTACCATTAATTTATATAAATCCATATGATTCGTATTACATAAGTAGAGTAGCAGGAGCCGTGGATTATAATTAAACTACTATACCACGTGATAAGTTGACAGCCAAGTCTTGAACCAAGACTCTACAATATCATGAGAGGATTTCTTATGCAATATTGTGCACCTCATTTCTGCAAAGGCAGGGATCAATTTCAATCATCAATAATTATGGATGAGCTAATTATAGAGTGATGGAAAAACACCATAATTGCATCATTGGATGAGAAGCGTAGACAAACAAGAGATATATAGCTCCATCAATGAACGTCAAATTAATAAAATAGTGAAAATACTGAAAGAATAAAACACAAATCGAGAAACAACATATATTAAGGTGGGGATAAATTTGTTTATTTGATGGCTAGCTTTGGCATATGTTGTTTTTGGTGACCCATGCCTTACTACCAATCCAAGATATACGCTTATTTACTCTACTGGGGTAGGGATGTGGAAGGTAGAAGTTAAAGGAAGTGTACTCGTAATTGCTTGGAAAAGGAGAGGGGAACCATTTTAGGAGAGAAAAAACACCACATTACATCCTGCTGAGATACAAACTTAAAATATATCATCATTGGCTAATCCAGACCAGACTAACACCTTGATCCGAGTGCCTGATAGTGCAGGTATATTTGTTCCAAAACGTGTGGACCCGCATCGGTATACAAGTGGTCAAAAGTATCAGGCCAATTTGGTCTGGTTTTCTGATGATGTGCAGGTGAGGGTCTTAATATTAGCTGGGAGTACCGAGGTTCCACCAAATTAAGAGTTTTCCACGCTCCAATCTCGCAAATGTGCGTATATTTACTTTAATTTCTACCTTTCTCATTCAAAAATTACTAGCGTAGATAAAATCTGCATAGGCCAGACGTGTAGTAAAACAAAGAGAGTAAAGAAAAATCTGCGTTCCTCCAGACCTGTGGTTGGTTTCTCTAACCAGAATATTATGTGCACAGTCATTAAGACGTTATACTTTACTTTCTTAAAAGTCGTGCCCGTCTTAGGCGCAGTGGCCAACAGTGAACAAGAAATACATCCCTCTCACCTCCTGTTAAACTCCAAACAATGATATCTTTTTATAAGGACCTTTCGGAAGAAGTAGCTTATCGATGGAAAGTGATTCGACGTCGACTGGAATGGACTATTGTTATAAATATTTCTCTTTTTTATATTTCATTTTAAGGTTAGCAATCGCCACTAAAAGGGAATCATGCTCATACCTTTCAGAGCAGTAATTGGACTGTGACATGCAATAGACCGGAGAGGATAAAAATTCGGACCATCCGAAAGTGCAAGTCAACGCCTACCATTTCTCCATAGTAATCTTGTCCTCTTCTTCAGTCAGTTCGCGTTCAATCGGTCTTAGTTATTGTCCACCTTTCGTATTTAGCTTGTCCCGTTGGCTAAGTGGTTGAGTATAGTTTTAAAAAAATTCCAATAACCGTGTGATATTCTACCCGTTAGGGTTATACGCCTATGTACTAATTGCACTAATGGTTTAGGAATTAGGACAGTTTGATTGATATGAAGTGTACACGCATTTACGTGGAAGGAGAGTGGAGAACTACGCAGTGCACCCGACCAGGATTGGATTACATGTCAACGTGTAATTATTGTTCAGAAATGAGAGGGAAGGAGGCGCGGAGGGAAAGAATATGGAGTAAGGGGAGGGGATGAAGAAGGGGAATTGATGTGAGAGGGGAAAGCGTGAAGCACGAACTTTTAACAGGAATTAATCCACGCGCGTGGCGTAGAGAAGTTACCACATGCCAACTTGTCAGCGAATTTATTTTTAAGAGGTACGTTAATGTTTATGTGTGTTGGAAAGGAGGGAAGGGGTTCTGGTAGTATAAGTGAAAATACAATGTGAAACATAAGAAACAGAGAGGAAGAAACGTTATTGGAGAAAAACGATGATATATTTAAAATCATATCATAGTACCAATATTCTGTTACCGACGTTTTAAAACATTATCTTCTGAAAGAAGAGGAGTTTAAGAAACAATAGCAGTTAGTCCTTTAACTTATGATGGAAAAACTTTCAGTAGGTCAGAAATATAGCCCTGTACTCTCGGGTCAAAATAGAGGTATTCAATGGCGTGCTTGATTTTGGCGGGAAAGGGAAGCGTGTTCCTTGATACTTTATCAGATGTACTTTACTATTTTGATGAGGGAAACTTAGTTTTTAGTGAAAGTTTTTCAGCCACCCCTATTGTCAACGATATAAAACATTAAAATGACAAATGGAGAAGAAAAGGAAGAACTTGGGTTGAAGAAAAAAAGGAATAGTAAAATATAAATACATATTTATAAAATCTATACAGTAAACTACCTCAATTATATCAAATGTTCGTATTTCATTGTTTTGTGTCCACACACTTGAATAAGCTTGGGCTATTAAGGAATGGAACCTCCTGGTTTAAGTAGACTTCAAATCAATCATAGCCTAAATAATATATCCTCACTTAAAGGCCCAGACTCGAACCATAACAGTACGTATGAATTATTAAGATAGTGAACATTAACAATGAAATAGATTATGATATGGTACCTAATATAAACCTCCATCGGGTTAGAATGTTATAAGGTATCACTTCCTAAAAAGACTGGATTTCCTATGATGGGGATATTGGGGCTATAATCCAAGTTGGGTGTATTAAGGGTGGGTTGTTCTAATTGGCTTTACACTCTCCCTTCACGTAAAAGTGGGTACATCTCCTTTAAATTCTACCTTTACTATCCTGACCCCATTTTGTGTACATATTTGGACACCCCGAATGGCTATTATGACGTGGCGCATAGAAAATCACCTATTATATTCTGTGTCACTTACTCAAATGAACGAAAAAATTAAAAGGTTAATATACAAATATTATTTTAATTATATCTTCTATAATTGTGAATATATATGTAATATTATATAATATTATAGGTCTACTAGTAATGAAAGAAAAAAGGCTAAATTTTAAGGTTATTATACAATAAGAAAAACATTACTTCAAAATCGGTATTGCCTTGTACAACGTTAGAAAAATATGATTCAATGGCAACTGTAGTTAATTTGGTCTTCTGCCTCATTTTTGTCCTCTTTCACATCGTGCCCCAGGTTGTAAATACTTACAAATAATAAATTAACTAAGTTGCTCAGAAACAAGGTTTTTAACTGCTTCAGTGGCTGCATGGTCAAAGGCGTCACTCTTGTATTAGACTACAATACAGATGACAGGGAAATAGGGGTTTGAATACTCGAATAATGAGAGTGATTTTTCAAAGTGGTGTTCCATTCTCCCTCCACGCAAATATGAGTACACGTCTTCTAAATTAAACTTCCCTCATCTCTAGCTCATTAGTGTATAACCTGAACAGGTATTCAAATGTTGTGCTAAAAATTTATTTGAAAAAAGCTGGTAATATAACGATATTATTAAATGTATTTAATATGTTACTTCTTCCAACATAGTTCATAAGCTACATTTAACTCTTTATAACATTTTATCTTACGAGAGGCAAACCAAAAAAATTAGTTTTTTCCCCCCTGACCTTGCGGTCTTAACTACTAACCTAACGTTGAATCTTAGCCTTGAGATAATCTGCATTCCTCCTCCCTTCTCCTTTATACGTCATCTTCTTGTTTGCTACTGATTCATTATACAACCTTGCAGACGACCCTTTAATCTTCCAGATCTAATTATTCCAAATATGGTTGGGATGGAAGATACTTACATACGTACGTCTGAAACTTGGACATATATTTCCTGAATTCAAGGGGAGGAAGGGGAGTGAAGGGAGGAAATAAAGTAGATTTGTGAGGCAGGAGTCAAGTGGCGTGTCTTAAGGTGGGGTTGTAGGGAACGCGAGATAAGGCTAATGTTTTTGCCGTTTTTGTAGCAAAACATTTTTTTTTGGTGCAAAATAAATAGATTATTATTTCAGTACAAAGAGCTCAACTTTCTTCACAAGGTGATATTAACAGCTGCTGAATATCTGTCATTAACATAGAGACATTAGATGACAACCTTTTTAAATTACTAGAAAAAGTTGCCACTAAACTCAAGGACACCCTTGACATATATATTCAAGAAATGTGATCACCATGTCAATAAATTTAACTCTTTGTTCCTGCTAAAAAAAATGTTTTATTTTGACCCAAACATTTTTTTGCTATAGGAACTGCAAAACACACTTAGCCTTTCTCATGTTACTAACATCTTTAGTGCTTTTCGGTGAACGAACATTAAGAGTGACTGCGTCTAAGTGGCCTTTGGTTTAAAATGATTAGTGCCTGGGCTCGAGGACTAGGTATACAGAGTTTTCAAAAACTAATAAAAGGGAACCCTGGTTCAATTCCGGGTGTTGTTGAAGGTATTTACTTTTTCTAACGTGTTTTACTGCTATCCCATTAGTAAAATAGCCTGTAGGTGAGGGGTTAGGTGTGTAGTATTAGAAGCAGTGTCCTAGATTAATTTTTTATAAGTATGTTGATATAACACGCCTGTTAAATATCCCATAAAAGATACCGTTTAATGTTTAAGACTTTAGTGTTTTTCTCTGAATTCATTTACTTATGATCATTACTAATTTTCTGTAGTTAGAGCTCAGTGTGCAAGTGACAAATGTGTTGTTTTAGGTTAAGCTAGTTTGTAAATAGTTCAGTAGTATTTCACTATGAATAAAAAGTAGTCTTTTGGTGACACAAATAAAACCCAGTTAATGATGGCACAATTTTTCTAAAGTGGCTAAAAAACTTCTCTCTTCACAGTAACTTTTGATATATTAGTTTTATTATCCTGTCCAGGATGGAGTGCAATATGGTGGTTCTGATTTAGACGAAGACCACCCCTCTCTGAGAGAGAAACACTTTGATTCGAGAGCTGGGAAGTAAAAGGGCATATGAGTGATGCAGAGCTCACTATAAGCGTGGTTCCATGTCTTTAATATTGAGCAACTTCTGGAAAATTACACCTCGACATAAGGTTAACTCAAAGGAGAGCAATTTTTGTATATGTATGTTACCACGTTATACTACCAGGGATGTCTGAATTTTGTTTGACCTTGAAAGAACGTGACAAGAAAGGTAAAATTAATGGTGAACGTGCCCGCATTTACTTGGAAGGAGTCTGAGGAAACCCTTTATGATAGGTAAACCATTAGTAAACCCGACTGGGATTTGATCCCAAATCTGCCACTCACTGGCCAACTAAACTAGAAGAGTTTTGTCTAACTCGCGTGATGAGACAGACAGAGGAATGAAATTCTGGGTAGATGCTCCGACATTTTTTATAAGCGACATTACTTACATAGGAGAGCACACAAACTGAATGTCAGACTCCTCTAGCCTGGTTTGGGTTTGGGTCTTGACTGGGCGTATCAAGGGTATGTATAAAATAGAAGTTAGGCCTGTCTTCAGCGAGTGCAGTTTTAGATTACGCGCGAAATCTATTCCCTGATTTAAAAAAATATAGTATTAGATTTTTCACAAGAGGAGGTAGCTTTGTTTAAGTCCATAGCGCTGCCAGATTATAGAACTTTTTTTTTTTGAAGTTTTGAATTTTTCTCATTAAAATGGTATGATCCATATACCAAGACTAGAATCTATAACTCTAACCACGTAGTCGAGTTATGCTGAATCCCCCCTGAGGCAATATACCTGAAAAAAAGATCAGTTTTAAGCATTTTGGGGGTAGCTACACCACTTGTAATCAATGTGCAAAGTTCCAACTTTATATCTTATTGGGAAGTTTTAGAAAAACTCTGGACAGACAACCTCCCAAAAACCATCAAACTAGACTATACGAGTCTGACGCCTTAGACCTTGTGGCCGGCGGTATGGCTGGGTCAAATATGAAGTGTATAACAATGAATATTATAGTTTAGAGGACGTATAGCTGAATTTGATTAAAAGAGAACGGAAAAATAAGTGGTGCAGCCGAGATTAGAACCTCTACCTCCCCCGTCATAGACAATTCTGTGACCACTGGTCAGGGTAACTTTTGTCCTGTTTTATGTATGAAAGAAAGTTTTGTCATTTTTCTGTCACGATCTTTCTCAATTTTAAAAAAGGTGATACGAGTGTCTGAGGCCCTTACGCGTAGGAATGAATGAGCCATTGTTTGAGTTGGAGGTAAGTGGAGCACACTGACTCAGACTCCTGGGAAAATAAACAATTGACTGATGAAAGCGTCTCGTTTTTGTTTGCATTTCAACGAAAGTGTGAGTTTTATTTAGCACCGTGTCTTACTACCTGTTCTGTTTATACGCATATGTACTAATTACACTAATGTGTTAGGGATCAGTAACGTTTAATATAGAGGAAGTGCAACCACATTTGCGTTGAGGGAGAGTGGAAAACCATTCAGAAAAAATCACCCTCAGTGCACCCGGCCATGATCCAACCCCGATCTCCTCGTCTTTGGCAGACTAGACTAACACGATGTGAGCGCATTAAACCACGCGGCCACCAAAGCGAATAAAAGAGTGATTTATATTGTTCTAGGTAGAAATGGGGTAGATAAATTTATCCATCTATTTTAATTGAATGGGTGCAATCGCGATAATTAAAGATGTAATATTTACACTTAAGTTTAAAGAAAGCTAACAACATATTCATTATCAAATGAATTCCACAAAAACAATAATACCGATTCCATTTCTCTTCTCACAATCACGTTTTGACTACAGCGCTTGGTGGCTAAAAGTTTCACTAACATCAGGGCTCCCTGTTATGCTGTACACAAGATAATGTTAATATTTCAATATTAGAAACAAAGCCTTAACGAATACATCGACTGCCCATGGAATTCAATTATCTGAAATGTTTAGCGTAAAATTTAACTATTGAGAATTCATCAGAAAATTGTGATCTACAGGTCTTGACATTCCCTTTCGATAGTTTATTTCAACCTGTGGTCCACCATCGATTAGGTTTATCGTTTGTCAATAAATATCGAAGATCAAACAAGTCAATGTTTCACTTATCACTACCCATTTTATGTGTTATCCGCATATTTACACGTTTGTTGTGAGGATAAGGAATGTTGAATGTTAAAGTAATTGCACTATATATCCGTGGAGAGATGGCGATAAAACATTTTGAGAGGGGGATATAGGAGATTTGAACCTCAAATTTTCGATCACGGGAAAACAAGACAAGACGAAAATGACGTATTTTTCCCACGTGCATATCGGTGCGGGTTTCGAACAATTTGATAGCTCTGACAGTAACTCATTTAATAAACTTGTTGAAGTAATTAGTATCGTAATTATTTATCGTTGTAGAAACCAATCAGTAGTACTTGTTTTCAGTTATTACTTTTTGAAGTGTTTAATAGTAGGCCTATTAGTTTAGTCACTATAATTTTAGAATCTAATTAGGAAAATCTCTTAAAAATCCAGTAACAAGTAATTAACCGGACCGATTTCACTATATTATTATTAGTATGATACTTTATACTAAAAATAAAATAAATAATTTAATAAAAGTAAGGCCCTTAATTTTATGTTTTTATATATATATAAACATAAAATTATATTGTGTTACGTTTTCAAAATAATATAAAATAGTACATTATATTATATACATACTGTTACCATGTTTTCAAATATTAAATACATGATTTTACTTTTCTTGTAAATATACTAGTATCATTCATAGATACAGTTAGAATAATCATATTTTTATGTTATTCATGTAACTTTGCTTGATATCACACAAGCTATGAAATATAGTAAAACTATTTTTATATCATTCACTGTTTTATACATTAGATTTCAAACAATGTATTTAGGTAAAGTTTATTGGTAGAAACATTGTGTTGGCCAAAAATTGGTGATACTATTAATTTTATTAGCTAGTTCCTTACGATAGATGTAAATAATATAGATTCGACGATGGATTAAAATAGGTTACGAAAGTAAAATCAAGAATCCTCTAGCTGGCATGTGCTTTCCGCCACTAAAGTAATCTTTGACTTTTATTAATCTATAAAACATACATTAAATTAATAATTATAATTTAATTTATGTATACAGTAGATTTTAACGTTTAATTTTTAAACCAGCACGGCTTACAAACTAGTATAATCTAGTAAAAAAAAAAGACTTTACTATAACACCAGGGATATTAATATATAGTTAATAAGACCTCTCCATGTGTAGTAAATAAATTATTATTGGGCAAAGATTGGAATTCAGCCAGTGTCCTAAAGTTCTGTGTAAAACCTTTCTTACAGCTCGGCTATGAGAATTGACTGACTGATTCAATTAAAGGTGTACTTCTTGAATTAGTGTTTATTAACATGCATAAGACTATTTACATAATTATTTTGTTATTTATTAAATGTTGAGAGCGATCTGCTATTTACTGAAAAGTCAAATTAATTGTTTTAGAATAGTATTTATGATTAAGTATTCATGACACGATTACATTTTAGGTAACGGCAGTGGTGGACATTTTATTCAATAAATGGGTCAGTAGTTGATATATTTTAAAATCTCATTCAAATAATAAGCTTCCGTATGTGTGATGGTTGAAAGGTTTCTAAATAATTGCAATCGATAATAGATTACACATAAGAATTCGAAATTATATAAAATTAATTTTTTGTGCATGACCTAATTTATTATGTTTCCTACATTAAAATATAGTAACACAATAATAAGTATTTGAATTAATAATTAATCAATTGAAAAACGTAACCATTCAGTAAACTGAATTTAACTTAAAATCTATATGTAAACTCATTAGTGTAATAAATTAATCTTTGATAGTATTGCATGATTTATTATTCAAGTTCCTTGGTAACATTTTAAACAGTGTAAGATCAAGTTTAATTCATTTTAATTCAAGTTAATTCCTTGAAATAAGATTAACTACTTTTTTCTACTTTATAATGTCCACATTGGCTGGTACATGGCACCACAGCTCACAATAAAACTAACTTATAGTCAACTACCATATTCGTAAAATTGATTACATTTAAAGAGAGCTTAAACAACCATTTAGGCATGAAAAACTACGATGTAAAACAAGTATTTATTCAACTATTTATTACTACTTATCAAATAAGATATCAATACATCACAAATATCCGATCTAATAAAATCCCAGCAGGCTATTTTTGTATAAAGTCTACACGCTCCCAAACCTCTTATAGTTCCAATGAAGACATTTTAGATATAGTTAGTTGGAAAACTTATTTCTTCAAACGTACTTTTGCCTGATTATTTAAGTGTAGCTAATTTTATTCCCAAGATAAGATTATATTATTTTTAATATAGTTGTTTTTGTATTCTCTCAAATAGTATTATATTATATAGTATAGAACCTGTTGGGAAACTTAATTCAAATAATATTTCCCTTGCAAGATGTAGCGGTAAGATATCATGAATTTGTTTAATAGTTCTAAGCCATGTATGATTATTGCTGGATACCATCAATCATATAATACATTGATAAATTGACAGGTGAAATATTTTAGACAAAATAAAATAGGTCTTGTTTAAGATGAATGAATAAAATCTATATTTTTTTATGGATGTTTAAATAAAAAAGAATTAATTATAAATTGAGCACTTACAGATTTTCCTTCTATTTATTTGCTAGCGCAGACATAATATATGTATGTTTAATATACCCAATATTAAATTATATACATATATATATAATGAATAAATACATATAATCTATGTTTGAAAGAAGGTATTCCTTATATGTAATGGATATGTTTGTTTATATTTGATAAAAAAAATCAAATTTATTACAATTTAAAAACTGCAGCTAGTACCAAAATAATATTTAATGATAAAAAAATAATTTTACCTAAATTTTATTGATTTGATGAAGATCTTAGAATATTTTTAAATACTAAATTATTATAAGGCTATCAAATTGTCACTGCTCAATCGTTTTTGAATAACATTTTAAGTACTATTTATGGCATGTTTTAATCCAGCAATATTTTTTGGGGTATCTAAATGCTCTGACCCACTTATGAGGATCATCCAAGTCCAAGATTTACGAAATTTTTTTTAAAAAAGATTGGAATTAAAAACAGCCATTGAAAATTGTACGCAGTATATTACGGCTGAAATATTAAGCAAAATATTTATTCTTAAAGAGAAGAGAGCTTTTCATTTGGTATTTATGTTTCTAACTAATTATTATATTAAGTGTAATTGTGAAATTAGCAAATATTATCCTCAAGTTATTATTTTACAAATAAATGTCAGCGCTCGTGTCTAAGCCTCTCATTAAAGTCGCCCTTGTCTGCCATATTATAGTTTGTTTTAAGTTCATCGAGGTAACACCAAATAAAAAAGTATCGTCTTGTTCTACCAAAATAGTATTGAGATACAATGATTTGTTAAAATAACAAGATTTCATTCAAATTAAATTTGATATTTGTGTCAGACACATATATGATAGTACTTTGAGTGAAATAGCATTTATTTATAATATATTATTTTGTTTTTAATAATCAAAGCTTAGACCATCTTACATAAAGAAAAACCTTTGATGAATAATTATTTCTTGTGTTCGAACTAGATAATGAGAGGCACAGATTTCATTTATTTATAACTACGAAACAAACTTTAGCATAACTTATATCAATTTAAAAGTTGTATAATTTTCATGCAAAATAATATAAAAACAATAGTGTTTTAATTATTCTTTATGACTCTTACCTTAGTATGAAACGAGTAGGTATAGAGAGAATCTAATGACGTTTCTTGAGGAAGTAATACTTGCACTATTGACAGTTTGTTTACAATGTTCCAGGGCGTTTGTATACAATGGCTTGAGCACCAAGCATTCGTATGCTGGCACCATACCAGATAAACATGTGGTTTAGTAGTACCGACTAACAGGTAACACGTATTCCTGAAACACTACACCAACACACTCATTGTCTTCATAAGTCTTACACTGGTTCCATTAGGTGAAAATTGGTACGTGAGTTGGACGCCACAACCTTTTAACACTAGAAATATCCTTCGTTAATACTCCACCAGAAAAATGAAATGTCAAATTACGATGACTCACAAAGAAAACTTTAGATGGTTTAAGTTCTTCCTAGGTAATCCCATAAAACAACATCACAAGTCTGTTCTATTTAGAGGCTGTAATAATTGTGGGGGTTGATTTAAAAATATGGGAACACTCTAGTGCCTCCAATAAATGGGGGAAGAGTAACACCTTTTCAAGTACACACAAACACACGAACGGAACACACGACCATTGATTTAAAAACAAAATCCCCTCCACGTCTTTCGTCGACTGAAGAACAAAACGATCCGTTGCGAGCTTGTCGGTGGCCCGTACCAAGTTCATATGGTCTCGCTTCTTCGCGCGAAGTACTCTTGAGACCAGGCCACTCACAACAAGGAATATGCTGGCCCTTTCATCCGGACCATACTATTAAAACACTCCCACTTTTACTCTCTTTACAACTCTGAAACAAGTTGACTTATCAAGAGAGACCCAGTTTCTTCACCGATATATATTTTTGTTTCATTTGTTCTTCTCTTCTATACGTATTCTTCTGTGTCTCCCTCCCTTTTTTTTAGAAGCTCCTTTCCTATTTGAATTGTCCAGCTGGAGGTATTACTCCTTTTTTTCCCGCTACCTTCCTCTTTCGAGTACTATCAAATGTGTATCGCTTCCCCTTCCCTCTTTTTGTTCTTGTCTTCAGCAATCTCTCTCCCACCACAACTTCTTGGTATTACCTCCTCCCCCCTCTCCTCCTTCAGACGCCAACGTGATCTTTCCCGTTAGGTGGGATGCCTGTCTTCCTTCTTCCTTCGTATCGGCTTCACATGTTAACACCGGAGATCTTACTAATAGACGATAAAGTAATAAGAGGATGCATATAACATAAATATAACAGTTTCTCCAACAAAGATTTTGAGCACGTGCGTTTCCCGGAAATAAATTCACACACAGAAAAAGAAGTAAATACTGTTATTCACGAGTGCAAAAAAATTGGGTCACTCGTTTTTGATATAGGTTGAAAGGAAACTAATGTACAATAACCTTCTTGTATTTTCATTTGTTCAGCTTCCTTACCCAGAATTATTCCCGAAGACACTTACTGGTGAGATGATGGTAGTTTTTTGACGAAAAAAGAGGAAAAGTAGGTAAAGATTATTTATGGATGATGGAAAACGAAAATGATAGAATCAATAACGCGTCTTGAATAAAGAATTAAAACACATATTTCAAAGAGTATAGATAAGGAGGCCTTCGAACGAAAAATGGGAGCTATGGTATTTCTCTCTCTCTTTCTCCTTCCCACCACTTTCATTGAAACGGTCCCCTTCTGCTCATACTCCCCCCCCCCCCCCCCCCCCCNGGGATGGGTAGAGGAGACCTATAGATAGGTCGGTAGGTTTGTTAGGAAGGTGAAGGAGGTGGAGTCGAAGGGGGGTGGGGAGAGACGTTTTACTGTTTGAAATAGAAAGTGTTTATTTTTCTCCTTTGCCTAAAAGGGGTGGGGGGACTAACAAAGGGATATTTTTGTTACGTTTTTTAAGTGATAGGAGGGGGAAGTAGGAGTGGGGAAAGAGACTAGCTACCCCCATTAACGGGACCAGCCCGAAGAAGTGGTTGCGGGATATACCTTGACGAAGCAGATGATGATGATGATGATTGGTGGTGGATGGAATTCAGAGGATCGGTCAGTCGCGTCCTGGCAGCGCTCGAGTGAGGACTGAGTAAAAGTTGTCCGCTCAAACTATTTTTTTTTCTCAACTTTGTTCCTGTATGTCTATCTAAAGATGCATTTTATTCATGGTTGATTTATAATTTATCGTTATTATTTAAGGACACCACCTATTTGAAGAAAAACATTTTTACGCAGCTGTATGTAATATTGCGATGGAAGTCTTGAAGCTTCAAAACAAATGAAACGATCCCTTAGAATGTTTTGTTTTGACCCTGTTAAAAAAAATTGACCTAATTTATTTTAAGGAAGGCTTGATTTTATCCATTTATGTTGATCTTAGAAATGAAACATTTAGAGCGAAACTTCGCTGAAAATGAGATAATTTTAAGTTACGTGATTTTTTTTAAATCAAAAACTTATCTTAAATTGTAATATTTGTATTCCTAAAGGGAATTTTCACCTACACCTTAGATTGAGCTATATTTTAAAATAATAAAAAAACTTTTTAAATAACGTTGAGTTTCTAGGCAACTACTGGGTGTCTTGACCCTCCAATTGGTGGCCATTTTGAGGTGTTTTAGTTAACGTGCTTTACAAAGTAACTTAGTCTAGATCACATCCTATCTTTTTAATAAAACCACCAATACTGTATGTACCGTATGACAAAACCAACCAGTATCACTGATCACACGCTCTAAGGTGTCACTCTCACAACAGTTGGGATTGCCAAAGACAATGAGGTTGGGCCTCGAATCCCGTTAGGGTGTAGTGAGGATCTATTTTCTTAAATTGTTTCCTACTCTACTTCCACGCAATCAATGACAAAATGTATCATATATTAATGTGGGATTGTAGGAGCGTGAAAATAAGGTAAGTGGTTTTGCAGTTTTTATATCAAAAATTGTTTTTAGTCAAAATAAATCAGTTTAATTTTCTTCACATGGCGACCGCAACATTTCTTGAATATCTGCCAAGGGTGTCTTGGAATTTAATGACAACATTTTCTCTTAGTTTAAAAATCTTGTTATCCAATGCCGCTATGTTCATTAAAGATATGCAACAACTGTTGATATCAACATGTGAAGAAAATTAATTTACGTTTGTACCCAAGGAATATTTTATTTATTTTGGCTAAAAAATAATTTTGTTACAAAAACTGAAAAACAACTAATCTAGCTTAGTTTGACATTTAGACCACGTGACGACCAGCGTGGACGGGAAACTGGGTACCACACTAACTTAACCCCCCTCCCCTATTTCACTTTCTCACAATCCCTCGGAGAGAGAAGTATTGTGATCGTCAAATAAAACCATACTTGAGATTTTGATAAGTGTTGACATTTCATGACCTTCTGAAACTGAAAAGTGGCTATTGCGATACCATCTGTCTGTGTGTCCGGCCGTCGGTCTGTGCCTCGGGCTAAAGCCGAAACAATTTTGCTGGTCAGGCTAAAACTTGGCTTCTAGGGTTAGAGAGATTATTGGAAATAGATATCTAACACTAAAATTAAGGGTCGTTTACTGAAGGGCAAAAAAAGAAATAAAATCAATTTTCTCAAAATCCGCTCCAACGATTTTGATTACATTTTGTATACATACACTGTTTAACACTACACACAAAATTGCTATTTTCATTTTCCCAGAAATTTCCCATTTTTATCATATCTCAGTAACTTTGAAATACGAAATAGATTATCATTGTAAAGTTGTTAAACTGTTAAAATTAAAAATATTTCTATCTGCAGTATATTTTCATAAAACCAATAGTTTCTGAGCTACAAGCAATCATATATATTTATTGAATACTTGGAATAGAAATTGATTTGTATGCTTTTTGGTGGACAAAGATCCCGTGCTTTACTCATTATTTCCGTAACAGTGTACATTATTTCATGTATGCTCTTTGGTGTAGTGCTTCAGTAACATTGCATATTATTGTTTCACAAATTTTACGAGTTTTTAGTAAATTTCTTTATATTAAGATTAAAGACAGAGAAAGTTTGTGCATTATACAACACCATTTATTTTACTCCCCCATTTCCCCAATCATACATGGGCTCAGCTTTTCACACTTTAAATGGGAATGGATTTTCGTTGATACATGACCAACTGCCGGATGACTTAGCATTTCATTTATGCATACTAAATCAAGGGTCCTGGATTTGAGCTACAGCAAGGCTGAAAATTCATTGGTAAAAAAAAAAGGGTTAACCTTTTTCACAGGGATGAATTAACATCTAGAGGGAGGAGAAGGGAAGGTGGGGGATGGTGTGTTTGTGCTAGGTTTTAGATAGCTAGGCGGAGAATGATGTAACTTGCACGTGGCCTTACTCGGACGCGTTTCTAGAGGAACCTAGAGCAAAGTTAGCAGATTCCAACAACTTTCAAACAGCAACACGCATATACGTACTGCTAACACCATGCAGTAATAATAATAATAATAATAATAACAACGATAATAATAATAATAGCCTGAACAATTAATTTAATATTGACCGATGAGAACAATTGACAGGTACAGTTTATACAAACCATATTTAAATTCACTTAAATCAATAATTACAAACTGGAAATGAGAATCAAACCCGGGACTTCCGGCTTTGTGCGCTAATTTTCTACCACTGAGTACATCATGGTTCATATCGTAGTATGTGAAATCCTCCACTAGTAGTTTATTTGAGTCTAATGGTGATAACTCGCAACACACCACGTTACGCCACTGTTTTTATTGAACTAGCTTTAATAAATTCATTCCATGTAAGCTTAAGAAAATGTTTCTGAATTCAATTCACGACAACGGAAGATTTATTTTCACATAGATTCATTTTAAGATAAAACATAAGCGAGATTATTAAACAAAACAAAATACAGCCCAAGGGACATGAATTTTTAAAACGGTTTAAAGCTTTTTCTTAGTCATTTATTTGCCACTCCCCAAACAGATGAAAAAATATAATCAATTTTAAACATGCATAAAAAAATTCGAGTGAAAACATCATCTTCAAAATTAAAAACTTTATAATAATTAGGAAAATTCTAACTATATATTTTTTGTTTATTTTTACACCTATTCTTATTACCCGTCCGGACTTTACTAATTTATTTACTATAACAAAGTAGGGTTGAGGAAAGTGGTATTTAAAGAAAATACACACACACATTTCGGTAGGGGGAAAACTGAGGAACCATTTGATAAGCACCCATTTAAAAACACCCGGCTGGAATTCAGCCTACTTTCCCTCCACTACAAACTAACTAGATAAGCCTGGCATTTAGTCCGCGTGCCCACCGATGTGGGTTGACTTAAACATTATTTTAGGATTATACCACAATTAAGTATTACGAAATATTTCCATTTAATTAGTTTACAGAGCTAATCAACATGTTTAAATAGCAATCATTACATTGACTACAAGCATTAAAAAACAAACCCTCACTAATTTTTAGCAAATTAATAGCTATCTATCAGTCGGTAAAAACAAGAGCTGGCAATAAATCTGCCATTTAATTACTTTACAAGGTAATTTACATCATTTTCAAATAAAATAATCTACTTAACTACATCTTTAATAAAATATTTGTTTTAAGCATCATGTCTTACTACACGTCCGGACTATCAGAATATTTATGCTAATAAGTTAGGGATGAGCAAATATGATTTAGATGAAATGTATACTCATTCGTTTGGAAATAATGTGAACAGCCACTTAGGAGAAAAACCATCTCAGTTTATCAGGACATGTTTTAAGCCCCGAAAATCCCATCATAAATGATTTAGTCTACATAACCACTAATTACGGTCATTGCACTATAATTTTTTGCTCTTATTTCATCTATACAAGAAATAGATTTACCTTATACGTTTATAACTCTAAAGAAACCAGATCATCAGGCAAATGCAGATATGCAATTAAAACATAGATTCATTAATTCTCACGAGAAAAGTAATTAATTACTCTAGTCTATATGGCCAACTACCTCCTTTTACCCTCTCGTAAAGGCTTAATGACACTCTTAGCATATTTATGTGAAGTTTATGCAAACAGCTTCTGCGATATGTAGTTCATTAAAAGCGCGCTCGCGCACACACACATTCACATAAAAAAGGTTTGGATAGTAAGATCGCGATAAAGATGACTGGCTTTGATGGCAACGGTAATTATGCATACAATGATTAGATTGATTATGCATACAATGATTAGATTGATTATGCATACAATGATTAAGTTGGTTATGAAGATGGTGTTGAGTATAGTGTAGTGTGTAATTGGGTGTAGGAGTCATTTCATTTATATCGACCTACACACAGGTTAGAAAAAAACCCTACAGGTTTACATACATACTATCGCTCTAATTTTTTCTCACCGCCTCTTTCTACCCTTCTGGGCTATCCACATTTAACTTTACTAATCGAGTAGGTTGGAAAAGGTATAATTTAGAAGGAATGAAGCCGTATTTTTATGGAGGGAGAGTAATAATAAGCCTATAATTTAGAAGGAAAACCCTCAATACATTAGGGTGGTATTTGAGCCCCGATCACCTCAACAAAGGCCTACCATATTAGGTGATTTTAACGTTTAGTCTGCATGATCCGCTGGTTGTATTGGTTATTTTGGTTCAAACTTTTTAATACAAGGACTATTTAACGGAGTATTATGGGGGTATATATGAGGAGGGTATTTATGGGTAATGCACTCTCATTAGAGTGGAGAAGGTAATTGAAGAAACCCTGTAACAAATCAAATTAACAATCTGAACACAGGAGTGTACGATACATCCAAGACTTAATAATAATAATAATAATAATAATAGTATACCCTTTAAGTTTTAGACTAGGTAGTTATACACCCTTGTGATAAATCAGCTGACTAGGGTTCGGACCTCAACCTCCCCCGCAATTGGCAATCCAACCTACTGCGATCTAGAACAGTGGTATTTAACCTGGGGTATGGGTGGGTATGCAAGTAAATCTTAGGGGGAATGCAAAAAAAAAAGTACACAAATACATAGGCCTATATATTTTCTAGTTTAAATATTGTTATATATTATTTTTGATGTAATCTATCTCATATGTAGATCATATAATATCCCTGACTTGAAATAGAAACCAACAGCTTTGGGGGCACAAAGTTGAAGATAAATTATATTTGGGGGTACGCCAATACAAAAGACTACTAACCCTGCCTTCTAATAAAAAAAAACACTTCTCGCAAACTGACACGTTTAGAAACATTTTAAAGTAGTGTTGCTCTCTTATTGTATTTTAATACTGATGTACGATTCAATGAATGCACTCATGACGAACCTAAGGGAGTCTAGTTTGTTTCCGGCTGTTGAGGAAGATATTCTCTATTTGTATACGGGTTTGTCATGGTATCCATTTAGTAAATATCTAGACACTAGGGCGTATTGTTCTTTACTGAGTTGGTAAGTCATCCGCTAAAATAGTGTACGATAAGATGCATTCTAACAAAACACATTAAGTACTAAAACTAATTATCAATACTATAGTGAATTTTATATTTCTATTAAGTTGTTGATGCTTAGTTGAAACATCATCGTCTACTGCTTGGATTTAAGTAAATAATATTACTATCATCTTTATTTTAAGCAGCATGAATTGTAAAGTCTTTTTATTTCCATTTGATTTTCATAAGCCCCTAAATATTTTTAAAAACCAAATTTCTAACAGCATTAGTGAGTCACGTGGACTAAACTTCAGGTATATCTAGCGTGATTTGTTAGTGACAAGAAGGTCATTGTATCGAATTCCTGATGGGTTTAATGAAGATGACTTTTATTTTCCTGAATTCTGGTAGCTCCCAATCATTCCTATATGCATTTGGGCGAACATTTATTTTAAATGGTACCTTATTCATCCTTCCGAATTAGAATTATTGAATTAGTACAAGGCAGATGGTTGGTACGACGAGTAGCAAAAATAAATTAATGGTAGAACACAATCGCATAAACTTTCTCATATTATGATTTGAGGCTTTGAAAGTTAATTTAAAAAGTAAGTTTTCCACTAAACTATCTTTAAGAAAGTTTTCCACTAAACTATCTTTAAGAAAGTTTTTCACTAAACTATCTTTAAGAAAGTTTTCCTCTTAAAAACAAACGCTTTATCTTGTTATTCACAATGAACACTCTTTATAGATCACTTTTAAATAAATTGTTTAGTTAATTTAAATTATTTCAAATTTTCATAAATAGGTTATTTATAGACTAGCTATCCTAAATAATTTGTAATTTGTAAGAATTAAAAGGGTGCTCTTATTTATCTTGAAAATATACTCCCAAATACCCATTTTGATCTCAATTTAAAGGCTAGCTTTGAAATATTTCAAATTTTATATAATTTGGTGCAAGTACGTTAGCCTTAAATTAATTTATTTTAGAAAAATAAAGATACATGATAATTGATTATGTAAAATAGTCTCCCTATACCATTTTTGAACATAATCATTTGAATTATTTGAAACATATTCAAATATTACAAAAATCAGCCATCAGTAAATTGATGAGTTTTCCACAAAAAATACTTTTTTATCATGTCAAACATTCCCAAAATACACATTTTAAACAAAATAGTTATATCCATTTGAAAAATAATTTAAATTTTAGAAAACTCAGTCATCATTAAACTGCTCGTAAATGAGTGTTTACCCCTAAAGCTAGCATATATATATATATACATACATAAATAATTACATACATACATACATACATACATACATACATACATACATACATACATACATACATACATACATAAATACATAGTATTATTTGTCACACCTCACAACCCCCAAATACACATTTTAAACAGATTTATTAAAGCGTTTTTTTTAATATTTCGAATTTTCAAAATTTCCAATAAGTAAACCCTCTTTCAACAAATTTTTGTCAAAAAAATGACAAATGCTATTTGTCATGTCAAACATATCCTAGTTACGCATTTTAAACAAAATCAATAAAGAACTTTTTTATTTTGAACTAAAAAAATCACTCATCAGTGAGCTGTTAACTTTAATTTGAGGGCTAGATTTAAAATAAAATAAATACATATCTTGAGGTATAGGCATATAAACTCTAAGCATCATGTTTGAGCAAAATCCATAAAATGGTTTAAGACCCAAGGCTAGAGAAAGACAGACAAAATTGTAACCATTCAGGCTCACAAAAAACGTAAATATTGATCATAAATTCGATAAAAAAATTTTCACGATCACAATTATTTTCTTGATACGAGAAAGTAAGAACAAATTCAGAATGTATTCATGGTTTTGATATTCAGTGTTTGTATTTATTTATACATTACTTTATAGTTATATAACAATATAATTTTAGTTATTTGTATGGGCAAACTCATTAACTAAAGGACATTCCAATTATTAAAAGTATCCTACCTCTAATTTTCGACAGTGATATATTCAAAAACAATTCAATGAAATATTATTGAATCAATTCATTTAATCAATTAATTCTATAAATATAAAATCAATAAATGATATATATTATTGGTGGGATTTTATATCATATTGAATTGATTAAATATTTAGATTATATATATACAATATCTTACTGTTCTTATCATAGTGTATCTTAGTTAACGAGTTGGGCATAAACTGGTATCCAGCTAGATAAAACCACACAGTTAGTGATTAATAAATATATTCAAATAAGGGAATCCCGATATTATTCTTTCTTTCGACAGACGTAGACCAAACCATCCGTCATAGGTGTTAGAATGTGGGCCGAACATTGCCAAACATTCGTCGAACAATAAGTTTCATCGGATCGTGAAGCCAAGCAAACTCCATGGAGGATATAAACAAGAGTGGGAAAGTTTGAATACAAATACGGAGCAGTATGAGTAAGTTTAGCACCATAGTATTTATCTCAATGCATATTGCTATCGATCCTGGGTGTTTTACTATTTAATAGGTGACCTGGTGGTCTAGGGTTAAGGTGTCGGACCTCTGTTCTGGGGTTCGGGGTTCAATCCTTAGTTCCGACACAGATTTACCTGATTACCAAACCCTTCCTTCACATCTGGTAAGACATCTTGTGAATGTGGGGAATGCCAGGCCTCCACCGTGGTTCGGATTCCACGTTAAACTGTAGGTCCTCCATTTCAATCTCACAATCACCCTACCATTACATATTAGTGTAAGTACAACCCGAACGGGTAGTAAGACACGGTGCTAATAATAATAATAATTTACTATTTAATAATCATTATAATGTCAGTAAATTTTGTAGTATTTTTTTAAATATAGCATTATTAATATGTTGGATAAATTTCCTTACAATATTTATTTTACAACAAAATATCGTTAATTAAGAGAGTACTAATGACTTCCTAGCACCAACAATAATAGAATATTAAAAATGATTCACCAGTTGTTTGAGCACCCTTAAGATCTTTACTTCAAGTTTTTCTCTTGCAAAGTAAATATATAATCCTCCCCGATACATATAATTCAAGGCTCATGCTTCTTTTTCAGCATTAAATATGAAAGTTTCTTCTATATCTATATTAATAAAATGAAGATTGTGTGCATCTGTCATGGGCTTTGCGTGATATCTACCGCACACAGAGGTCTGAAATTTAAATATTAGTAGCCCCTGTGCATGAAAATGTACACCCCAAAGCCTGAATTTTAAAAATTGTATTTTTTTAGACTAATTAAGAACTGGTTTGGAATAAATAAAATTAAGAGATTATTTTTCTGGTTGTTTGAAGTAAATAAAAGCGTTGCAAGGGGTAATCACGAAATCCATTGCAACGCCGGGTACTTCTGCTAGTTTTATATAAATATGGACTTTTCAACTAAATTTTTAAACGAAGCATCTTCCATTAAAACATCAAGATAATGAAAAATAAATAAAGGGGATGAATTAGTAAAAGTTTTTATTATGATAGTGAGGTATTAACGTGTCTGGTCTACAGTAGATCAGGGAATACTGGCCTTAGTGACACATTCAACCACGAAGCGCTGTATTCGATAGGTGAGGTGAGAACAGAAGAGGAATTTTTTGTAGTGTTTTATTGTAATTCATTTGACAATATTATTTTATAGTGATAAATTAAACTGAAGTGATCTACGTTTTAAAGCTTGGGAGGTGTCGATTGCATTCCTTCCACTTAAATAGTTTGAAAATTTTACAGAGTAAATTAATAAGAATATATCTATTCTTAGTCGGAAAATGTTCCAGCTCACATCTTCCTCCATGGAATATTTCTTCTTGTTTGAATCGTGCAAACCATAAGTCATTCCCTCTCGATCCTATATCCTCCTTGCTATAACCTCATGCACAAAAAACGAGACTGAACTATATGAAGATTAATGTCGTCATCTTCAACGAGTTCCCGAACTACGTACTCCATCTCTCCGAGCCGATTGGACAGGCTACATAGAGATGAAGATCTCATAAATCACAAGCACTAATGGTGTTCTTATAATTGATTACCGGTTAAATTGACGGCTGACCCCTTTGCAATACCCTACACTTTTTTTAAATCTTATGAGAGGGGTGTACAGATACTAGATATTTAATAATTAGTTTTTTATAAGTCTAAAGGGAAGAATCTAAACACAGGGGTGTAATTGTAAGACCTAATAATATTATACCCTTTACGTCTGAGATTAACTAATTTAAAACCCTTGTTATAAACTTACACATACAAATGTAGATACATGCGTCACGTTGGACAGCACTGAAAATTAAATGTTTCAGTAGGTCTCATACTTTTAACGGTTTTGTAAAAGATTACAGTTAAGACAATTAAATATTACAATAAAACCACTATTTTATAATATTATAAAATCCTTAATTTATTATTCAAGCACTTGATCAATTTAATTCTAAATTATAACAATTTTTTTCAACAGATAGATCTCAAAGAGTCCGTTAATTTGAGAAAAAGATAATATCTTTATTCTTACTAAACTTTAACTGAAATTTAGAATTTCCTAAAATTATTAATGTAGGAAACAAACCACAGTAGTATAGTAAGTATTAATTCAACCCCAACTGGCTTATATTTAAAATGTATTGTCTTGTGTTTGAATATGCTAGTAAATTAGTAATAACATTTGTTACTGTGTTTTATTCTGTCATAATTTTTAAAATTTATATTTTTATATACTCGTATATTTCAATATAATTGGTTCTCTTTGCAAGCCTATGTGTTTTATTTGATGAATATAAAAAATATTATTTTAATAAGTGGTCCATAGGTTTGGTGACAATGTTTTATTTAAGTAGGATAACAAAAATTAAACATGCCTTATTTATATTAAAATGAAGGAGAAATAAATTGTATGGAGTAAAAATAATACATTGAGAGAGAAATTAGTTGAAACACAGGATCGATAATTTATCAGTTAATTGATTCAAGGTAACATTGAGTTACCTTAAGTCAATTCATTTTAATTTGAACACTTTTTTCGACTTCATTTACTTTTTAGCACCGCATCTTACCCCCTGTTCTGGTTATAAGCATATGTACTAATTACACTAACCAGTTATGGATGAGGAACATTGAAGTTAAAGGAAGTGTACCCACATTTGGTGCAAGGAGAGTGGAAAACCATTTGATAAAACTACCCTCTGTGCACCCAACTAGGATTTTAATCCCGATCCCTCTGCCATCGGCCGTCTATTCCAACACGAGAATGAAGTCTTAAAGTAAGTGGCTACCAAAGCAGGTGACCTTCTTTATTGATTATAATTTAATTTTGGATGTTGGTTGGTTATCACTTTAAACTAATACTTTAGTACAAAAGTTCTAGTAATACTTAGAACTAAGAGAATATCAAATCTAAGATCAAATATTTGGTAATATTAAGAAACATATTTGAAAGATGTATGTTACGAAAATGTAGAACATAGGTATACACAGATTTTACTAGAAAACCCAATTTGAAAGGTCTCTGTTTCCTATAAATATCATACTATAGTTGTAGTAGGATTCTGGTAGAGAAAAATACCTATAAAATTGGATTTCCCATAAAAATCCAAGTATTCTTCCCTTTTCATGGAAATTTAAATAATTCACATATTAAATAGAAACTGTGATCGTCTTGGCACGTGTGTACACATTTTTTCAAATATAACTTTAAAAAATCAAGGGTGATGTTCCTTGCGCTAGCGCTGTTACATTTAAAAGATTATTTTCTCTAGATTAAAAAATAAGAAATTTTGAAAGGAATCGGTAAAAAATCATTACCTATAGTTGAACTAAAAACTTTTCTGGAAGACAACAGGACAATATCCCTAAAAACAGTACTGTCCTGCATAAAACAGTCTGTATGACTGATCACCCTATTCATAGGGCTCACCAGACTGCTAAAGGAGGTCCATGGAACGTTAGACGTTAACAATTCGCTTTAGATTTAGTAGCTAACAACCCTGATGATAAATGGAGGGATTTTAAAATAGACTTAAGTAATTTCAAATAATAAAATCCTGAAAACAGAGTGGTGTCAACACATAACCTACAAAATAGCCTAACTCAATAGAGCAACACAACAAACACTAAACCTTACCACTATTTATTACAGTATGTAATTGGTAATAATCAATTTAATTCTTGGTCTTGGAAAAAAAAAACTATATCTTCTCGAAATAAGACCAACTTATATTTCTACCTACAGTAGTCTCAATAGTTTTTAGGTGAACGATGAACAAAGCCAGGACCATTTCTAACCATCAAAAACTTGAATAATACTTTATTCACACGTTCACCGAAAATAGAGAGTAGAATCTGCTTGAGTGATGCAGTATGTTGATACACGCTGCATTGAAATGAGGACTTAAAACAGCTTACTAGCAATATATTTTATTACATAGTGCATAAACATAATACATTTTAGATCGTTGTCATGATGGATTTTTTCAAACTATAATGCTATGCTGTAGTGCAATCAAATACATCGATACACACGCTTTTAACTAACAGGCCATTTCAAATCTCCTCAAAAAGGCCAATGATGCCTGTCTGCTTTATTCTAGTTCTAAAGCACATGCGGATTGATTTGAAATGGTTTATTGTGAGATTTGATTGGGTATCTCTTGCACAAAATCTCAGGCAGAACAGACGAAGTATATATGAGCTGCACTTTAGCAGAAGAATTAACGCCGATGAAGTGTAAATTTTGTGATTTGTTTGAAGATCGTCACGTACCTTATCTTTGTTATGAGCTTATATTTTAGTGAAAGAATGGATTCACAGTTTCACGGAATAGCCATGGAAAACGAAAATACTTACATGTTTTAAAGTGTAAATAATTCGAGATACATTCTTTTCAATTGCATATCACAAATATAAATAATTTGATAAATATAAACGTATACTACGTTTACAATGAAAGATAACACCTTGACAAATTATACAATTTTAGCTTAGTGGTTCTCACTCAAACTTCTGTTTAGATTGTACGATTGTACACCTTGACCATGACTAAGAGTTTAATGTAAACAACTCCCTGCCACGATTAAATGTCCTCAAATGACAAATATCAGTCAATCAAGTGAGAAAATGTCCATGAGTTGCCTAGAATATTCCCCGCCACAGTTGGTTATTTTGTCATTTTACCCATTTTCCATTGATAGATGCTCGCGTACCCCCTTAAAGTCATGCGTATACCTCTGGGAGTTTACGCATCCCAGTTTGAGAACCACTGCTCTAGCTACCATGCTGTAGGTCAAGGTAAGGCTGCTACCTATTAGAGTAAATAGGCTGTAAGTCTTAACATAATTTTTAATAAATCATCAAGTGTTTTCTATTTTTTACTTGTGCGTAGCCCCCATCATTCATCCTATATAAAAGGACGAGAACCGGTCATATTACTACCTCAAACTATAGGGAACCAAGAACCATAAGGAACTTCGAACTATACGAAACCTTTAACTAAACGGAGCTTAGAACTATACAGAACCGCGAACTACATGGAACTTTGAACTATATGAAACCTTGAAATATATAGAACATTGAACTAAACGGAAGATAGAACTAAATAGAACATATAACTATTAATATTCTAGTGTACTTGCATCTAAATTCCACCGAAATTAAATCCACTAATTTCTTACATAGATTGTTCAGTCAGTATTTTGGGCATCCCTGATTTAGGTGATGAGATATTCAACTAACTCAACACTTCCTTTCATCCAAATTTTAGATACACACTGTACCTGTTGATTGGTGAGTGATATATATGGTCACGATTCCAAGTAAACGGGTGACGATATCTTTGGCCAGACTACACTCTGTTAAAAAAAAACTTAGTAATATTAATGCAAATCTCTTTCAAATCTTATCAAAGTTGGAATGTTCTACAGCAAAGGTTACCACCCTAGGGTCCACAAAGAGTCCAGTAAGGGCCCAAAAAAACATTACATCTTAAAATTGGTTTTTATCTACATATAAAAAAATATTCTCTATTCACATTTTGCTTGGACATCAATTGTTTTTTTCCATAACTCTGCTACTAAAGATTTTTTTAAATTAATATGAAATGGGTTATGTAGAATGGTGTAAATGTGTGCGGAGGTTTATAATTTCATCTCGTATGACAGGAGAGATTAAGGGCGCTATGGCGAATTATCATTGGCTACAGAGGATCCATGCTTGGGGAAGGTTCTGAACCACTGTTCTACAGGGAAGTTTAACTTAGTCCTGCACAAACGTGTGATGTTCAAAATAAAATTAATACCCTGTAGAACACCTCAACCTTACACTGCACCTACTAAGGCAGTATATTTATATCACGTGCACTTTCCGAACTGACTGATTATATCAGACCGCGACTTATAAACTTACTTAAACCTAGAACGACATAGCATCCTGCCCCCAGCCGTCAATTTATCACTGTGAAAGAGGAAACCCACATTTAACCTATGATAGATCTTTCTACCATGCCAGGAATCGATCGTGGGACCCTTATCTCAGTAGAGAGACATGCTACAGATCGATACTTAGAAAGTCAATAATTATAAACAACATTAATATTTTGTTAGATAACTTAACTTCTCCTTTCACCTAATATTAATGTTAATTATTCCATACGAGATAAACGCACTAACCCTAAGGCTACTATTTTCTCTATTTTCTTTTTGCGCACCACATTTTACAACCTGATCAGCTTACACGCATTTGTGCTATTACGCTAATGAGTTAGGGATTAGAAATGTTAAACTGATAGGAAGTGTACTCACATTTGCGAAGAGGGAGAGTGTAAAGTGATTTAGTAAACCACCCTCAGTATATCCTACCGGGATTCTAACCCCAATCTCCTTGTCATTGGAAGTCTAGTATATGGCAAGAGTGACGTTTTAGACCATGAGGCCACCGAAGTTGCAACTACTATTGATGTTAATCGTTTTGTACAAAATAAATACTACTTTGGCCAACATTTTTTTACGCGTTTCTTGTCTGACTTTCTGTCTGGGATATCTGTATACATATTACATATTTATTAGTAAGTTAAGGATGAGTAAGGTAAAATTTAGAAGAAATATACCTAATTTTCGTAGAGGTAGAGTGAAAAACTGTTTAGAAAAAAGTATTTTCAATACGCTAGACGGGGGTTAAAAAATCGATGCCCTTGTAAATTTCAAACCATTCTATTGTGAGGTTGGCGCTTTAATCTTAGTGTAAACACTTATTTAGGTAACCCTTTAAACTACGCCTGCACCTTCTAGAGATGTTAATCATTTAGTACAACGTGAATGTTCAATAATTACTTGGAAGGAGTGTACATTTTCAACGATTCCATGTTACTGACCACTTCCATTCTGAGAATGCCATCAATAAGGTGTTGATGGCATATTCTGGAAAGATATAGAGATAAGATTGTTAAGAAAGTTTTAGTCACTTGCTATGATCAGATTAATTTATCACACTTACCTTTTAAATTTTTTCTTAATCAAATTCGTGACGGTAATCCACTCTCCCAATGAATTATATTTCGTGCAAAGCTAATCATTAGCTTATACTTTCCACAGTGTTGCCATAAAATAAGGAAGTGGGGCTAAATATTAAATTTAAAATGATAACAAAAAAGACAAATCTGATTTTTTGTGATGTAATATTTTCCCCTAGATATTAATATGGAATTCAAAACCTATCAGTAACTACTACCCAACTGAACTTAAGGTATTTTAATTATCGCCGACGTCTGATACCTTATTTCAATTGATAGTATGTCTATCTACTGAAATAATGGTCCCAGGTTCAATGCCTTGTATGAGCGAAAATTATATAATTGGGTAATATGGGTTTCTCATTTCACAGTTAAGAATTAAAGTATGCGGGCTGGATGTTGGGTCTGTTATAGATTTAAGTTAGTTTATAAGTCGTTATTTAATGTTACATAATGTTATTATTAAGTCTTACTTTAAATTAGGAAAATTTAAAAAATGTATATATATATATGTAATGTATATATGAAATATTCAATATTTAACTAAACATAAATAATATCTTATAAAATTGGTAGAATATTTAAAACTCAATTTCTTAATGCCATACATCAATATATTATTATTTATTATTGTTTTATTGATTAAACTCAATGCTAAGAAACCATTTAAATGTTTTGTAAGATAAAGACTTAGAGGTCTATGTAGTAAATAATGTTGATAGTAATTCATTTCATTAGTTGTCATTTTTTGAAAAACTTGACCAACGTCATATTTTGTTGAAATAAATTTAATTCAACTTTTTATTTCATTCTTTCTTTATATATTTTATTTGATAAAAGCGTTATATTTTATAATAACATCCACCATGCATTAAAATTTAATTGGTTGCATACAACCTGTATTGATGACACACGAACTAAACGAACTAATGCTAATATTTGCAAATATTTTATCCTATTGGATGCACAAATAGAAACAACAATTAACACACGGAGACGTTGAAAAACACGTGTGTGGCCCAAAACAGTCTGGGACTAGCGTTTCCGGACCGGGCACGATCAGGGTGTCGGACGTTATCTGTCCCGGACACGGCCCTGATACTCGTATGTGTGGCAAGACCTTAATGGGTAACGGACGAGGAAGGTAGGAAAAATAGCCCTTAATCCACTCATTTAGGATTTAAAACTCAGTCACCCATTATCAATTAAGTCTGTTGCAAGATTATTATTGCAGTGGTTTATTTATATTATATTTAACAAAGTTATGGTATGGTTATAATACATTGTTTAATCTACTTTTAATTAATTTTACATAACCAGCTTTTGACCACAACTTCACTCGCATTAATGTCAGTTTAAAAAACAACATATTTTCCTACTGGATTTCGAACATTATATAATATATTTATATATATGGTAAGTTGTTATGTGTTCAACAGAGGCTTGTTTGTATTCAAAGTTTGTAATAGAATTGGACGACAGTTTATCGTATCTCTCAAATAGTCTCTAGAGAATAAGTCCGTACGAATTGTCGGGTAGAAAAAGACCCAAGTTTTTCATGGTCTTGCTTGAGAGAGACCTTGCAATTTGGTTAGTTTGATCTTTGCATCAAACATATCTTAATTCAATTCCAAATTTTCTACCAATTGATATATTCTTATTTTATGTTCAATATCTTCCGACATTATTTTTCTGTGAGTGAGCAAAATTTCGAGAGGATCTGTTGCGTGAAAAATATTAATATGATGGAGAGAAAATATCTGAGCTAGACATACGGGTGACACAAAGTTGCATTATTAAAAGTATTACTCCAGTGTGAATCGTCCTCTAATAAGAGCTCCAGTGCTTTGCGAGCTAATGGTAGGATAAGTGGGTTTCGTAATTCGTAGACCAAAAGTTTTCAAAAGAAGTGGGACCTTTTGTGATATGGAAGCGCTTTCTCAGATACTAAAAACATTATGTCTACGATATATACTCGGCCAAAGGAATCATCTGACACTACTCTGGGGGTTCCTCAACAGAAACACCTTGCTTTCCGAAATGTAATTTCTTAAATTTAAAAGAATTATGTGCAACAACCTCAATTTAAGTGAGCTTCTTCACTAAGGGATCTTCAGCGCACAGTTCAAAAAGAAGGTTGTTTATGGTGTTCTATAAGGGTTATTAGTTATGTCAGTTAAATTACTTATTGTTAAATACTAAGACTATGCTAGTCCATCATTTACAATTACAGTCGAATCCAAATCGAATCTCATGCTTAAAAAAAATTCAAGTTGAGTCAGAATCGAATCTCATGCCTATAAAAATTTTCGAGTTGATTCCTAATCGAATCTCATGATAAATTTGTTTTATCGAATCGAATCATAATAAAATACAATGCTTAAAGAATTGCATCAAATATCATATATTAAAAATTTGTTCAAATCTGAATCAATATTTAGTTTTATACTTACTATGATATTGTTTCAATTAAAATCTATGTTGAATATTTTACAATGCCAAGTTTCCAAATCCAATCTAATAATAAAATATTTCAAAACATGTTGATAAACATTTTAGACACATCCTAAGTTTATTAAAAAAAAGATCCCATCTCAAAAAGTGAAAACAAAAATTAAACCACTTTTTTAATCATAATACAGGATATTTATTATCATAAACAACACTGTCCCACACGCGAATCCTTTACAACCTGGACTAAAGATAATTTCCCTCTTCACTCTGCTTTCAGGTCTGGTTATATTAAATTGCTAAGCAAATATGAATAGACTAGAATATTGAGTTAAACACATTGAATCCGAATCTAAGATTTATTTAGACTTGCAATATACATACTTAATGGATTTGATGTAACTGCAGAACTCCACAGTAATGTAAGAATCAAACGATTGTATATCTCAAACGCTCATGAACTTAGTTTTGCCAAGTACCCACCATCGTCAGGACGCTGTCTATGATATTTGGGGTATCCATAATGTCCGTCAACGTAGTTTTTTTAAAGTTCTTTAAATAGTTTTTACTTCATGCACGTAGACAATCGATTCTAAAGTCCTCATAGACCATGTACCATATGTTTAGTTACACTTACATTCAACTATGGGCCGATGATTGAATCCGGAATCTCCGAACTTATCACCGAATATATATTGTCGGGTTTGATTTTTTTCTGAAGTTCTAACAGTATATGCAATTATGACATTCTCACTTTTTCCACTACACAGTATATATGATAACACTTGCATTGCCTTTAATATCACCGTTCAGGTCCTTGACGATACAGATAATTTTTAAATAGCTTATAAATTTTCCAGTGTTTCTACATAATACTAAAACCTACTGCTTTAAACTTATTTAGTAGCCAACTGATTATAAGCGAACACCTATTATATTATGTAGAGAAGCTATTCTTATAAAGATCTGTGAATTTAAACAATAAACTAAACTAATTTTTTTTCTATATGTATTTACTATTTAAATATTCTGTAATTATTATTTGGATCTGGCAATCAAGTTATAAAGAAAAATGTTTAACTCTGCATTCAATAGTAGAATCCAGAGGATTGAATATTCTAAAAAAATCAATTTGATTTGATTGTATCCGTTTGATCAATATCCTATAAACTTACTGGTAAAAATCTATATATTATATATAAAAAACCGCGTCGCAATCAGTTAAGCGGGTCCAAACATCTTAAGCAAAAGGCATATAGACCAACACTTCGTTTTATATATAGTATAAATTTTAAGATTTAGTCACAACATTCGCTTGTAAATAAGGAATAGATATTTTTAAAATTTATATTCAATATGTACTAACTCACATCCCACCTCCCACTTTTAATAAAATTGAATTCTCACTAAAATGCTTAAACAATTATAATATCATCTTTGTTTTTCAAACACTGTTGTTCATCCTAAAGTGTTTATTTCACGAGTGAGTTATGCCACTAATGCATCGGTTAATTCAACTTCGTTACTGTCAGAGACTTGCGCACAAACATATGGGAAGCAGATTTAGAACGTAGGTATGTAACGCCCTCTTACATTTCAAACAGAAGGGATGGGGAGTCATAAGACATTCCAAAAAGGGAAGGGGGGGGGGGGACATAATGAGTTTGTTAGGAAGTTATTGCTTCACCTGAGGGCAAAGAAGTGGTGAGGGTTCTGAGGTGAAGGGGAGGATAGAGGCATGTTTACAAGATTTATTCTTGTTGGCGTTTGTGCTAATGGCTTGGAAAAAAAGTTTCTCTTTATATATTATTTTATTCTAAATTTTCCTTGTCGTCCGAACCATAATCATATTACTCACGCTAATGGGGTAGGACTACGGGAATTAATACCTGTATGAAATGTACCCGTATTTGATTGGAGAGAGAGAGAGAGAGAGAGAGAGACCAGTTAAGATAAATAATCTTCAACACACCCGACTGGAATCAGACCCCAGACCTCCCCGTCAAATAAAAACTGAAAGCGATGAGCCAGATATTTAGTCTACGTGACCACTGGTGCGAGCAATAAAAAGTTATACAAATAACCTTTTTTCTCTCATGGATATTACTGATTATTTGTGTTAAGATATTCCATTTTTCCGTGACCTCTGCCCAGCAGGGGGTAAAGCGGATTGTTAAGGTTTAGGAACTTAGTTCTATTCCTGTAGAGTGTGTAAAATAAAGTATTTCTTGTATTCTTTTCCATACTTTTAACTTGGGAAGTTATAAATTTTAGACTCCACATTGGTGGGCCCACAGACAAATCGTCAAGATCGTCTAGTTTAATTTCAGGTGACGGAGAGGTTGAACTCAAATTACGGTCGGGTCAACTGAAGGTGACTTTTTCCTAAATGATTTCACACTCTCCCATACATATGTGCGGTTTCATTTCTATCTTCTTCATCGATAGCCAATAAGATGTATAAATAAAATAGCTCGTACGCGTAGTTTGATGGGCTGCAATAAATTCATCTTCTCATGCAGAGGCTAACACTCTTAAATTAAATTTGGTACGATTTAGTGTTGTGGCAGCTGCTTTAGTGAATTATCCTAAATATATATAATTAGTTTAACATAATTGGTACTATCAACTTAATCTAAAATGTTAGGCTGAGGAATAGAATCTAGATGAAATTGGGATACGAGATGTCAGATTCACAGTTATTGTTAATAATAATAATGTTTAGCACCACGTCTTACTACCCGTTCGGTTTATACGCTTTTAAGTACTAATTACTCTAATGGATTAGGAATTGGGAAGGTTGAATTAGAGGGAGTTAACCCGCATTAGCGTGGAGGGAGAGTGGAAAACCATTTAGGAAAAACCACCCCTAGTTCACCCGAACAAGATTCTAACCTGGATCTCCCCGTCGTCAGCGGTTGAGTTCAACACGACTAGCGCGTTATCCAACTACGCCACCGAGGCGGGTCACAGATATTGTAAATTTTAGTGGAATAACAACCTTTTTTTCACGTATCTGGGCTTCAAACTTTGGACCCTCCATTCCTCTGAAAACCAGTATATTTTGTGTCTGACCATATTACTTTATCTCAGTGGAATTACAAGACAAACACAACAGTTACAGGCCCATAGTGGCTCAATCGTACATCCTTTCCGTGTATTCTCTCTCTGTCCCGATGAAATGAGGTGATGGTGATAGTGAGTATGAGGGTGTGGAGCCAGTAGACACTATTAAACCTAAATTAAGCCTAATTAACCAAACCCGGCTGACAGTTGACTTATCTCCCCTTTCAGGGGAAATTACCCATAGTACCAGCCGGGAATCAAGTCCTGGACCCCCAGGTTTGTAGCCAGGAGCACTCCCCACTATACCACGGGTCTGGTTATCAAATGTAAATTAGAGCGTATGATATAAATATTATTCAATTCAAAACTATTTTAAAGCGAGAAAAAAAATCACTAGTGACTTTCAGTTATTTTCCTCTATTATTATTATTATTATTATTATTATTATTATTTATTATTAGCACCGCGTCTTACTACCCGTTCGGGTTATACGCACTTACGCTAATGTGTAATGGTAGGGTGATTGTGAGATGAAATGGAGGACCTACAGTTTAACGTGGAATCCGAACCAGGGTGGAGGCCTGGCATTCCTCACATTCACAAGATGTCTTGTCAGAGGTAAATGAAGGGTTTGGAAATCAGATAAATCTTTGCCGGGACCGAGGATTGAACCCCGGCCGCCAGCATAGAAGTCTGACACCTTACCCCTAGACCACCAGGTCACCTATTTTCCTCTAAATTACCTTCCTCATTCCTACTCTTTGATTTAAGCCTTTCAATGTATTTTTTCTACCTCGTTAGTGATGTACGCATGTATATTAAGAATTCTATTGTATAGGGATAAGGAAGGTAGAATTTATTGGAAAATGTACCTGCATTTGTGTGTAGTGGAAACCAATATGATAAAATGTGGTCATAGTAAATCAGGCTGAATAGACCTGCACTTAGACCAATTACCCACCAGCATGGAAAATCCATAATTATCTTAGTGATAAACGTAATAGCTAAGAGCGTGCGTCACACGTCCATCAACTCTTTGATAAAGGTTTGACCATTTTAGAAAGGCTTCACAGCTAATCACTGTGCACAAATCTTTATTCTGTAATAACAGGAACATGCTGTAGCTATTGACAAGAAACTTTGTCACTTTGGCCCTCATGGTAACCACGGGAAATTTCGAGTAATCATTTAAATATGAATTCACTGTACACATGTTTGATATATCTTTGTCTATTCTTTTCCCTTTAACTTCCATACCGCGCGCGAACCGGGAGCTGAGCTGGGCTGCTATGATGAACGCACTTAAATTTAAAAACTTTAAATATATAACATTATGTACAAATACAGCTATGGTGTAATAAAGGTAGGGAGGACCATATCTGCCATTTACAAAAGTACCTTAATCTACTTTAATATTGGGCGACCTGGCGGTCTAAGGGTTAGGTGTCAGACTTCTGTGCTGGCAGCTGGGGTTCAATCCTTGGTCCTGGCACAGATTTATCTGATTACCAAACCCTTCCTTCACCTCTGACAAGACATCTTGTTAATGTGGGGAATGCCAGGCCTCCACCGTGGTTCGGATTCCACGTTAAACTGTAGGTTCTCCATTTCATCTCACAATCACCCTACCATTACACATTAGCGTAAGTGCGTATAACCCGAACGGGTAGTAAGACGCGGTGCTAATAATAATAATAATAATAATAATAATAATAATAATAATACTTTAATATTTTCATACTTAAAGTCATGCTATCAACTCCTGTCATTTATAATAGATAGTGCCATTATAAATAAAATAGCATTAATAATACGGTAAAATCGTATCGATGTTAACCCCAAAATTTTGTATTTCCTGAAAATGCTTTCTATAAATTCTTCTTTTATCACCCTTATCCTTGTTATACTGTTATTTATGTAAATAATGACGACTGTCCTACTCTGTTGTATTGACACGGAAATAAATATTGGTTCACGCTTAGGTTTTAGCTCAGTCATCCTGATTCACTACTCAACCACGTGGCAGGTAGACTAAATGGGTCCTGTTCCTTACATATACAATTACAAAACGAACAAAAGAACACACATGCGCTCGGTAGTGTGGAAAGGGGTCTAATTCGTGAGAAAACACTTAGGAAATGTTTGTTAGTTTGGAAAAAATTAAAGTTTGCTTCATTCCAGAAGATGTCACTAATTAGCGTGGTCTGTCTCCATGGTCGGGTGGTTTGGGGACCTGATTTTGGAAAGTTAGGGGAGTGGGGAGATAGATGCTTGGTTTGATGCCTGGGAATGGCTTGAATAAAATATTATTTTTGTATAATTTGTTACACTAAACGTAGTTTATATTCAAATTCCTGCTGGCTTGGGTAAATAATGTGTTACTATCCTATATTTAATTTTTTTAAAGCTGTGTGCGAATATTATCTGTATGTTTAAGCCATGCATATGTTGTTGGTAATCCCAATTGCTGGAAGTTTGGAATAATAAGTTGCTTGAACCACCAAGACTTTGATTTGGATACTGTCGGGTTAAAAATACAATTTTTCTCAAAAAATAGCTGGGAACATATTTAAGGTAGTTGAATTTGTTCAATATTCCCCAAATAGTGAAATTTTTCTTATAGTCACACGATATCATTTTATTTCTTTATTAAGTGCCAAATATTAATCAATAACTGATTTATGTCTTACATTTCATTTAAGATTAGAAGCTCTAATATATACATTTGCTTATTAAAAAACACAATAAGTAAATCAGAATAATACTCACCAAACAACCAATCTAAAGCCTTAATACTTTACACATATGGTAGCTTTTGAGGGAAATGTAGTATATCTAGCTAAACCAAGCCTAAAGATAAACCTACACGCGGAATAAATGTCAAGCTCATCTAGTCTGATTTGCTGGTGACGTGAAAGAGGATAGCAAATTGAGGTTGGGTATCATGATGGGGATTTTAACTAAATGGTTTCCCACTCTCTTAGCGCAAATAAAGGTACATTTCCTCTCATTTATAGATTATTCTTCCCTGCCTCATTAGTATAAGTCTTAGGCGTTCAGCCCAAATGGGTAGTTAGATGCAATGGAAAAAAATTGATCTAAAGACAAATCTTAAATTACTTTAGAAAACCTAGAAACAAATCATAGTTCTTACACTTGTACAAATTCTTCCTAACCACTCAAACACTGGGATGACTTTTTTTTTTAAACAAATTTAGACATCTACACAGCTAAAACAATAATAATCATAAGAAGGAGAAAAAAACTTAATTGTTCGTTAAGAATGTAAATGCAATGTGAGGGTAAAATAAGATTAAAAACAAAGAGTTGAAACTGTGAAGATACTTTACTGCTCGAGTGACCCTTTCAAACAATACCGACCTAGCCTAATCCACCTTAACACACTTCTTTGTGTCATAATAATGTGAGAAGGGGAAGATAGGACTTCCTTCTGCATAAATTAAGTGTTTGTTTTCTCTTAAAGAGCTCTGTTATGTTTTTTTTAATCTGTTTGGCTTTTTTATGACCATTTCGGAGAATGAGAGCGTGAGACATCTTCCTCGCGTTTTCCGAAAATGATCCCGTCATTTCCTGTCAAGCGTAACAAACAAAAGATGAATTCTTACTATGAGGTGATGACATAACCCACCCCCTCTCACTTCTTCCTTCCTACCCGTCAAACCCTCAACAACTTTGGCGTGAGGTAACGGAGAATACTAACCTTTAGTCAACCAGTTCACATGTTTGTTCATTCTAATAGATGTGAGTGATTTTTTGTAGAAGGTTCGTAAAAAATATCGTTCACGTAATAATAGTGAATCTACGACACAAAGATTGGTTTGGTCCTAATGTGTTTCCCATCCATCCTTAGCAGCGCACGCACTCATGCCTTTGGCTGGTTAGTGTCGCCCATCCACACCATCTGGGTTAAAATCATTCACGGTGGAAGTCATCACCCACGTGTCAATATTTACTAGAATGTGATTTTTTAATACGAGATAGCTATATCGCCTTAGCGCCTCTTCTTTATATCTATCGCAGCTCAGAGTTTACTACCCGTTTGGGTAATCTGCATATTTGTAACAAATATGAAGAGATGAAAAAAATGGACTTTAAAGGAATTGTACCCGTATTCTCGTGAATAAAGGGTTGAAAACAACTAAAAAAGGCCACTCTCAGTAGTACTGACAGGAATTCAACCCCTGACCTCCCCTTTACCGATAAACCAGACGGTATGAGACTGACGTCATTATACGCATGACAACCTTAGTGCCAAGTATCACTCACTACCCGTATGGGATATCTGACTCGTCTTAGTAAACTATAATATTAAAGTTATATGTGACATGATGTACATCTCCTCATTCTAATTTTAGCATAGATTTGGTGACCTGGCGGGCCAAGGGTAAGGTGTCAGACTTCTGTGCTGGTGGTCCAGGGTTCAATCCTCTGTCCCGGCACAGATTTATCTGATTGCCAAACCCTTCCTTCACCTCTGACAAGACTTGTATTAATCACAACTTGTGAATGTGTGGAATGCCAGGCCTCCACCGTGGTTCGGATACCACGCTAAGCTGTGGGTCCTCCATTTCATTTCCCAATCATCTTACCATTACGCATTAGCTTAAATGAGTATAACCCGAAAGGGTAGTAACACGCGGGGCTAATGACAAGCATAGATTAATTTATTTCAAATATAATGATTTAGGTTTAGTAGTTTTATATTATGCCTAATTGAGATATAATATTACACACAGTTTGGGCTAAAATAAAAATATTGTGTATTTGCTTTGGCTACATTTGTAAAACTTAAAACTTTTACCATGCATTTTTTGAGATACATTTTCAAAATGCATTTTGAATCATGCATTATTTAAAATGAACTACTCCCATCGTTTATTTGGAAAGGAGGAAATATTGATACTGTTGGAAAAGAAAACGACCTTTGTTCAGTCAGTTAGAATTTAACAGCAGTCTCACGGGTCAGTGCCGAGCACTCTAATCGTACCACAAGCCCTGCAGGATAACGAAATAATAGCTACCTTCCTTCACCATTCTACATCATTTCTTGTATTCAAATTTGTTAGCCCATTGTTGGTATATATTGTTCAAAGCATACTGCACTGTATCATTTTAACATAATATACCTGACGTTTTGTAACTTTTCACATCATAGGATATTTGTACAGTGCGATTCACAGACAGGTTGCATAATTCGTAAGGGCCACCACCGCTCGTATTCCTTATAGCGGTGGACTAGATCACATTTAATTTGCACCTTTAATGAGATGAAGTCCTTATTGTTAGTGATAATAGTATCGGTTGTTTGTAACAGCGCTCATTATCTTTCCCTCCGTTAAGGTGGGGATGTTGTGAACGTTAGTTTAAACCAGTGTTTTAGCTTTTTTTATATAGAAAAACATGATTAATAAAATATTAATCAAATATAATAATAGAGTTTTATCTTCTTCACATCAACAGTTCTTGAAAATCTGACATGAGCATAGTGGCACTAGACGACAGGCTTTTTAAATAAAGAGAAAAGTTGTCATTAAGTTCCAAAACACCCTTGACAGATAATCAAGAACTGTTATGGTCACCATGTAGAAAATCAATCTTTATGTATTTACTAAATATATATTTGATATTTTTATTGACAAACTCTTTTTGATATAGAAACTGCAAAATTATTCTAATCAAAGCGTGGACTTATCCCGCACTAGTGGGCACGGGAATAAAAAAGTAAATATTTTCAGTTCTGGTTTTGCCGGTGAAAGGGAATGGGGGGGGGGGGCGTGACGGGAGGGCGTCTGGGATTTAAATACTGGCTGGGGATGAGGATATCTTAGGATATTGGCACCCGCACTAGCGAGAATCTAAGATGAAACGTAAACAATGAAAACCGAGGGCACAAAAGGAAAAAAAACCTAGTGTATCTGATAGAGATTCAAACTAAAGAAATTATGTCAATGGTGACCAAACAAAATGACCAGAATCGGTGACCGCGTGGTTTTAAGACCTTTGACTCGCATTGCGCAAGGTTAGTATTGATGGCGTGATTTAGGTTCAAATGTCGATCATTTGCACTGTAAGGTTATTTTTCTACACATTATACATCTGAATTGTGCAATTCCTTTAAAATACTTACATATTTATAATAGATTAAATAATTAAATATAAATACGTCCTATAAGTTATAACTTATGATTCAAGAAACTTAAATATAAACTTTCATTACTCTGGAAAAATCTTAAAGATATTTTAGAAATATATTTGGCGATAGTTAAATATTTACTGTGATTAAAGGTGTGATTTTAAATATGAGTTTTGCAAAACTTGCACCAGCGGGCTCGTGAACCAGGGAGTAAGTCTCAGCCTGCTAAGTTTGCCTTTTATAGGGACACCAAGTGCTCGTATTCCTGTCACATATATCGAGGGTACTTTTCTAAATGGTTTCTTACGTTCCTCCATGCAAATTCGGATACACTTCATCTAAAGCTATACTGGTCCCTACCCTATTAATGTGGATACCTAGATATTATAGACGGGTAGTAAGACGCAGTACACATTTTTTTAAATACACTCCACGTCTTACTCACAATCCAGATTATCCACTTATTTACACTTATGATACACTCCACGTCTTACTCACAATCCAGATTATCCACTTATTTACACTTATGATACACTCCACGTCTTACTCACAATCCAGATTATCCACTTATTTACACTTATGATACACTCCACGTCTTACTCACAATCCAGATTATCCACTTATTTACACTTATGATACACTCCACGTCTTACTCACAATCCAGATTATCCACTTATTTACACTAATGATACACTCCACGTCTTACTCACAATCCAGATTATCCACTTATTTACACTAATGATACACTCCACATCTTTATTATCACTTGGTCTATCCGAATATTTAGGTCTGCATTAATGAAATAGGGATGTATAAGGTACAGCTTTATAAGAAATTTGCCTGCATTTTTGAGGAAGGAGTATCAAAACAGTTCAGAAAAAAAACACCCTTATTACACCCAGCCAGGATTCAAGGCCTACTTTTCCGTCACTCTGGTGGTCGAATCTATTGCTAGCGTGGTTCCTTAAGCCATGTAATCATCGAAGTGGGAAAAGACGAGTGGTGAGAGTGGTGAGGAGAATAATAAGTTAAATAAATTCAAGAATGAGAGTGAGAGTCAAAAATCAACAACTACGCCAAGGAGGTGTTACTTATTTGGAACCATAACCTATCTCTTGTCAGGATCGTAGGAGGCTGTAGATAAATTAGAGATGTTTCTGTTAGAAGATCAATGAATTCTATAAACTAGCCATGTCAACATCGGGCAACACCATCTTGGGAAAGAAATATGGCAGATAGATAAAAACACTAGGTTCATGTCACGGTAAAGTTCGTTTATTACTTTCACAGTCCTACGCTCTCAAATCAGATTAAAATGCATCCTCCTAGGTGACATTAGGAGGAAGGTGTGAAGTGACTGAATTGACCATAAGTTGGAGGCCTTATAAATGTTTTCCCGCATGAATTCTAGCGTTGTTGATTTTCCCTCAACTCTCTCCATACTAACGAGAGCACATTTACAATAAACTACCTTCCCTTAAAATAAATACATAGGCTCTCAAACTGTGGGATGCGTCCCAGTAAAAGGTAGATATAGTGGTTTTTTAATTTCAATAAGATTGCTGGTTTTTGAATGATTAGTTCAAAATACAAAAACTAATAAAAATTGTGTATTGAGTTTACAGTTTTCTGAAATATTCATTCATCGTGGCACTGAGGAAATAAAACAGCGATCGCTTTCACATCCATGAAGGCCCACCAGACGTTAAAACCAGGCCCAGAGCCAGAGGAAAAGCACTGACCGTCCCTCCCTCTATACTACTCCACTTCAGTGGCAATGAAGCTTTATTTGTCCACGGAAGCAGTTAGTAAGAAACATGTGTTTTTGAGTGGCTTTAACCACCAAATCAACAGTGGACCTGGAGACCCTCCCTTTGGCAAATATTTGAAAATATGATGCACCTAGACGATATTTGGAGTGGTCCTCCTCCGTATATGTTATGAAATTTGAATGTCCCTAGAAGCTATTTAGAGTGGTATTTGACTTAAAATCTTTAGAAAACTAGATGCCTATTATAATATATCTAGAGCAGTCATCTACTAGTAGATTTAAAAAAATTGGATGCTACTAGAATCTATTTGAATTGTGATACAAGGCTATTTCTTAGCTTAATACTCAAGTACATCACGTGGGGGGAAATAAATATATAAGGATTCATTAAATTCCATTTCAGGGGAGGCGGGAGCTTGTTAAAATTGGGGGGTGGATTATTTTCAGCGTGGAAAATCCCACACCCCAGTTCCGCCACCATAATATTGTTTTTTAAACGTTTTTATCACTTTTACCAAACAATAGTAATGCATGTAAGTTCACGCGTAGCTGAACACTGAAATGTTAGGCACATGATAAAATACCTATATTTAAATTAAACTACTTTATTGATTGCCTAACTCTCTTCTTGTACCAAATTGTATTTCAGTACCAAAACAATGTATTCCATGAAATTTCCAAACACTTCCATACAAATAAAAAGACTAGACTGAACCAATTATGTATTATGACAAATACCAGTAAGTTCCTACGGGGGTAGTCCCATCGGGATAGGCATTTTAGTGCTTATCAGTTTTCATTCATGTTTTATTTACTATTTTATTTTATTTCATTTATTACAATTTTATTTAAACTTGTGAGTCTGAATCGCAAATATATTTCCATTATATCAACGGTCCCCCTCCCCCTCGTGGCGGGACGGCCTCAATGGTTAGTGGTCAATGGTCTGTATTCTATTGAATACACTTTTTCATATTTAGTATCCTGAATACACAATACTTTTATGATAGCTATTAATTTATATACTCTTAACTATCTTAGAAAGGAGAACAACTTAAAAATTTGGGCGCACCGTGTAACTCTGTTGTGTCGTCACTTTAAAAAAATATATCAAATTGATGTATTTCAACCAGATTTTGACACACACAGAGAAAACTCCAAAGATTCCTCAATATAATATTTTGTAGCTCTATTCCTGGCCTGGAAATTTCCAAAGCTATAAATAATAAACGATTTCAATGACGTAACAATAAATTATTTTGACATTGTATTATTAAAGCTGATTTAGTACATACTCTCCTTTTTAATTTTTAAAAATGAGAAGAAGTGGTGTACGAAATTAATTTAAAAAAGAGGTGACACATAGTGATACATTTTGGGAGCCTTGGATAAAGCTGTTAATAACCTTAAGGTTTAATATCCTAGCTTAAACAAATAATTGAATAATGGAATTGACGCTTAAACAGATTGAAAAGATCTTCGACAGTATAGCCTGGAATAAAACCATAGTCCCCCCGAACCTGTGGCAAACTCTTTTGATACGTTATTATAATTTCCAACTTATCATAATAGTGTCTACACATTTACTTCCACCCTAGAATGATAGAGCTATACAGTACACATTTTATTGGAAGAGTAGATAGAAAAGACCGCTAGAAAAGCTACTAGACCTACTTTCATGTATGTATACGCCCAGTAATCTTACATTCAGCTGTCGATTTTGATAGGTATAATTAATACATTATTCATAATAAAAAAATGTTATCAAAATTGACCCCAAAATTATTTATAAAAGGCCCTTTAAATTAAAATTGAACTGTTTCTTCTCTGCCAACACATGGACGGTATCTAAATTCACTTTCATCATTTCGTGAAGTAAGCCACACAGTTACGTAACATTTGGACACAGATCTGCCGTGAATTCCACCACATTTCTTCCCATATTTTTACGCAATGTGTTGTGTTTCCTCCCATACTATCACAGACTAAACCTTGAGGCGTGTCATTAAAAACGGTAACGTGTGAAAAGAAGGTATATGGAAACAAGATGAATACGACCCATTATTTTCTCCATCCTGCACTTGAGAAGTATACTAAGACCATAATATATTAACATATTTGAGAAGACTTAAGAATATAGCTATGACCAGTGTGTGTGTGTGGGACCTGAGTGAATCGTTTCTTCCTCGTTAGTTGACAAATCACACACACAATACTAAAATGAGCTGATTTGGGTGCATTGTCTTGAATGGGCGAGCTTGTTATTGAATGAGAGGAAAACAATTGCTTGTTCCGTTCCATCAAGCCTGAATTCTCCCTTTGCAACGAACCACAAGCCATGACTGATTATGGAATCGCTAATACTGGCAACAGTACACATCTGTAAAATTTGTCAAACATGTAATAAGGGAAACATTTATTTAGGTGCATTCATTTATGAAAATTCATCTATTAGCCGCTTCTTTAGTCCCTTGATCAGAGTTCCTGTGTACAGATCTAGAGGTATTAGGTTAGATACCCGGTGCTTGCAGATGTTTGTGTAAATCAGTGGTTCTGGAACGGGGCGAAATTCCGCCTTGTGAGGATGAACGAGGAGCTACTTGAAGAAATAATTAGCGGCTCCGGTATAGAAAACTGAGATTACCGGCCATAGCTTACGTTGTGCTAGGCAAGTGACAACCTATGTCCACAAATGATGGCACTATCTTCGCAAACATGCAGCGGCTGCTCTGTCGGTATATCTCGCTTATGGGATGACGCCATGGAGTATCTAGCCCCAAGTAACATTTCAAACCACCAGCTGTATCAATTATATTGTCCTCTATAGACGATAACAAACCCTTACTGGGAGCCTTTGATTCAAAGCCCGTTGGATCAACTTGGTCTTAAAGTAATAAATAAAGAGGGGTGAAGGTGGACTGTATTAAGCTATAAACGCCAACCAAAGGCTTAATAAGTACAATTTGTGTCATGTTTCTGTACAAAAATTAGTGAAACTAACTATAGGTCATTTTAATCACTAAGGGGGTCGCCTACCATAGTTTCAGACACGTGGTATACGTTCAAAAATTACGACTCTATTTGGAATTAACAAACCCCTTAATAAATTAAGTGGTTTTTGTTAATTAAAGTATGGTTGATTCCAAAATGGAGATGAAAATGTTATATTCCTATAAGAGTATAAAGCATGCATTTTAATGTTTATAATTAAAAATATAAAAGTTAAAATTATTTTATTTAAACTACGTCTAGCGCGAGATGTCACAGTTTTAAAGAAAAAGTAAACGGTTAGAGACCTAGCTCTAGTTCTCAAACTCATAAAGTAATTTATTTAATTTATTGATAAAATCCGAGCTTTTTCTTCCAAAGACATGAATTGATTGCTGCGGATTGGATGTTTTGTCTGTCTTAGATTTAAGTTAGTTTTTAAGTCACGTGCTTATATAATCAGTCGTTTCAGAAAGGCCATATAAAAAACCAGAAAAAAAAATAATTACGATAATTTTCTTTTGCAATTAAAGAATTAATGTGGGAAAAATTTAAATTGGGAAAAAAAATCATATCAATGTGGGGAAGTTACTCCTAGCCCCTTTTATGGCTATCATTCCTTCTAATATCTTTGTTCGATATTTTAAGTTAAATAAGAATTATAATAGTCTAGACACTTGATTCTTTTTATACCTATCCCTATTTTTATTTAATCAAATGCTTGTTCACAAAATGTGTAAGGTTTAACGAGTTTAGAGTTGGGAGATCAAATATTCATCAAAGCCAATCGGTTGAAAGTAACCCTACCATTATGGAGATTTACCCTCGCCCAAGATGGTGACATATCGTGTGTGATGCTTTGAACACTCCACACAAATTGAAAACTACAAACAACAGTCACCCGTTTTGTCCAGGCAGAAAAGATGGGAAAAAGTTTTACATCCTCCCCCTCACCTTGTTAGGTATTTAGATTTATTGGTACTTGGAATGGGTGGCTGGGTGGTAAGCACTTGGGAGAGTTTTTGTAGTTTTTATTATGTCTGTACCGTGTTTTACTACCCGCCCACTATATCCGCAGTTATTTACTTGTATGGAGTATGGATGAGGAAGGTATAATTTAAAGGAATCGTAACCAAATTTAAGTGTGAGGAGAGTGGAAAATCACTGAACAAAAGCCACCTCAGTACATCTGACTGGGATTCGATCCCCAATGCTTCCCTCCCCCTAATCTCTGTTAAATCAGACTACACAAAACTGATATTTAGTTCACATGCCCACCGAAGTGGGTAAATTGGTAGTTACCTATATTGGGCTCAGATTGGTTTATTTTCTAGTGTAGTCTCTCTATTCTCATTATAGATGAATGTAGGTGAAATTCCTTTAAGGCGATTGGCCCTTTTCATTTGGCGTGGAAATGCAGATCCATGGGAACAAGCAATTTTATTGTTTTGCCATTTTATTTTCGGAAACTGTTTGCTCAAGAATAGAAGATTGTTGAATAAGTTATAATGTTTCTGTACACATTTCCACTATAATTTTAACAGTGATCAAATATCGATAACATTGATATTTTTCAATAGAAAACTGTCGGTTTCATAAAAAAAATAAGAAAGCGTAACAATTAATAAACAGTGATGCATTATCTTAGAAAGTGTGTTGAAAATATTAACATAAACATTTCAATCGTTCTCGAGAAAATTGACATTTCCAAACGTATTTTCTGCAAGACCTGTCCGGTAGATAACACTATCTACGGTTTCCATGATCCCCCTGTTCTGGTTGACACGGAAGAATACTTTGATCGGTTGTGAAGCCACGCCATGCCTTTCACCCTCCCGCCCACTCTCCCACAAAATATGTTTTAGAATTGCACTCAACAGGGACAAAGGCCTTAAAGATCACTGTCTGTATCCTTGCAAGTACTGGCACAGTATAGCCCTCTCATATTTCCTCCATTTGTTATAATATTTAATCAATGATTTTTCAATACACACCAATCTTCTATTTTTCTACACACAATACTATAACAATAAAATGTTAATATGATTTAAAATATATTTAAAAGAATACCCACCGAATGAAGCCAATGACTCAAATGGATGCTCTAATAATTCTTCATGAAGTGAAACACAAGAACAAATTAAATTATGTATCATAACTATTGACCACAACATAAGTTTAACCTCAAATTAACGTGACAGGCTGTTAAATATAACTATTATTAAAATAATGTAGCACTATTATATTTGTCCTGGAATATTAAAGAATAATATACGTTTCTTAATAAAATAGAGTGATGATTTGTGACAATTGAAACTTTAGTTTATTATTCACAAATAAATGACACAATTTATATTATTAGAATAAGTATTTAATAATATATCACAATGGTTCTCATTGCCGCTACATATCATCAAGAATAATTCACGGTTTTCTCAAAAAAATGTTTAGGTGATCAAAACCTTGTGATTATAATGGACCACAAATCACTCATATTCTTCACATGATATGTCTAAATTTAAATATTTCAGTCCAGAATTAAGAAATCGCCTCTTTGGAGGACCTGTGCAATTAGAATATAAATTTATATTAAAAAAACTTTTTTCCTAGCTTTGAATTTTCCCGCCTTGTATTACTTTGGTAGGGATGGAGAAGACTTTGGTAGGGATGGAGAAGGTAAAATTAAATAAAATCCACATTTATATGCTGGAAGAAAGAGTAAGAAACCGTCAAGGTAAAAAATATCAGTACACCCTGCTGGATTCAAACCCCGATCTCTACCATCACCGGTAAACCAGATTAGAGGAAACCGACGCGTGCCCACCTTTAAAGAATAGGTTCGAGACTGATGGAAAAGGATCCAGTCACCTTAAGGTGGGAATGTAGTGAATGAGAGTTAAGTGCATTGTTTTTGCCGTTTTAATTGCAAAAATATTTTTGGCCAAAATGAATATAATCAGAGCCCTGCGTTTGTGGAGTTCGCGATAATTCACGAATGTTAGATATGGCATTTTTTCTTTCAGTTGTTCACATTTCAGGTTACCCTGATTGCAAATATATGCTCAGAATTGTCACGATAATTCGCGAAATCGGCGTTTTAGCGCGATATTCGCGATTTTAAATGATGTCCGCGATAATCGCGATTTAGTCGCGATTTTAGGCATTCGCGCTAATATTTTGGGATATTGAAAAATAAAAATTGAAAGTTTTAATGGAAGAGAGTGATGGCATCGAAAGTTTAAAAATTGAGAATGTGCTGCTAGGGCTGAAGACAGATATTATGTTCAGTGACTTCGCAACAAAGTGTTTGCAAGCGTTGTGGCTGCCGATTTCAAATGCAGATTCAGAACGATATTTTTCTAGCTATAGTTTAGTAGTAACAGACCGCAGAACCACAATGAAAGTGGATAACATTGTTACCAGCTGCATGTTGCAGTTTGGTGATGTTGAGTAGTTATTTTGTATTTCTCTATCCTAAATTGAGATTTAAAAATATAGTCACAATTTTTGTGAAGTAATAAGATGATTTTTGTGTAATATTTTGTCTTTGTGACTTGTACATACTTTTCCTGGACCAGCTGCCGCTAGATCTTACTTTTTTTAATAAGTTGACAGCACATTTTTTTGCGGACTAGTGTTTTTTTTTACCGTTTTGTCCAAACAAAATGTAATTTTTGGTTTTCATTTCAATGTGTTTAGTTTACCTGTTTCAAACAATGTCCTGGAAGTCTAGTTTTAACCCAACATAGTCACCTTAATCACGAAAGTTTGGTAAAAACAACTTTTTTAACCCTTTTGTCTTAATTCGATAATTTCGTCGCAAAAAAATGAATTTTGTAATTCACCGCTTATTCACCGCTTTTGGGAAACTTAAAAACGAAATTGGGCTTTTTTATTCACCATAAAAGCAGGGCTCTGAATATAATTAATACTTCATAGAATTATTATTATTAGCATCGCGTCTTACTACCCGTTTGGGTTATACGCACTTACGCTAATGTGTAGTGGTAGGGTGATTGTGAGATGAAATGGAGGACCTACAGTTTAACGTGGAATCCGAACGGTGGAGGCCTGGCATTCCCCACATTCACAAGATGTCTTTTTCAGAGGGGAAGAAAGGGTTGGTTTGGTAGCCAGATAAATCTGTGCTGGGACCGAGTATAGAACCCCGGCCACCAGCACAGAGGTCTGACACCTCACCCCTAGACCACCAGGCCACCTACTCCATAGAAACATTTAGTTTAATCTTTTTCACATTGTGATATCAACAGTTCTTAAATATATTTTAAGGATGTCCTGGAATTTAATTACAACTCTTTCTAATCATCTAAAACGTTTCTAATCTAATATCACATCACTATTGACCGATATTCAAAAACGGTTGATATCGACATGTGAATAAAATTAAACTCAATGTTTGATCTGGAGCAATATTTGGTTCGTTTTGGTATAAAAACTGTAAAAACACTGCCCATAACTCACGTTACTTACATACCCACCTTAAGCGACGAACACCAAGCCGTAAAATAACAAGAATATAGTTGAATGTGTCATCATGACGATCGATGATTTGTTTTATTGTTCGCACGTCTGTTAGTGGCTTATTTCCATATTTGTAGACCACACAGCTCGATACACTTGAGCCTTGCTATATTGCCAATAATGGAGGCTAGTGGGAGGGGGACGGGGTACTATTTAAAATAATACATTACGATACTGCGGAAATCAACGCCTTTATTTTATAGCGACTACCACTTGGGCGAACAATCGATTATATCAAAAATCTCAAAACACTATTTTTATTTGGATCCATTCTGCTTAGTCTACAGTTAAAAAAAACTGTATCTTAAACCATAAATAATGGTAATACTACTAACAACAATAATATCTTCGAAATAAATGTTCAAGAACTAAACGTGTATTTTATAAACACACAGAGTATGCAAAAACCAGACTTATAGATTTTAACTTACGTCCAATTTTCATAGGGAGGGCCTTATCTGAGAGCTAGAATAGCTACTGGGATTACTTTAACGTATTCATACGTCAGTCAGTACCTTTGATATGCCTGCAACTCTAATTTTAAATATAATTCAGTGAAACCTTATCAATATTTGCTGCAAAAAAAAAATGTGATCGTATTTTCCAATATGCTAGTGAAAATAGACTGTGGTATTGTACATCCAATAGAAATCTCCCATCCTTAGTTACTAGTAGTATAACTTGAAATACCCCTGCATGAATATTAAATATCTTCATCAGCATCACCCAAGGTCCTCAAAGCATGTGAGCCACTACTTTTCCAGATAGCCATTTGTTCGTTTATTGTTTTCATTAAAGTGAGCAAAGTGATGTATTCTGTCAATATAATTTTCTCATCTGATAGGCCACAGGTATATAACACTACAGTTTTTTTAGACAGTCCAAGTGGCTTTCAACTAATTTGACAACCTCCTAGTTCTCTTAGGAGCGTCTCCCACTTGTCACTGGTAGGAGTGAAGGGCTTAAGTGTCCCCTCGTTAGAGAAATACGACTAAGAGTAAGTTCACTAATCGCTAGATCATGTAAGGATTTCACCTGTGTTCAACATAAACTTTATTAATGACCTAATGAAAATGGTAGGGATGTTAAGAACAATTGTTAGGACATGATCCCCCAACTAGGGATGGGGTATCGAAAGAAAAGCATCGATACCGTACTCATTTAAAGTATCGGAAGAAAAATATCGTTACCATACTAGTATCAAAAGAAAAGTATCGATAACAGTAAGTATAGGTATTAAAATTTTAATCTGAAAAAATATTTTTTATCACGTAATAATTTCAACCTTTGCATAGTAATAATAAATGTATTTTCATTCTTATTTAAACTTATAATGATTTAACCATGTTATAATATAGTTAGATACATCGCGTATATATGTATTGGAACTTGGAAGGTAGATAGATAGTATTGTATAATAGATATTATATAAGGTTTTACCACACCATTTTTCAAAATTTCTACGAAAATGTAGCTGGCGGAAAGCTATTTAATAGCTAAATATGATTATTAATACATTTTTTCAATTTATTTTTTACCCTTTTTTTAACCACCGTGAACATTTAATCCAAGTATGAGTGAAGATAACCAAAAAAAAGTTTCTTTCGATACCAACCCGATACCGGAGTGTGAGAAATAATATCAGTAAAAGTACCGTAAAAAATAATTGAGTAAAAAAATACTAGTATTGAAAGTAAAATATCGATATTAATAAAGTATCGATACTTCTTCCACATCCCCACCTCCAACAGCATAAAGAGAGGATGAGAAAACCACAAATATAAACCACATGGGGGAAACTAACCTCGCGGCACCCAGTTCAGATTTGAACCTAAAATTTCTCGTAGTCTTAAATTCATTTCCATCTCATTATAGTGGTCAATTATTTATACCACCACTTTTAAATTGACCCTAAATTTTGTGTAATTTCTTATTTAATCAAATTATAATTTCTATTTGTGTTTATGACGCTTATGACTGCTATATTTCTGAGAATTTTAAATCCAAATAATAATTTAGTGAGAACCGTTTTAAACCTTGTGAAACCACTTACCCAGAACCAGTTTCATTCTGAAGATACCCGAGAAAGTGGTCAGTCACATGGTCGAAACTCTAAGATATCAGGTTCAAAATAGACTAGGTGGCTGATGGAGGGGAGGTCGGCGTTTGAATCTGGACCGGATGCACTGGAAACATCGGTTGTTCACGTGTGACTTATAGAACTAATTGTAGAACTCCTTTCACGCAAATGCTGGTAAATATCCTATAAATATAACCTTCTTAGTCCCTAAAACTGTTAGCGTTATTGGTATATAAGTGTATAGCCCAAACAGAAAGTAAGACGCGGTGCTAAAAAAATAATTAATTTTCTCATAAATTTTGTGCGGGTGCACTTTGTTTAAACTCTCTTACTCCCCTTATATCTTAGATAAAACCTGTAGTAACGTTTGTGTTAAATATAATATTAAAAAGTAATCCGCATCGGTAGTAATTTGCTAAAACGCGTCACTCTCGCATTTTATTGGATCACCGGTGACGGGGAGATCAGTATTCGAGTCCTATTTGGGTCTACTGGGAGTAGTTTTTTCAACTGGTTTTCCACTCTTCTTCCATGCAAATGTTGGAACATTTCTTTTTAATTCTTTTCCTATATGTGTAAATATGGAGCATAGCCGAATAGGGGGAGTAAAATTCGTCTCACTCAAAAAAGTAGTATTCTATCTCGTAAACAAACAAGAGTAACAAAATGAATCCCAAATGAGCCGAGTTGGCGTCATAAGGGCTGTGGCACGGGTGTTGATCACGGGAGTGTGTGGGTGTGTGCTCTGAAAGAGTGGCGGACTAGGGTCTTCTTTCAAGGGGGACATTACCGTCCATCGTGAGACAGCGGGGGTTTACATTCTGACAGGGAAGAAACACCAATAGGTCGTCGGTATGCGTAGAAAAGTGGACTAACTACCCGTGACTTCCATTCAAATTTGGCGTTTGGACAAGAGCGTAATAAAATATATAATATGATTATGGTCGTACAGTGCCATACAATAAAAGAGGTCAATCTGTTTTAAACAAAGTACTATTTTATCTGCATCTTAATACCCGTCAGGGATATGTGTATATTTACAATACTAAGGATAAAAATTGAACTTGATTCGATGGGCAATGATATAAGGTCTAACTCTCTAAATATAGAATATCTAATTACTGACTACGGAAAGATTGGTGATCAAATTCTGGTCAGGAGTACTGATAATTGTTTTTCTCAAATTATTCCACAATCTCCATCTACTCAAACATGGTTACACTTCATCTCAAATCAAACCTTCCCAATTTCTAAAACATAAGCGTTATTTACTCAAACGCATATATCCCGAACATGTAGTGAGCCACGTTGACAAAAAAAATTATAAAGATAATAAAATTATATTTTTAGTGGAAATGTACCCACATTTGAGTGAAGTAATAAAGGGAACGTCTCACGCAGACCTGGCTGGAATTCAAACCACTATTTTCTTGTGTGTTTTTTTGCTCCATGTCTTACTATCCATCCAGTGAATGTGAAATTAATTCTTATTTGGCCCCACATCTTACATATATTAATTACGCTATTAAGTTATAGATGAAAAGGTTGAAAAAGTATAAATGTACCTGTATTTTCATGGTGGGAGAGTGGAAATCTATTTATTAAAAACCAGCCTCGATACAGCCGATCGGGATTAGAACCCCGATCCCTCTATCATTAGCAGTCTAGTCTACTGCGAGAGTAACGCCTTAGACTTTAGACAATATGACCATCGAAGCAGGTGAAAGTGCAATTAGTTACAATAATGAGGTAAGAATTAAGAAGATATAATTTAGAAGAAAAGTAAAACTGTCTTAGATTCAAGCCCTGACCTCCCTGTCAGCATCCAACCAAAACTATAAGAAGTTTACTTGTCTTCAAGTTAAAAGTTCTCCGTCGAGTGTTCCGTCATTGTGTGAATAAGAGTGTACGCACCTTGTGCTATGTTCCGCTGTGCGTGGAAGAGCAAACCACGACAACCCTGGGTTATTAATCATAACTGAATTGTTGTAAATGATATCACAGGTCCGTACGTGGGTGGAGACAGGCGGCATCAGCCCTATAAATGGCTGTAATAAAACCGACAACCAAGTATATGCTCACTGCACGTAGAAACAGTTTAAGTGCACTTTCAAAAACTATTTGTATTATTATTACTATGATGGGATTATACTGTAAAGAAACTTATAAAAACACAATCTTTTCAACACCGTGTCTTACTAATCGTTCGGGCTATACGCTTATGTATTAAGTACGCCAATGTTTTTAGGGATTAGGATGGTTATATTTAGAGAAAATGTATCCGCATTTTCATGGAGGAAGAGTGGAAAACAATTTTGGAAAACCACCTTCAGTAGGCCCTACTCCCGACCGAGATTCAAACCTCGATCTACCCGTCATCGGTAGTCTACTTTATTGAGATAGTAACGCTTTAGACTATGCTACCACTGAAGTGGGTTTTATTAGTATTACATATCAAAATTCCCACCTGAAGGTCACATGAATTGATGTGTGATTACGTGCAAATTGTTTTAGTTAGATTTTTAACATTTATAAAATATGTATTTATATTTGAATCTACGTTTAACTGAAGTTGACTTTCGAACATCTTAAATAAGTTACTAAACCAAACACAAATAAACAAATTTTCGTAGAAAATGCCTTATCTGACAAAAAATCTACTAAATATACTTTCACGTATTTATTTGAATACCGGTTTCAATAGTATAAACTCCACTATTTTCCTGATATAATTTTTTTTTAAACTGTGCCACAATGCAATGCCTGATTCTGGATGTATTACCTACCTAGACTAGTAGCTCTCCGGAGCTAGGGGGTAGAGATTTGGTGTTGTTAAGGGGGAAGGGGATCAGCTGGAGCTCTTTAAGGCGCTAGAATAGTCGAGCAAAAATGTATAAATGCTATAAACCACGTGGGTATATACGCCACTGGGCGCAGTTGTCTGACAGTATGAGAACAAACAGGGGAGGAGGAAATTACAAATAACAATTCAATTTGTGCTGTGATCCCCATATTAAGTTAAATACTAGATTTCATTTCCTAATCATTTATGTCTTAATAATCAACCAAAACCTGTGGGTATTTACTTTTAATGTTTGAAAATGTAATCTTTTGAAATATGTTTACTCAAATATATAATTATAGGGCCATAGAATGTAGTTTTGTGTTAATTCCGGTAGATACCAAACTCTTGTCTTACTACACGTTCGGGTATACCCTCTTGTACTGTTTAGGTTGGTATATACATAACCTAAACGCAACATCTGAAAGGCAATATTATCTCTGCTACTTAGGCAGCCCTCATAATGAGCTGTTTTAAACGTCAACGTTTACTTTTCAGTATTTCTTGGGATTATTTTTTATTTATGATAAAAATAAAGAAAAATGACTATGCAGAAGTGTTTGAAATAGTATGACATCTAAGGGTAATACTATAAACAGCAAACCAAATACAGTATTACGATTTAAAGAAAATGCTAAGTGTTGCGTTTAAAAGGAAACTAATTAGTTTAGTTTATTGTAAAATCAATTTTAGATTAGTTTGAAATCAAATTATAGGTGAAAAAAAAATAATCTGCTTTCTCAACATCAGGTATAAATATTAACTCCAATGGGCTATAAGATGTGTAGTTCCAAAACTCCTAAAACAATCTTCAATTATTTTAGAAGGTTCCTTTGTGCCCCGGTTAAATAATTACTTCTTTTCTTTGTGGGTAAAAGATACATTTTTATCCATTTGCTTTAAGCTTAGAGATTAGAATCTCATGCAAATTGTCGTTGAAAATAAGCAAATTTCACATTTTATTGATTTAAAAAAATAATACTAAATTTGAAATGTAAGATTTTAATCCTACGCGTTGAAACCTTTCACCACCTGTTGCCGACTTCTGGTGTAAAGGGTGTCTAGTGACAAGAGGTTGCTTACTTCGTTCGGCCATGGATTGTTTCCTACAGTATTTGTCTTGTGGTGGGGCAGTACCGGCTAGTATATACAGTTTGTCTATGTAGGTGGGGTTGTTAGTATGGCTCAGTTTGTGGAAAGATCAGCTGGTATCCATGTACCGTTGCTCAGGGGACGCCTTAATGTATTGTACATTCTACGAGAAGGCTCTTTCTTTCTGGGTCCTCACAATTCTGTTTAATACATGAAAAAAAACAAGTATGTAGTAACAGAATTATTGGTAATACTTACAATTCCATGACTATACCCTGATTCTGGTAGGAAGAATAGAAGAATATATTTATACATCAATTCATGTTATATGCAGCTGTCACTTTTGATAGATATTCTTTCAATACCTATAAAATAACACAAACAATATGGTAAAGTGTTATCAATGTATATTTGAATTTTCTAAACTGTTTATTCAACAAAAATCAAGGCATGCATTATCTGTTTTTGTTCTCGTCGTTTGCGTTTCTAATTTTTTTACAAAGATATTGTGTGAGTGCATGTGGGTTGGAAGTAAAAAGGACGAGGGTAAGAGGGAGTGATTTAAGGTGCGCATACCCTTACAGATTTATGAGGTCAGTCACACAGGCGTGTCCATAACCCCGCGACAAGAACTCTTTGTGAATGATGGTCGAGAGCCATCTTAGTAAGTAGCAAGCGCGCGTGAGTCACCTACAAGGAAAATATTTATTTATTTATTTACAAAAAAAAGAAGGCACAAATAATACACCAAACCACAATATTTCATAAGCCAGTAGTCATTTGGTCTAAGGCGTTAGACTCAAAATATAATGAATTTCCGGTGGAGGTCCAAGACTCGACTCTCGGTTGGGTGCATGTTCAAGTATTTTAAACATGAGTTAATGCATTTCAGCCCAGTTTTCTCAGTCTCTTTATAAGCTAATCCCGGTGAATTTCGTCTATGGTACCCTCCTCATAATAGGTTGTTGAAAATCATTATGACCAGCTTTGGTGGACACGTGGACTAAGTGCCATGCTCATCTAGTCTGTATGATTGTAGAATTCAATGTAAAATATTATTTTAGATAAAGATAATAAGAAAAAATTAATGTGAAATATAACCCAATTCTACAATCATAGTGTATCTGCTTCCTTATTACCATTTTCATCATGTTTTTCAAAGATCATCTAGTCTGGTTTGATAGCAAGGGGGAGGAGACCGGGGTTTAATTCAGGCCGGGGGTATGAAGGTGTCTTTCCTCAATTATTTCCATCTTTCCCCCCCTTATTTCTAAATTTTACCCTCTTCATCCCTAACCCATTAATATGATTAAAATGCATTTAGTTTGGATAGATAGTAACACGGAGTGAAAAAATAATCTTGTGTTTAAAAGTGTATGAATGAGGATAACATATTTAATTTTCCCATTATTAAATAAAATTTAACTTTAAATAGTGTCTATAGCTACAGAAAAATGATAATTTATTTTGAAGAATTTTTTAAAATCTAAAATTTTTTGTAATGTTGAAACAATATATTTTTACAAAAAATAAATGTTTACCTTTAAATTTGCTTACTCGCTTTAAGTGTAAATTTCCCTCTCACTTGTATATTAAATTTAAAATTTATTACTGTATATTTTACAATATTTAACTTGACGAATGAATAAGCTAGTGAGTTTCTTTTAGTCTTTTAGAACTATAGTTCTTCGAAACGGCACAAAAGAGACGACACTGTTGAGATAAAAATCAAATAATAAGACCCTGTATTTGCATAAGATGACAATGGCATTGGTGTTCAAATACCTCCTTTTGCGGACGACATGCACGATACTTTTGATACAAGATAAAACCTTAATCAAATATTGTTCATTGTTAACTCGCGCAGTAATAACAGTATCATCTGCATGGTACTCTTCACGAAATTAGACTCTCGTTCTAGATTTCCAAGAAATGATCACCTTCTTGGAACTGAACAAAAGCAGATCATTGCCAAGCATGAAATTCAACTACGACCTACCAGATATACATGTTGACTTATTTTTTTCTAAACGTGTTTTAAAATTGAAACAATTCATTAACTAATGACACAGCAAACCTTATAAATACTTTTTTATAAATATCTCTAGCCAATATCCAGTATAACATATATTTATATTAGTGCCACCACCCCCCACCCCCTCCACCTTTTATTCTCATCGCTCCTTACCACCCATCCAAGCTATTTTCATATTTACACTAATGGTCGATAAGAATAAGAAAGGTAGATGAAATGTACTCGCATCTACATAATGGAAGAGTGGGAAACCATTTAGTAAAAAGCACCCACGTATACCCGGTTGTTTTTCGAGCCCCATTCTCTCCAGACCTCACAAACCAGGCTAAATGAAACATACGCTTTTGCCTGCGTGCCCACAGGTGCTAGTTAACATTGAAATGACAGTTATTAATCGTCCCATCTACTTTCTTGTATTTATACGCTCACAGATATGTTACAAGTCCTTCATTTTTGATAAATATTGTTATGTATGCTCGCTCTAAATATCGTGAAATATCAAGAGCATAGTAAAGTACCTAACTATACACTTCTGCACTTAATAGTCATCGGGTATATTTATTTATAAATTGTGAGGTTCAAAAATAGATGCATTAAATTAAATATAAACACCAATAAATGAAAACGTCGTTTAGTAGATGGATTACATTTTAGTTGTATTTTAAAAATAGGCCTTGGTTGACTCCCTGTCATTCATAATGAAAGAATTTTATATATTTTCTTCTAAAAATATTCGTGATTGTTTTTCATAATGATCTTCCTCACATATTCCTCTTTTTAATTAGGTCATTAGAAATTTTGTGTAAAGACAGTGAGTCAATTTATTTGTATTACTTGAACTCTCTCTTAACCAATTAAGTATGAATGAGCGAAGGTTCCTGAAGAACCTAGATGACTAAGTGGTAGAGTTTTGAGGAGTTATGCCTTTGCAAAGTCGGGCTAAGCTCTCGTGTGAAGGTGTTACTTTTCCACTCAATTTATATTCAAACCTTTATTTGGTATTATCAAATGTTACGCTTTATGATTTGGCCTTTATTTTTCCTAAATTTGAGATTGGTCACCAGAACTAACATATTTTTGGAAACTATTTTTACTTTATTTGTTCCATAGTGAGGGCTTGTGACAAATCAGAAGCTTTAATAAGCTCTACCTCACAATTATTCACCCATAACAGTGAGTAAGCAGACATATGTGACTGGTCTTAGATGTTCCGGGTGACGGGGAGGCTAGGGTTCAAATCCCAGCTGTGTGTATTGAGGGGATTTTTCTCCTCTAAATGTTTTCCCACTCTCCCTTCACGTAAATGTGGTTATACCTCTTCTATACTCTATTTTATCTTCGCTAACCCATTAGTTTAAATATTTTGATAGCCATATGGGTAGTAAGTTACGGAGCATAAAGGGGAAATAAATATATAAAAACTAATATATGAAAGAGGAGGCTTACCGACGATCATTTACACACACTCACGCATCAGCACCATGAACAAATATTAAGTGGGTGTCCTGCGCAGGTGAAGACAAAAATATGATGAAATGTTATGTGTGGGCCATCTGAGGGAAAAAATGAAATAAACTTCTTGACAACAATGGCGCAGACTGATGAGTTAGTTGAGGAAGGGCCCCCTGCCGGGAAGATGTGATATTTCGTCAAGACAACGCGCCATTGTAGAAACTGTTGCATGCATGCATGTATGAATCTATAAATCTCACCTACAACATTGTACTCACCGTATATGCGGCACACACGGTCACACAAATATGTGATTCCATCTCTACTCTCTCTACCTTCCCTCCCCACTTCAGTCCCCCCTCTAGCCATCATGTAAAGTATATGCGATAACACACATGCCACATTCGCTCTACTTTTATATATGTGATTCCCCCCACTATTCCATACAGTGAATAATGTTAATTATCCTTAATATTCATACTATTCAAACTATTCTTAATAGTGCTCTTATATTTCTAGTCGCTAATGACAAAACTAATTGAATAAAAAAGAGTGGGATGGATACCTTAAATTCTGTTAGCTTTGTTTGTACACAGCGTTTCAATAAAATCGGCACACCTGTAAATAATGTTTTGACCTATTTCAAACAATAATATTCATAACAGTCTACCCCTACTATTGGTTTTAACCAATATATCTTCACTATTTTCAAGGTCAATATTTAATCAACACATAGTGTACTAACTTAACATACTATAGTGCAGCGTTGAATGGTTTCATGGGCTTACAAGAATGAGTCTCTAGTTACGATCGTACCTGTTTTATAAAACACCTATATTCATGATGGGTGGTAACAAATGGATGCTTAATACCTATACATCACTGCTAGAAAAATACACATAAAACACAACTTCAGGAAACACGGCTATGACTTTTGTTGTTTCGAAAAATAAAATAGAAAAATGTTGAATTCATCCTACTTGTTTTTTTTACTAAGGAGTGATTATTTTTATTGCGTGGAAGATTATTTATTCCCAAAGAATTTTTGTTGAATTTCTTTCATATTTAATTAAATACTTTGTTTTAATTTATCATTTATTTATGAGTAATTAGTATTCCAGGATTTTTTATTTTGATATTGACACTAAATACATTTATTATTATAATTTAAATTTAAACATAAGAAAATACTAATAACATTTAAATGCCCTCCATTTTTTTACTCTTTTACTTACATAGCTACAAAAGTCCCAATTTTTGCTCCTAGTTTTGTTTATTCTTTTGTTCAGTTTTAAAGAAGTTCATATTTGAAAACTCTTTAAACAAAAGCACAAAGATGAATTGAAAGTATCGTGTGATTTATGATAAAAGGAACGATATTTTTGACATGTGATAAAAATGTATTTATAAATAAACTTGCCACACACAATGGAGGGAAAAAGTAATGTTTTCGTGGTGTAAATACCCTAAAATAAATCAACAACCTTATGTGTAGAGTCCTTCATGGCAACGGTGTCATCCTCTTAATCTTACAGGACATATTATATCGCCGGGATGGCCTTATATCAATAATAAAGTAAGAATTCAAAAAAACAATTAGCTAAATTTATGACAAACCCAGTAATTAAAAAAAAAAAACATAATGACTTTAACTTTTATTGTGAATACACATTTATTTGAATTGTTTTAGTAGTAAAATTTAGACTTATGCTTTCAGAGCATCATCTAATAATGTATAGGAGGCCATATCCATTGCATTTTAAGATAGTTCCTCAAATTGTTCTACCAACGAAATGTTCTTTAATTTGATGGGAATGGCCAACATCCCAAATACCGTAGACTGCATCTCGATGATGGAGGTTGCTCGGCAAAGTCCATTTTGAAACGTTGGAGATAGACAATCATTCGATTATGGCGTTAATATGTGCAGCTGTGTAGTTATATCAACTCCATTATGTATGTATGTATGTATGTATGTATGTATGTATGTATGTAAATAAAACATTTAATGTTAGCTCGAGCAATGAGGGGGAACAATTTCATTTGGAATTATTCAAGGTGTTATGAATTTACATGTCAGTCATAAAACAGTGTGTATATCTTACAAATGTAAACCAATAAGGGGCAATAGTTTCAGTTAGGATTGTTCAGGGTGTTATGCATTTAACGGTCGATCTTGAAAAAGAAGAGAATTTATATTTAACTTGGAATGAAGTCGATTCACCTAATTCTTGGAAAATAAAAAAAATCCAGTGCCAAAATCAAGGTGTAACTGTTGATAAACCCCATGTGGTAATGACGGATGATTTCCCAACAAAAGTATATACTGTACACCTGAATAATACAGTGTGTTTTTATTTGAGAATGCGGCTTTATGTCGTCAAAAATTCAACTTTATTTGAAAATGTACTCGCCGTTAATGACATAACCCACATATCTTATTAATAAGTTTGCAAAACATTGGGGCACTTATAAGATGATAACTCACCCAGGAGAAATACTTTATAAAAATCTGCTTTGTGTCACAATTTTTCCTCACTAAATTATTGTATATCCATCATATCAATATTTTTCACGCAACAAAGCCTCTCACGTATTGGATTGCCCACAGGAAAAACATTTAGAATGATATTCAACATATAATAATAACATATCAACCAGTAGAAACTTTTGGACTTCAATTAAGTTACGTTTAATGCCAGTAAGACTAAACCAATGAAATTGTAAAGTCTCTCTAGGACAAGACAGTGAAGGATTTGAGTTATCTTCTACTCAACCATTCGTACGAATTTATATTCTATAGAGACTATTTGAAAGAGTCGACAAACTACCGAACAATTATATTACAAACTTTGAAAATAAACAAGTCTCTCTTGAACACAGAACGACTTGCAGTACACTTTAAAGTATAATGGAGTATTTAAGATCCTGTTGGAAAAGTGTTCTTTTAATATGCACCCGGAGGTAGAGGTAAAGCTTTTATAGAAACTGTATTCTTGACTAAGCTCAGGTTTGTGGGATGTATCACCTTTGCAGGATTTTCACCAAGTATAGCCGCTACTTTATTATTATTATTACTATTTAGCACCACGTCTTACTACCCGTTCGGGTTATATGCTTTAAGTACTAATTACGCTAATGGATTAGGAATTAGGAAGGTTGAATTAGAGGAAGTGAACCCGTATTTGCGTGGAGGGGGAGTGGAAAACCATTTAGGAAAAACCACCTCCATTTCACCCGAACGAGATTCGAACCTCAATCTCCCCGTCCTCAGCAGTTGAGCTCAACACGACTAGCGCGTTAGCCAACTATGCCACCGAGGCGAGTGCTACTTTTTTTTTAAATGTGGCAAAACAGCGTATGCGAGAATTTGTTTATCGTCCTTTTGTTTCGTAATTAGAACCGCGTCTTACTAGCCATTAAGGTTATGCGCTTATGTACTAGTTACGCTAAAGGTTTTCGGAATTAAAAAGTTTATATTTTTGGAATTGTACTCGAATTTGCATGTAGGGAGAATTTTAAACAATTTAAAAAAAAACACTATCAGTACACCCAACCAAAATTCGAACCGTTAATTCCCTCTCATCAACATTTTAGTATAATGTGAGAGTAGCGCGTTATATCACGCGGCTAATAAAGTGGCTGATATTTAAGTTACCTTTGGACTTTTCTAACGACCAAATTGCCGTGTGCAACATATAAAAGCAAAGTTACACATTAAAGTTACTGCAAAAATTGTCTCTCTTATTATGGAATGAGAGTACAATGTCGTATAAGACATCAATTTAAGATCTAAATAGAACTCTGAGAGATCTCAGAAGCAACAATGTGCTCATAGGATGCTTCATCGTATTGTTCTCAGGAGACATCCGACAAACTCTACCAGTCTCTCTAATTCACTAGAGCTGACAAGGTCAACGCTTGCCTGAAAAGATCCTACAAATGCCCAGACAATGTGAAGTTTGCCCTGTCAACCAACATGCACATCTATCTGCGTGTGCGAAGACAAAAACTTGACTTATGTTTCGATTTATTGCTGAAACTCAGCAATGAAATCTTCGCAGAGCATGAATGCAAGATGTTCTTGAATAACTCACCGATATGCATAGGGTTCAAGGATATCCTGTACTTACATATTTTATGGCATTAGCGACTCGAAAGTTAATTTCCACGCTTACAAAGTATGCCACCAAACCCTATCTTGAACTGGTTGTATACAGTCCACCTAATTACAGCTAGAGATCGTCATTGCTAGATAAAAAAAAATTCCTAAATATTTAAACTCACTAACCTGGTCAAAGGATATGGGGTTCGCCCGCCGTAATATCTAAGCTATCGTCCCCAATCTGTGCTCTTTGTGTGATCATATACTTAGTCTTTTCAGTATTCACTTCCAAAGCTATTTCCTTACCAGCCTCTAATAAACTTCTGCATTTCGGGCAACATCTTATTTAGTATTACCAAAATAATCTAATCACAAACGTATCCTTATAGTTGCATAGTACTGTTTAGTGTCAACCCTTCCCTATTCTCTTGCATTACCCTAATATCATACTTTAAGGCTAGAATAAAAATTAATTGGGAAAGTACAAATCCTTGTTTTAACCCATTGTGTCTTTTGAGATTATCTGATAAGTGACATCCAGCCCGTACATTGCCACGTCATTAAGTTCAGGAATACGTAAATTCTATTTATTCCGGTATAGGCCTACTTCTTCTGCAAAACTAGCCTCTTTCGTGGTTCTAATCTAAGAGGAGCTTCAAAAATGAATCGACAGCTAAAATTGACGACTGTATTTTATACCAGTTCAAAGTGCCATACTGCACTTGTATATCCATAGGCACTCCCCTTGTCTAGTTTTATAATTCCCTTAATCCATTTGGTTTACTCATCCACGCACTTAATTTAAAATCCGAGCAACTATAATTTTTTTGCGTGGTTTCTAAACGACCTAAGCTATGTAGTAAGACTCGTTTACGGGTAATAACTCAACAAAACGTTACCATAGAAGCGAATGCCATGACAGGCTCACTATGGGAAAATAGGTCTTGATAACAAGAATACCCATGATTCCATCAGAGTTTCCTTTAGGAACAAACCTGAAATGTTGCAGGCGTTGATCACTGCAGCAAGTGTTTATCTCATTGAAAAATATACGTGGTATGTTCCCGTGAGAGTTCTAGCAGCAACCTGTAGCTGCTCGCTCATGGTGATAAAACCATCAACGTCATTTTACAAAAAGGCCTTGCTTTAAACTTTGTTAATTTATTTCCTTCAATTAATACATATAGTCTGTGTGACTAATATTAAAACAGAAATAAATACACTAAATGAATATTTTGATTCTGTATATATATATATATATATTAAACTCCACAGTTTTCGTCATGGTAATATCTGCATAGTACTTTGCGTGATTTATTTTCTGTACGGGAAATTAAAAACTCTTGGGTTAGAAACGTTATTGTTTTAGTGAACATGTTTTATAAAATAAAACTGACATTAACGCGAGTTGAGCTGCGGTCAACATCTAGTATTTTCTTAAAAAGTATTTCCATGTTGCTAATAAGAATTTCAATAAAACTTATTTAAAATCAGTTGAAAAACTTAAACATGTTTATATCATTGAAGAATAAATTTATATTAACAAGGCCCTTAGAAATTTGCTCTATAGATGTTTTCACACTCACATATAGTACTAAATATATATTTATAAATACACGCGTATATGTGTATATACACAATGCATGAATTTAGGCCATATATATATATATAAGCACACGCATGTAGGCTATATATATATTTATATATAAGCATACGCATGATGGATATATATATATAATCTAAACGTCTAACATTTTGATAAAAATAGCAAACATTAAATAAATTTGAAAAAAATCAAATTCCCTATTGCGAAAGTTGTATTAAGAATATAATACTTCACTAATACGTGCATAAGTAACCCAATATTTAAAAATAATATATTTTAACAACGTCAACAGAAAATAATATTCAATTTAGTGAAAAATGACAACTTGTGCACGTGGATCACCAATTGAAGTGTCAAGGTAGACATTCAGATTATTAAATTCCACTGACTAAACATAATATTTCATTCTAAAAGAATATTTACATTAGAGTAAGGTATATAATATTTACAAAAAACATACATTCAAATGATATAACTTAACCAAGAAAATCTTATTTAAAATGGTTCACAATATATATATATATATGAATGTTTCCCATTATATCTAAAAATAAAAAGATGTTCAAAGATGCAAGTGATAAGCTTGCGAATGAAAATCTAGGGGTTGTTTGGGTCACGGAATATTTAATACTTTTGAAATTTTGTTTGATGCAATAATAAGTTGCAACTAAGATAATGGTCTACAAGCATTGTGCGTTTTAAATACGCGTAGCACATAAGGAAAGACGGGTCACACAAGTCAGAAACGAAATAATCGTGCACATGTGAAGTCAACGCATAGAATGTTTAATCAAAGATAGAAAGAAATGTGTTTTTATAAAATATGAGATGTGATGTATATTTTTTTTTGTTTTACCTAACGATTACATAGAAAAATATGTTGCATTGCTCAACTTAACAGGTAGATCTAGATATTTAAGCGAGGATCACGATTAACATAACGTTTACTTGGCTTTCTTTAAATGTTCGTATAACGTAACGTTTACTTGTCTTTCTTTAAAGGTTCGTATAACGTAACGTTTACTTGGCTTTCTTTAAATGTTCGTATAACGTAACGTTTTTTTGTCTTTCTTTAAATGTTCGTATAACGTAACCTTTACTTGGCTTTCTTTAAATGTTCGTATAACGTAACGTTTACTTGTCTTTCTTTAAATGTTCGTATAGAGTAACGTTTGCTTGGCTTTCTTTAAATGTTCGTATAACGTAACGTTTACTTGACTTTCTTTTAATGTTCGTATAACGAAACGTAACGTGACAGGCTCTACTAATAGTGTTGAATGCAAGCCATTACGACGCAGTTAACTTGACGTACACATAACGTTCATTTAATTTAGAGTTATCGAGAGAAGATCTTTCACGTTACGTGAAGATTAAGTGTAAGGTACCATGCGTTCTAGTTAGCCAACCAGCCAACCATGTTGCAAGCAACGTTAACACATCTATTTAGTACTTTGTTTGATTGTTTATAGTGTGCAGGCAACTTATTGGGTATATTTTCTTCACGTCTCTCAAACTATAAAACGTCGTAGCCTCTTTTTATTTTTGTAGCGCCACGTCTTAATACCTGTTCAGGCTACACGCTAAGTAATAATTATGCTAGTGGTTTTAGAGACTAGGAATATTATAGTTAAAGTAAATGTATCCGCGTTTGAGTGGAGGGAAAGTGGAAAATCATTTTGAAATAAAAAAAAACTTCATTACATTATACCTAGACTATAACCTCAATCTCCCCGTAATGGGCAGTCTAGTCTACTGCGAGTAGCGCCTTAGACCATGCGGCCACTGAAGCTCAAATTCATTGCCTGTGTTTTGCTCAAGTTTTTACGTTACGTTACGTGAATCGTGAACACTCACTACTTTATTTACATTAAGTGAACGTTACTTGAACATTAAGTGGACGTTACGTGAACGTTAAGTTGGTCGTAATACAAGTATTATGGACTCTTTATGGCTTATTGAAATTCTAGTTTCACGCTGGTGAAATATAATATACTGATCACCGTGGCGATTTGAACCGGTCGTGACACGGTGTGACTAGCGACAGCTCCCTTCAAATTATGTTTTTAACTATAAATTCAACTCCTAGGTTATTAACAAATTGATATAAGACTATTATATAAGACATAGTTTTTTAGAGGAAAAAATTCACAGCTCTTAATCAAATGTCCAAGATAACGAGATGTGCATCATAACAAAATATTAGAGCCTCAACCTGATAAACACAAGTGAGTCATTCTATTACAAGTTTGATACTTAAACTACGTGACCACTAATGTAGATTAACTTTACAGAAAGGATTCAATATTTAAGTTGGCTTTATCTTACTATATTATAATTATTATTAGCACCGCGTCTTACTACCCATTCGGGTTATACGCACTTACGCTAATGTGTAATGGTAGTGCGATTGTGAGATGAAATGGAGGACCTACAGTTTAACGTGGAATCCGAACCACGGGAGAGGCCTCGCATTCCTCATATTCACAAGTTGTGCTTAATACACGCCTTGTCAGAAGTGAAGGAAGGGTTTGGCAATCAGATAAATCTTTGCCGGGACCGAGGATTGAACCCCGGCCGCCAGAATAGATATCTTACTATAGATATATGTTCATGTTGTTAAGTTTAACCCAAGACCTATTTAATCTTAATCAATGATAAAGTAATTGGGAAGATAGTTGAGAGAAAAGGAAACCACAGTATTGCCTGAAGAGAGGTTGGGTAAACCACAAAAATTGATTCAAACTGCATAAGTGGTCGCATGGACTGAGGCGTCGCTTTCGTAATAGACTAGTCTTCCGATGACAGGGAGATTGGGATTCAAATCCTGGTAGGGTTTACTGAGGGTGGTTTTAATCCTAAAATGGTTTTCCTCTTTCCCTCCATGCTAATGTGGGTACACTTCCTATAAATACAATATTCCTCATTCCTAGCTCAATAGAGTTATTAGTGCATATGCATATAACATGAACAGGTAGTAAGACACTGTGACACACAAAAATTGAGACTAGTCCCTCACCACCAGTTTACCTACCTTCATCAATGGTTGGATAGATTAAGGCATCCTCCTCTTATTGTACTGGATTTCTGGTGACGGGAATATTATTTCAAATCTCGCTTGAATGTGCTGAGGGAGGTTTTACATCAATGTTTTCCTACGTTCCCTCCCAAATTAGTTTTTTTAATGAATATTTGGAGAGTGTTTTGATTGATGAATAAGAAGATAAATTGGTTTTTATAAAAAACTAATACTAATTTGAAGATGGTTTAAGTATGACCTATTTATAAATGTTTGTACTTTTTTCATAAAGGGCTATTTAAAATTTGATAAAAAGTAACAATATATGAATAATGACTATCAAAATAAAGTTTGTTTTTTAAGGAACTGATTTTTGGACATTTTGTCACAAACTAAATGATAAAGTATGTAAATTTGTGTCTTAACATTTAATATAAAAAGTAATATTGAAGAAACATTATATACAAGAAATATTTTATTTTTTATAATTGCATTTCCCCTTGAACAGAGATCTAACTATCGCAGAATAAACCAAAATAAGAAGACAAAAAATTACAGTATTTGCCTTGTCTTGTTAGTGCAAAACTTATACAATTATTTAATAGGTACAGTACCTATGTCTCTAAGGTTGAACCAATATCATAATTAACCGCTTTGAGGACACGTCTACTAATTTTAAATATCTTGTATATTTTTTGTGAAAGGTTGCTTTTTCTGGGCTCATACCGCCCTTTAAATTTCTTTAAAATTCAATCTCTTGATCCACTGCACTAGGGAAATTAACGAAATTGAACGTCAATGTAAATTAGTTTTATAAAGTACACGTAAAATATGTGATTACGTTAAAGTCCTCCATGTTTTACTACCCATACGGGCGATCATCATAGCTTCATTAATGCGGTAGTTATTACAATATACAGTACCTGCGTTTGCGTGGAGGGAGTGGGGGAAAAATGTAGGTAAGAATCATCCGAAAACACCTAGCCAGGATCGGAAACCCGGTATCCCTGTCACCGGCAAACTATTCCAGATGAAATTGCAAAAAATGAGTCATGCCCAGGCGAAAAATGGCCCAAGTCCAAGTCACAGGTCTATCTCGGTGTCTTAGAATAAAGTTCTCACCGCAGGACCCAATATACGTGGGTTCAAACCCAACTGAGGTCAACGAATTTTTCTTGCGAGATAAAAAAATTCATGGCACAACTTTCTTCGGAGAGGAAGTAAACCCGTCAATCTCATGTATATCATGGCATGTAAAAGAAACCTGAAAGGTATCTGAAAATACTTTTCCAGGCAAAATTGGTCGGCTTTATCACTCTCACTCATAGAAGTTCTCGTGGGCTGATAAAACGAGTTTGTTCAGAAAGTGCTAAATAAATAACTCATATTAATAGTAAAATAAAATAATCAAAGTCACAAGGGTTTTTAATAAGACCCAGCGTAGATTCAAAAATTTTGTGATTTTTGTGCAACGAAAGATTCTTTTAGAGACGTCAACCACTTTATTAAGACATTGGATACCATTTATTACTAGCATACATACATTAATTGATTAAATTAAATTAAATTATTATTATTATTATTATTTAAGTGTGCAGCCTCATTATTGAAAATTTCTAAGTATTGATATGATATTCCTTGAAGCATGTTTTGGTTAAAATAGTAAATATAAAAGAGGTTTTATTAAAATGAAATAAACTGTAATTTTCTTAAATTGTGTCTTCACCTTTGTTTATTTCTGAAATTTGAAAATATTAATCTCATTCTTGGATTTTAATCGTTCATATAACTTTTTAAATAATGATGAAATTCGATTGAGCATAGCTCCTGGAATAACCATCGAAAGGACTTGTTTCGTTTTATATAACTATATACATAATTCTTACTAAAAAAATACTCTTATCGTTTTCAAGAGGTCTATGCATTATCATAACAGTGTGTACGCAGTCCTATCTGCGGTTTACACAAAATTCGATGTTACAGTACGATCACGTAAGTTGGAGTTGATATCAAGGTCATTGTGGCAGTCATCTCGGCCACATCTGGGGAAGATTTTCTAGCGTACGTGCTCTCATCTTTTAGGTTTGTATACACACAACTCACACAAATACATACACGAAGGAGGGTTATTCAGAAGTTGTGTGTCTTTGAATTTATGATATTTCCAAGACACGTTGTTTTCTTATAAACTGATGTGTAACTGAGCTAATTTTGAAATGATTTCTTATTTGATTTTGAAGTAAATTAAAAGTTTTAAATAATGTTCACTGAAAGAAAATATATTTGATTCTTACATTTGCCTATTACTAAACATTTTCTTACCATATAAAATATATATTATAATATAATCACAGCTTGAAGAATTCATGTCATGTGAGTGTTATTAATTTTTTAATTTATGTATTATATTATATTGTTCCATAATTTTCAGTTTTTTCTTTATCTTTTTTTATAAATGGTTACTCAAAATAAATAATTTATTTAACTTAAATGATTTAAAAATTGACAACACCGATTTAAAAGGGAATTTGGAATGTCGTATTACCTCACAAACACAATTATACTTAACATTTTAAAATAAAATAGATAAATGTTTTAATAGATAACTGATTAAATCGGGTATTAAACATTAGAACGTATACAATATTATCCTATTATTTTGGTGTGATATAAAAAATGCGATAAAATATGTATTTTATTCAAAACAATGGTTATTATTAAGAGCTTAATCTCTAAGAAATAAGGATAAGAAAACAAGCGGAGGGTATGTGAATTGTGCACCCTTATTATCGTGGAGAGAGTGTAAAAAACATATTGATATAAATTAATCATGTGCGGAAAACCATATAGAGTGCACTCCAATCGAGTTTCTAGCCTCAACATTCAGTTACCTAGCACGACAGAATACTGTAATATATTATCTAAACCGTAATGTTTTACTGTCACCAGTAGTTATTGGTGTTTCGATTTGACAGTGTAAACTTCAATTTGGGCGAAAATTAAGGGATTTGCATGACATATGTTCTGTTTCCATGGAAATTAAAGCTCTCAAATGTTTTGGCGTCAGTAGCTAATTAATTGTTCCGCCAACTGAACATACGCGCTAGTTGTATTTACACGTGTAAACCTCAATTGATGTGCCAATATGAACAACTCTTTGAGTTACAATCACGATCATTTCCATCTCAAACATACGAAAATTAAATATTTGCACGATATTCAAAATGAGATTGGATGGTTATTGGCCTATCTAAAATATGACAGTGTAGACACTACTTAGAGCCTTATACCACGTGACAACCAATACGAGTGTCTATTTTATGAAACTACACGATATGCGATAGCGGTAAATGTATTTGGTGAGTAACGGCAAGGAATTTTAATAAAAGTAAAATGGGGATTCAAAATTCATCTAGAACGGGATTCGTTTCGAAACATCAAGACTAGACTAACTTCGGGGGATGGAGAAAATGGGGGATGAAAACAACAATAACATGAGCTGCCAGAACGAATCGTTTGACACATTGTTCAATTAATAGAGAAAATGTTTTCATGGATCACGATTTCAAGACTGAAGTAAAAGTACAAATTGTGCATGGACAATACGTGTACCCTGATACGTGTCTATGTTTTTTTTTTACTTTTGATTGTGTCAGTATTGTAATCGCTATAGTGTTGTTTAAACAACTAAAACTATCAGGAAGTTCAGAAATCAATTCATAAATAAAGGGTTACATCAAAACATGGTTTAAGCTAACATAGCCTAAAGCTTAAGAGGTATATTTATTAATATTAACATAATTGTTTGTCACTCTTCTTTTATGCAAATACAGGGTGTATTTCCTCTATAATTCTATATTCATCACCCCCACTATATTGGTGTGAATTTGTGAGTAGTCCTATCAGTTAAAAATATATAGTGAAAACAATTGAGTGTTTCTTCGCCATCCTTTAGGAGATGGGCCAAATAAAAAACAAAAATATGGTGCACCACAAAGAATATCTCTAACTTGTATCTTAAAATATACACATTTGCTAAAAACTCATAAGATTTGTGATAAGAAATAATATACATTGTTTCAAAAACACCCCACCAAAGAGAATAAATAAAGGAATACACAGAGTCACAGAAGCATTGATCAAAGAGTAATATATTTGTCCATTAAAGAGCATAATAATCAACGTCCCATTTTTTAGGAACTCCATAAAAATATATCACTTCTTTCTTAGAGCTAAGAAACTATTGGTTTTATTAAAATATATTCCAAATAAAATATGTATATGTTTACCAGTATTACAGCTTAACAATAATAAGATATTTTGTATGAAAAATAATTGTGAAAATGAGATAAAAATTGGAAATTTCTGCCGATGTAAGGTACCCTCAAAATAATTTTCATAAAAATGAAAAATTTCATTTATTTTGTAATACTAAACAGTGCCTTGATACAAAATGTAATCAATATAATTAGAGCATATTTTGAGAAAATCAATTTTATCTTTTTTGACCTTTAAGTAACCAACCCTTAATTTTTAATTAAATTTAATTAAATTCACCAACTTTCACCTGAGTGAATGATTAACTAATTAGAAGACAACCCCTCCCTCAGTTCATCCAATCGGGACTAGAATATAAACATACAGGATCAGGCAAAGCATGTTAGATGGTCCCTAACCATCCAAGGAAAGGATTATGTCGATTACTGTCGAATATTAACTTATTATAAAATTTGTTTTCAAATAGAAAGTTTGGAGCTAATATCGTGTATTTAAATTATTGCTCCACAGATATAGTTACAGTCCAATTTACAAAGGAAGGTCTAAGTTTGATAGCGTTTAACTGTTTTATTAGTGTTATTTTACAGGCATTAATAATGCGTATCAGAAGATATAGCCGCTGCTCAAATGATTTAATGTATTATTACGTGAAATTAGACTTAAGAAACTTTCCTAGTTCTCAGATAGGGCCCTTACAATGAAAATTGGATTGTAGCTATGAGAGTGAAAAAAATATTTATTAGTTCCTATAAAATACATTTGAGTACACATATATTGATATTTCTTGCACACTTACTATATATATTTATAAACGTGTTTATAAGCGAGATAATAAATATAATATAATTTAAATTGAACAATGACACCTGGACACGGAAATTGAACCCTGGACCTTTGCCTCAGTTCCCCAATTCTCTTACCACTGAGCTACCCAAGAGTCATACCATACCCAAGTTAATTTTTAACTCATATCTAAAAGCATGGGGGAACTAAGTTAAAGTTCTCGGGGTCGATTCCCATGTCTAGATGTAATTTTTAAATTGAAAGGATCTTATATTAAGATGCGGCTATAACCGTATTTAACAACAAACCAGCGTGGCTACTTACCCCATCATAACGGATATCAGTTTATACTTACAAATACTTGTTAATACAATTTATTTTGTTTAATTGCTTTATCTACATTCATGTTGTGCTCTTTCTGGTCTAGTCTAATTTTAAGTAACGCCTGAATATATGTAACCCAACAAACAGAGCTGTTCCAAAGTCTTCGCCTGCAGGCTTCGTGCTTAACGGGTGAAGGGGAAATGCGTCTTACATTTCTACCAACTGTTAAAAATAAAATGCACAACTCAATGCACACCAAGTATAAGTAGAAGCAAACAAGATATGTAACTCGCAGCGTTACTAGTAAGTGCAGGTGTAGGCTAAGCTGTCTAAAATAGTGTATAACATAAGTCCACGGCTGGGCAAATTGTCCCGCACAATATCAATTCTGTGTGGAGTAATCAACATAAATAGATCCACAATAGTGAGGGACACGGATTAAATGACAAGCTCATCTAGTCTGATTGGGGAGTAGTGGTTTGAGACCCTGCCGGGTGTATTGAGGGTATTTTTATTTTAAATGACATCTGTCTCTCTCTTATCACATATACGGCTACTTCTCTCCTAATTATACCTTCCTGATTCCCACTCCAATAGTGTGGTTAAATTTAGATAACCTGGATATTTAGTAAGACGCGGTGGAAAAACAATCACTGGAAGGTGCAGGGGTAGTTTAAAATTTTGCATGGAATGATTGAGAACTAAACCTGTACCTGTAAAATTATAAAGCGATCTAGTTTTTTTTAAACAGAATGTACCACATACTTTGTCGGTAGACAGACAAGTGAGAGCAGTGTTTGAATACACGCTCCTGGATCTAGTACCACAGGTATGCTAAGTGATTATAAAAAAGTCAAGTAAAATTTCACCAGAATTTGGGCAAGAACTAGGAGTCTTTCACTCATAATCTTCAGACACTGAGCTATACAAAATCCACCTGTCAAGGTGGGAGTGTGAGATTTGCAAGAAAATGTCCGTTTTTTTGCAGTTTTTATAGAAAATATTTTATTGCCAAAATAAATCAAATATTTCTCCAGTATAAACATAGTTTAATTTTCTTCACATGGTGATTATTTCTTGAATATCTGTAATGACTAATGTGTAACATTTGATGAGAAACTTTTTGAACTTAAGGGAAATTTGACAGTAAGTTCTAGGACACCCTTGACAGGTATTCAATAAAGGGCGAGGTCACAATGTGACTAAAATTATACCATATGTTTCTACTGAAAAACTACAGTATTTTATTCATTTAGGTCAAAAAAAGTTTTTTTATAAACCTGTAAAAACATTGCCCTTTTAAAACTTACATTGTGACCCTGTTAAGAAAAGTTTTTTTAATGTAATTTATTTATTTTCAACATATATATTGAAAAATAATCGAAAATGACAAAATATTCTCTATTCTTGATTATTTTAAAGTTATAACTATAATATTGTAAGGATTTTAATCATATATCCATATTGATACATTTATTCTGCATTTTGACGTAAAATATATTTTTATATAATAAGCTACTTACTGAAAAGTAATGTGGGAACTGAACCTTGGCAAGACCTCCCAGAGCTACTTAAGTCGAACTTATTTAATATATTATTCATATAAATGCTTTCATGCCTGCTATAAAATTACTTAAATGGTCAAACAAATCAAATAGCTAAACATATTTTGTCTACAACTGTCACTATTGACACCAGATGTCTAAAAAATATATTGACCTGAAATGTTAATATTTAAACTTGGATCTAATTAACACAAAAAATTTCACTAAAAGCGTAAAATTTCATGGATTGGAGTAGTTTTGTGTCACTAAGCTGTTTAACACAATAATTGCTATTAAATTGGTCGGAGGGGTAATTATGAGGAAGCTATCCTATAAAATAAACACTCAATACTGAGTACATCGAAAAGTAAAATTATACTTGTGTATATATATATACATACACACATCAGACCATTCTACCCAAATTCAAACCCAGAAAAGTGACCATGTGAAATACATTTTTATTAATAAATTTAACATCAGGTTATTAACGAATTAACACAGGGGATAGGTGTGATAATGGTTGGATTAGAGGAAATGAACCTTCCCTAGTGCGTATGGTGGTAAGGGGGGGCCTGTAACGAGTTAGTTAAATCTGAAAAACCAAACTGTTGAATATACTATTATGGAAGTGTTAAACAAATAAATGGACACAACTATACGTAGATCATCAAATTTATTACACTAGAACCATATTTCACCTCTAGAAACCACCAATACAATAGTGGTGAGTCCTGGTGGTCATATGTGGTACCATTTGAATATCCACCCTCTTTATCACCCCCCATTTTCTTATCTTACAGAAGCTAAGACTACTTTGCTATACCCTGATTTTGGTTGGAAGAACAGTAGAGAAAATTCAAACATATATCAAAATCATACTTTAACGTAAAAGGTAGAAGGTGAGGATTAAAGTGATCAAAGTTGGTAGAAGACTGAGATGGTCGGCTCAAGGTTTACTCCAGTTGTGTATATAAGGTGCATATATATAAACTCAGAACCCAAACCCAGTGCACCCAGCTTAAATTTGAGCCTCTTCTTCCTCATAACTGGTAATTCAAGTTACTGTAGGTTTGACGTTTGAGAGCTCGTGAGCACTGATGCATGCACTAAGACCTTAGTCTTTAAGCTTTGTCCAAACTTTGTTTGTATGTATTTATGGAATCCGTTTTAAATTGCATAGAAGTGTTAAGGAACTCAAAGTAAGAGTTATTTGCAGTCCTACTTAATCGCTTGATCCACAAACTATAGTGTCCCGTCTGTGTCCTCAGACCTGCAACGGTTGCCGAGTAATCTAAGGCATTTGAGTCGTATTGCACTTGATCATTGTTGACGAGAAGATGGGGCTAAAATCCTGGCCTGACGTCTATTTGCTATCTATGCTAAATGTATCTAGGAACGTTTCTTCTAACCCACCCTCCTCATTCTTTTATGGAATAAGGTGACAGGCACTTAATAGGTTGGCTCACTGAGGACGTGGAAGCTAGGGGTTCAAATCTAGGCCTAGAGCAATGGGAGTGATTTCTCACATGAATATTATTTTGGTTTTTCCATCTGATTTCTACGTTTGTACGAATCCACGTCTTAATTGTTTTTTTTAACATGCCTTAGGGTGGTATACAAGAACGATGTTAGAAAAGACCGAAGTACCAGTCAAGCACAAGTAAAGTCGAATAAAGGTCCTAATCAAGTCTATCAGATGCCTTGCTATAAAATCTAGCTAGGAGTCACGTGATAAAATCTTACAAAGAGGTACCACATCCCGGCGGGAAATAAAATTATCTACATCCATTGCCTTCTATAATAACGATTTTGTACGTAAATCTAACCAAATTGACAATGCAATGTACGTTATAAATTGTTATTATTATTATTATTATTATTATTATTATTATTATTAGCACCGCGTCTTACTACCCGTTCGGGTTATACGCACTTACGCATTCACAAGATATCTTGTCAGAGGTGAAGGAAGGGTTTGGTAATCAGATAAATCTATGCCGGGACCGAGGATTGAACCCCGGCCGCCGGCATATAAATTGTTAAAATGGCATAAAATGTGAAAAAAACTGTTTTAAGTGTGGAAGAGCAAATATATTTACTTGAACAGATCAAGAATCATACGATTACCAAAAATATATAAATACCGACATTTTTACAACGGTAGCGAAGAAATAACGAGGAATTTCAATTATACTGGTAATTTCCAAAAGGTTAGTGTGGTTTGACCAGTATACAATGTCATAGGTCCTCCATTTGGATCTGTTATTTTATACCGATGTACATTGAGTAGCTGTCATATCGAAATCTAGGCACGAATCTGTCGCAAAAACAAAGAAATATCAAAATATGTACCATCTCGATAGTCCATGCGCATCGCGCCATCTTGAGAAATATCATCGGGGTATGGTCGAAGTGCAGTCGAAGCCTGCTCGGGACCACACATCAGCCGGACCTTGCAGCGACTAACTTTATTTCGTCATTTGTTGGGATTGAGCGGCTCGATCGTCCTAGCAAGCAAATCCACGCGTCTTCTCCTTTATCTGCACTTTGGGTTTGCTAAGTCTTGTTCACACATACGGTCCTTTGTACCCATACTGGTTGTACGCAAACATTAACAATATTAATGGAATAGGTATTGTGAAGGTATATTTAAAGGAGGTGTACCCACATTTTCGTGGAAAGAGAGGGGGAAAACAATCGAGTAAACACTACCCTCAGTACGCCTTACTGGGATTCGAGCCCCTATTCTCGCGTCACCGACAATCTATTCTAGCATGAGAATGACACCTTGGATCATACGCCCACCGATACGAGCTACCCCTCTGAATCATTATCCTTTGTCATAAGTATTTAATAACCTTTATTATAAATGCACCTTTGTAGAAATCGACCTTAAAATCCACAACGAAAACAAGTAATTAGCAGCATCTGGAATCAGACAAAAAGGCAATTACTTTGTTCTTTTGCTTGTTTTTCTAGACAAGTGAGCCGTGGAGGACGGGTTGAATCACATTATAAAACACGTCCAGTCCACACACATGTTGAACACACACAAACACACACGTCTAGGAGATGAGGGCGTGGTCACCCACACATAGCAACTCTCGGCGCGCGGGTTATCGACAACAATCAATCTCGGCCGCGAATCTTGTGTAGAAAGCTCTGTGTGTGTGTGTGTGTGTGCGTGTGTGTATGTGTGTGTGTTCCAAGCGGCAAAGGCGATCTCTCGTCTGAACATGGAGCAAAGGATATCGGACTCTCTCCCCATTGCTATTGCATACACTCAAAGGTAGCACGGATGAGAAATGTTCTTATTAAGGCGAGGAGGATGTAGCGGACAAGAGAAAAGGGCAGTGTTTTTTTGCAGTTTTATAGCTAAACATACTTTTGGTCAAAACCAATCAAATCTTTAGAGTTTAATTTTCTTCACATAGTGATATCAATATTTCTTGAATATGTCATGAAAAAGTAAGGCATTAGATGATGAATTTTTTAAATGAAGAGAATATGTTATCATTAAATTCCAGGACACTCTTGACAGATATTCAAGAAATGTTAAGGCCACCATCCGAAGAAAATTAAACTATGATGTTTCAACAAGAGCAATATTTTATTTATTTTGTACAAAATATGTTTTCGTTATAAAACCTGATTACACAGTGTTCTTAAAACGCGTTCCCTACATCCCCACCTCAATAAAACCTCATACCACACCCAATTTCGTATCATACTAGGACTAATTATCTTAGAATGGGTAAAGCTGCCAGAGTAGACTGGTTATCAAACAATTATAATTTAATATCTACTAAATGGATACAATATTCGTACGAGGTTAAATTTTTTGTTAAATTTAATAAATCAAATCAATATTGAAAACATTTAAATAACCAGTTTATAAATATTAAATATCGTCAAGAGTATGCGAAATAAAACAACTCTTTAAAAATTATATTAAATCTACCTTGGCCTTTATTCATAGTTAAAAGAGTTGTTTAAGAATTTAGCACATTTGAGTAATTATTTATGTTAACTACCTATATGTATATATATATATATTGTTATCACCGTGGCTTACTATCTGTTCAGGTATATGTTAATTATCCTGATGGGGTAGAGATGAGGAAGGAAGCATTTTATAGGTAAGGTAATATACTAGCAGTTGCATGGAAGAAGAGTGGGAAAACATTTAGTAAAATTCACCTTCAGAAGACCTGATCAAGATTCAATAGACGTGCAATATTATGAAGGGAAAGTAAATATAATTTAATAATAATATCAAATACGCATTGCTGGGCTCACGAACTAAATGTCAAGATCATTTGTTGTGGTATTTTTGGTATATGGTTGGTGTGAGGGAATGGTGATAATTCGCCTTTAACCTCTTACTAATAGGTTTAAAATGAATATCTAAAGAGTGTTTGATCTCCGAAATAACACAATATACTTAGTTGGGGGGGGCGGAAAATTAGTTAACGGGTAGTTTACCGATAGTTTTTTTTATTCGAGATATTTTAAAAATGGATATAACGACTTACCTCAAAATGGGTATCTGGTAAGTTTTAGCGGTATGAATACTTTTATAGTATTTTTTCTTTTAAATAATTATTTAATAGCAACTAACCAAATAGTGATTTTTGAAAATTAGCTTTTTATTTAAAAAAATTCAATTTTGTTTAAAATTGGTATCTGGGTAGGCCCTACTATTTTACATGGTAAATATTTGTTTTAAGTAAAATTAATTTAAGGGTATTTTATTTTTTCAGATTTTAGAAAATTTTAAATATTTCAAAAATAGCATTTTAATATTTAGTTTAAAATAGATAGATACCTTGGACTTAGTTTTCATGATGTATAGGAACTTGTTTTGAATTTGATTTTAGATCTTTTAAATATAAATAACTTGAGGGTAGTTTACATAATATAACCAATTTTTGAAAAATTATATTAAAAAAAATGTGTAGGCCATAAACAATTTTGTTTGAGTTATTATTGTGTTTAACAAGACGATACACTTAGTTTTCTAGGAAAAGCACTCTTATGGCTAGTTTACTATACACCTGGTGACCTGGTGGTCTAAGGGTTAAGGTGTCAGACTTCTATGCTGGCGGCCGGGGTTCAATCCCAGGTCCCGGTACAGATTTATCTGATTACCAAACCCTTCCTTCACCTCTGACAAGACATCTTGTGAATCTTGTGAATGTGGGGAATGCCAGGCCTCCACCGTGGTTCGGATTCCACGTGAAACTGTAGGTCCTCCATTTCATCTCACAATCACCCTACCATTACACATTAGCGTAAGTGCGTATAACCCGAATGGGTAGTAAGACGTGGTGCTTATAATAATAACACTATACACCTATTTTTGAAAATGTTGTTTTAAATATTGTAAGGCCTCAAATTTACCTACTTTAACAAGTTAAAACGTTTGATGAATAATAAACTAATCAGGTAATTGGTCGTTTACAGACATGTTTTTCCCCGCAATACACTTGCATACTGGCCCTGTAAAAATTGTGTCAAGAAGAACATTGAATTAAATAGATGCTCTTTTAAAAATAAATTATCAGAATATTTAGAAGTTTAAAGGTGCGTTTCAACAAAAGAATTTCATTTACCCCCTTTGATTGGTTTTAAAGTCAATTTAAGATAGATTTTTTTAAATGTAATGTGCATTTAAATTATGCAATATTTTAAAATAAATTAAGTATAAATAAATGGTATCACCTTCTATAAATGGAGAAGACTCTACATATATAGAATATATTCTTTAATAAACTCGAATTTAAGTTTTATATGAACTTAAATATCTTATCAGCTCTTTATATGCTTACTTATAGGAACAATTATTTCAAAAACTTCTTAGTAGTCTTATTTTCTCATTTTATTAAAATAAATGGTACGGTGCACCGCACAGCCTTCCTTTATCTTTATTCTTAAAATAGAGACATTTAATAAAACAAATGTGAAATTGTTTAAACTAAACAATACACACGGTTGCAGAAACTCTTCGTTAAAAATCATTACTGTAATACAATAAATTGTTACAGAAACATTGAGAAAATAATAAAATATCTTTCCAACAAAGAGCATAACAATCAGTATCATATTTTAAAGTCTTCCTTAAAAATATATAGACCTATGTTTTCTTGTAACTTAGAACCTATTGGTCTTATAAAAATATATTCCAGATAAAAATATTTTTAATTTTAAAAGTACTGGTACGACAACTTTACAATGATAAGTTATCTCATATCTCCAATAGTGGTGGAGATGTGATCAAAGTTGGAAATTTATGCTAATTTAATCTTAAAATTCATCTTCACAGAAAAATGAAACTTGCTATTTGTTTTTAATGTTAAACAATGCATATAACCCGAACGGGTAGTAAGACGCGGTGCTAATAATAAAAATAATAATAATAGATACGTAAATGGTCCGTTCATTGCTAAAACAGACGTGTTCCTATAGACTTAGCTTTTTCATTTGGGCCTTGAACTTCTGGTTCATTTTTAAAAGGGAATATGTGAGTCGCAAATCCTTTTTTAACACTGAGAAGTTGGCTACACTGTTCTAGGTGGCTGTTTATCAGCTGTTGCCCTTATTTTTTCTTTGGTGGCACTGTGTTTGGTTTATTTATTTGTGAATATTGCTTTCTCTGAGATTTTGGATGAGAATTTTATTAATAGTGTTTTAAAAAGCTAAAAAATGTGATAGTTTAGTCAAATTTATTGACTATTATGGTTAAACCTGCAACCATAAAGAATGTCAGAGAATGAAATTGAACCAGGCTTTTCTCCACAACCAAAAAGGAAGAAAGGATTTATAAATTCAGACAAGTATAAGCGAAATAGCATTAAGACTATCAGAGTTAAAGGCAAGGGATGTGTTTCACACTCAGATTAAACCTTGAGTGCTGTAGGGTAAGATTGTAAATAAATGCAGGTTAGGTTGTTTCAAGCAGTTTGATGATTTAAAACAAGGCATCATACTATCTTTATTTCTGCCAATGAATCCTAAAAATAATCAAAATAGATATCTGAATAGTCTTATTCAACAAATAACTGCAAAACAACGCCGTAAATCGACAGTTGTTACCCAAAACCAGCCTATATTAGCATCTGAAGAGGAAACTGAAGGTGAAACCCCTCCTCAGCCCAAGGAGCTCCGGAAATCCCGTTTCTTTGATTACCACGTAAAATGTGAAGGAAAATCTTTTCCTGTATGCAAGAAAGATTTTATTTCCCTACATGGTGTTACAAAGAAAAGAGTCGAATCTTCAAATTGCTCAGTGAAAACAATCTCTCACATGACAAGCGTGGAAAGAAGACAAGTAACATCAAACGGGTGACCAGATGGTCTAGGGGTAAGGTGTCAGACTTCTATACTGGCGGCCGGGGTTCAATCCTTGGTCCCGGCAAAGATTTATCTGATTACCAAACCCCTCCTTCACTTCTGACAAGACATCTTGTGAATGTGGGGAATGCCAGGCCTCCACCGTGGTTCGGATTCCACGTTAAACTGTAAGTCCTTCATTTCATCTCACAATCACCCTACCACTACACATTAGCGTAAGTGCGTATAACCCAGTGCGTATAACCCGAACGGGTAGTAAAACGCGGTGCTAATAATAATAATAACATCAAACGAGAGGAAGTGAGTTTTGCTATTTTCGACCACATCAATAAGTTAGTTATTAAAACCACACCACTATGGTGGGGTAAAGAAGCAGTATCTTGATGCTCACTTGAATGTTAGAATAATGCATCAGATGATCATCGATGTAAACCCATAATTAAAAGATCAAGTTACTTATAAGTACTATAAACAATTTTTCAACCATAACTTAGGGTATTCATTTGGGTGAACTCAGGTGGACGTGTGTTCAACATGTAAAAGTCTTTCGGTGAAGATTAAGGATCTGTTTTTGAGTGTTAACAGTAAGAGGGAATGTGTCTCTGAGAAAATTGTTCACAAGCATAGATCTAAAAAGTTTTATTCCACAATGAAAGAGGCACAAGAAAACGCTGACAACAACATTGCAATCATAAGTTCTGATTACATGCAAAATCTACCGCTTCCATCAATCCCTGTGCAAGAAATGTTTTATTCGCGGCAACTCTGGTGGTTTTTATTTGGTGCGCATGACTTGGAAACAAACAAAGCCAAACTATACTGCTACCACGAATAGCAAGGAAACAAGACTCCAGATAAAGTATGCTCTTTTCTGTTGGACTACTTTAACACTGAGATACCTCCTACAGTGAATAATCGGATTTTGTTGAGTGATGGTCGTATAGGCCAGAAAAAAAAAACCATAGCTTAGTTTGATTCTTACTGAACATTTTTGACGGTGGTAGGTTCAATATAATAAAACAGTTCTTTTCTGTACGAGGCTATTCATTTCTCCCATGTGATAGGGACTTTGATTGCATCAAGAGAATGATTTGCAAAAGTTATATAATATATACTCTTGAACAGTATATTGGCCTCATTCACAGATTAAACAGAAGTGGATGCCTTTCTGTTAAAATAGTGCAGACCGAAGACCTTATGTAATTTAAAGATTGGTGGCCCAAGAAGTACAAGAACACAATCATGAGTGAGGAAGTCATCACTCAACCTGGTTCCACCAGACTCAAGTGGTCTCCGTTCAAAATTTCTAGTTATCGACACTTCGGATATTCCCAGGAAAGGTGGTCGTTGGGCATTTTGTTAATGGTATTGTATTTCACACCTTCTGTTTGACATCAGATAGCAGAGTTATGCCTTCAATGCCATCCATCAGAGGATACTCAGCTGGATGAGTCCCCATCAACGTCAAGAAGCTGAAAGATCTTCAACCCTTTCGAAATACCTCATCGGCTACGAATTTTACAACATTTTGTAGGGATGGCCAAGAGCAGAGGTTGAAGCAAGAACGAAAGTATAAGCTATAGCCCATTAAATGTAGTTCACTGTGAAAAAACGAGTTATGTGCGAGATTTTAAATGGTTGGCATAGATACAAGATAAAACCTTCCTCAAAATGTTAAACAACATTAAACTAGCATAATGAAAAATCTCAATAAGCGTGAAGGAGCAAAAAAAAAAATCTACCTATTTGCAAATTGGTTTTGTGTTTTTTCTCATAATATTTATTTGTAACATATCCCCATTTTAAAATGACCACTTCAATGCCAAAATTTCTCAGGGCTAACTTATGAAAACCCTAGATACCAAGTTTTAGCACGATCTATAAAATGGTCTCGGCTCTAGTCCGAAATACAAACAGGTGAAAAAAAACATACGGCATCTCAAAAACTACTTTTCGATTTTCAGGGGGTCAGAAAACGTATACATTTATCGAAATCTCAAGTTAGATTTTTTAACGATCATAATATTTCTTTCTTCGAGGGGTCGATCGAAATTAAAAAAATTATATAGTTCAAGAAATATTGTCTATTTATATGTTTTAGGAAATACAACACGATATCCCCTTTTTTAAGCACTTAGTCTCACTACCTTTTCAGATTATACGTATATATATTTGTTCTAATTAGTGGGTATAGATGAGAAAGTTTCAAATTTAGAAGAAGTGCACCTACATTTGGGTAAAGGAAGAGTGGAAAACCAATTTGAAAAACCACCCTTATTACATTCAAAAGGGATTTGAAGAGTGATTTCTTATTCATCCACCAAAGCAAGTTATTATCCCTATTGTTTTGAATCTCGATTAAACTATTTTCTTCTATTATTTTTTTATCATACTAAAACTGCTATTTTACTGTGACCTCCACGCTACCCCCCAATGTTTTGTAGTGCCAATCATTCTTCTTGAGTGATCCTATACTGTAGATCAAAAGTTTATTTAAGTTTACTAATCACCGTGTTTTAAAGATAATACTGTTCCTACTTATTTTATAGCTCAAACTATACCACCTTATTTTATATATCAGATTACCTCTTATTATTTTATATATCAGACTTTTCCTCTTTATTTTATAGATCATACTATTCCTCATTATTTTATATAACAAACTATTCCTCCTTATATTTATAGATCATACTATTCCTCATTATTTTGTATAACAAACTATTCCTCCTTATATTTATAGATCAGACTATTCCTCCTTATTTTATAGATCAGACTGATCCTCCTTTCTTAAGTTCACTCAACCTACATTTTGATAATGAGCGCCTCTTAGTGGGCTCTTGGAATGCTGACGTGCTCTTCTTACTATGCAAAGTACACAATCTCGGATCTCGATGATTGATTTCGATCGAAGATGGAGAAATAAAAAGTCCTCGATTGTTATCTGGTTCTTGCATGTGGTTACCCTCGGCTGTCCGATATAAGGCACGATGTACCACAGGCGAATACCGCTTCAATTGGTAGTCTTCGAGAGGAAGGGTTGACCAAAATTACCTGGTTTGGTAGCACTCTGATTCTTCAAAATTGAACCAACGCTGTTATAAGGGGAAATTACATTGTTATACACATTTTATATTTAGAGGTGTTTTTATGGTCCACAGGCAAAGATGTCGGTCTCGCCTTGACTGCACTTCCTCCTCACCCAATTGACGGGGTATACCGAGGCCGTTTTTTCTAAATGACTTTGTTCTTACTATTCTCACAAATGTTAACATATTTCTTCTAAAATTTTAATTTCTTGATTACTATATCTCTCTTCTTTTTTTTTTACATCTATTACTGTTTCCAGCCTGTTTCCTCTACATTCCTGGCAAATTTAGCTTTTACTGGCTCAACTAGATTCTTTTTTACTTAACATTCACCTTCCACGTCCTTCCATATTTTCACCATTTAAAATCTCCACTCTTTTATGGTTATTTGGACTGGTCCTTATATCTTCTTGCCTAAGTTCAGTTTTCTACCACACACATACTACAGTAGTTGTTTTGGTTAGTTTTGGAAATTGTAAATAGCCTCCTTATTAAAACAACCCCTAATTAAAAATTTGAATTTTAATGCTGATATTGCTATCTGTGGCTCTCCTTCTACCTGCTTGCCAAATTTAAATTTTCTACCGGACCTAAAAGTTTTTTATTCTTCCCCAGTCCTTCCCCCATGCTTCCCAAAGTCTAAATTTATGATTGATCATTTTCAGGACTTAATTATAATTTCAAGTTGTATTTTTATCTAACTGCCAAATTTTATATTTCTACCACAATGGGAATTAGTTGTTTAATTTAGAATTTTGAAATTTTGAACACCTTACCTCTCTTTCACCAATTAACTCTTATAAATATCAAACTTTAATGTTGAATTTGTTTTCTGGAGTTGTCTCTCTACATGTTTGCCAAATTTTAATTTTATGTCTTATCTTAAAATATTCTTTCTAATTATAGGTCTCCTATTTCCCTGGGCCCCATTTTTAAATTTCTGATCTTAAACTTTTCTGGTTATTTATATGAGGAAATCCCGATATCTTCCTGTAATAAAAATTGCATGTTTACATGCCCAGGTGTTGGATGAATACCATGATGAGTGAGTCAGTGAGTCAGTGAGTCCCACACCTTTATGTTCCTCTTTACAATCTTAAGGGTAGAAATTTAAAAGGTCCTCACAAGGTCTCACTTAATTCTTTAAATAAACCTCTTTTAAATTAAAATCTCTATATTCACTGGTTCAAAAGCTAAATCTGTGAATTTTTTTTAAACTTTCCACTCCCAATAATTAGAATATAAAAATTTTAAGATTTATTTGACTATCTGAAGTTATACTTCTACCTGCTTGCCAAATTTAGATTTTCTTCGACAGATAGTAGATCTTTTTGTGTAGCACCCTAACCTTGCTTTCAATATTTCCTAAAATCCTATCTAAAAATTTAAGGTATTCAGACCTTTATGTATTTTTTGAAGAGTCCGCTTAACTTCCTGCCGAATTTTAATTTTCTACCTCTTCTAAAATATTTGTCTTTTAAATTAATACCCTCCCCCCTAATAATGCCTGGAACACCACTTTTGAAATTGTCTATAGTTAGTTTTTTCTAATTCTAAGCAATCCCTCTACATTCCTGTGAAGTTTCAGTTTTACAGCTCATCTGTAAATGGTTTCTTTTTCGGACAGATCTAATTTCAAATTTACATTTAAGTACATTTTGTGAAAGTAATTTATTTTATTTATTTTTGATGTGAATGATAAAATATGATTGCATAGTCTGCATTACGCACAAACAACTTTGGGGAAGATAAATTATATCTGGTGTTACGCGAACAGTAAAAGTTGAATGCCATTAGTCTAAAATATCAAGATATCAATAATATTATTTTGCTGGCAAAATTTTTGGGTACATTTACCTCGAATTACATTTTACTCATCCTCTCTCCTCTAAATGTAAACTCTACTACTAACTCTAACGAGTAGTAATAAGCTAGCCCGAAGAGAAAACCCAACAAGACGGCAAGGTGTTTCCACCCGGGGAGTCAAGGTGAACTGGACGGATTACCAGCGACATCAGAACGGTCGGTTAGGTTGACATCTGCAAAATGTAGGCAAGTTGCTACCTTTTCTTCACCTGTTGCACCAAATTCAAGTGCTGGTACCCACATACCGTCCCAGCCATCAAAACACACTCATCAACCTCTCGTGCATATGCCGCCAGAGAACGGGATACGGGAGTCGAAAGTGACTGCTAACTAACTTACACGGAACTCTATTAATAAATACTATTTACTGCATCTTAAAAAATTTTAATAGTGGTATTTTTTTGGTGCTATTACTACGTTCAGAAACAAGGACAGCCATGATTTATTTTAACAGAGGGGAAAAGGTAAAATAGGAAAAAGAAGTTGTTTTCAACTCTCTCTCTTTTTTAATTACTCTCCTAAACTTTGTATGTACTTTCAAAGTTTTCATTGCATAATTTAAGCGATACATATTCTATAATTTGCATATAAATAAATAAAATAAATTTCATCCAAAATAATGATATTATACTACTATAAAGCAACATTGCTGACTCACTCACTGACATTAATGTAGCGTAGCCCTCAACGAGCAAAGCGAGTGTACATATATATATATATATATATATATATATNATATATATACGTGTGTGTATACATACAAAAAATCTTACTTACCTCCTAAGGTGTCTGCACTTATATCACTGGTATAGAAGAATGGTACCCATACTAAGCTAGGGAGAGGATGATGAACTTACAGTACTAAACCACCCTATGTTGCACCCAGTTGAGATTAAAACCTTGAACTTTTCATCTCTTGATAACTGGTGCTCGAATTCTGGTCGGGTGTATTTACAGTGTGTTTTCCTAAATGTTTTTCCAAGAAAATGAGGGTACATTTCTTATAAAACTATAAATGTAACATTTCTCCTTCTCAACACATTGGTGTAATCAGGACACATGAGTTCAACGTGAACGGGTAGTGATAGCCAATTACATAAAATAGAATTGTATGCGGTCAAAAATACATCTGGTTTATGAATTGGGTATCGCTTGTGCTGCCCAGTTAATGAACCTGGCCTATACAAGTGCTACCCAATTCATGAACTGGACGAGTTTTTGCCCGGTCCATGAAATAGACAAGCGAAGAACAGGTTTGGTTCAGATATTTAATCGTTTTAGTATAGAAGGTTAGTTTAAGGTTGGGTTAGTTTATAGTTCATATTTGAAAACGAATTTCAATTAAACTTGTGGTAGATAGGACAATGATTTCTAGTTCATGAATCAGTAAGATTTCATGTAGTTTGTGTCCAGTTCGTGAAGTTCAGAAATTTTCTCGATTCTTGAAATGGGCAGTTTCACCAATGGCGTGTGTAAGACATACAGCCCAAACGTGTAGGTAGATACGGCGATAAAAACAATATAAAAACAGTTGACATGATTATATGGAATAATAAGATCGTGAACTGTACGCATTGAGTTCTTGAGAACGTCTATAACTCTTTTCTGGTTAAATGTGTACCTACCTCGTTCTTACGCCTTGTTTTCTAAGGTGTTTTCTTGCTACCCACAGTCTCAGAGACAAACTAATCACCCTGACCGCACATTTCAACTTTATTAACCGGGGGGAGGGAGTAACCTATCCATCAGGCTTAAACAACACAGACGACGTGTTTGGACGATGAGCTACCCTTCCAAGACAAATGGACCCACCCACACGCCTAAAATATCTATAAGACCATACACTTCGCCTAAGGAATGTTTTCGTAACTCTTGTCAGAATTGATCCATGTGAGAAAGGGTGTTTCTCTATACGCCAAGCAGTATCCATCAAACTTCTCCCCAAATGAGGACCAGACCTGTTTGGAACAGTTGAATAGCTGGAAGCGCTATCTTGACTTGACTCACGACCCTGGAGGACAAAGTTCAAATCCACCTGGTGAGGCATGATGACTGAACGATCCTATCTCCATTTAATTTCTTATTTGGTCCTACGCGTCTAACAATTCGTCCTAGATATCCAATTATAATAGGGTAAAGATGAGTATGGTAGAATTTTAGATGAAGTGTACCCACATGTATGTGGAGGAGAAGTGAGAAACGATTCATAGAACAAAACTCTTTCAATATACCCGACTGATATTCGAACCCAGATATTTTTATAACTGGCAAACTGGATTTGATGAACCGAAATGTAATCCCCTTGCCTCCCGTTGCGGTATATATTTGTTAAAATTATTTGTGTCTTATTACCCCTCTAAGATATACAAATATCTACACTAATGGTGTAAGGGCGAGGAAAGCAGAATATTTAAGGAAGTGTAGCCACATTTGCATGTACTGAGAGTTTGGGAAACTATTTAGATAAAGAACATATTTAACCTGACCGGAATTCAAACTCTGACCTCCTCGATATTCACTGTGAAACTATAGTTTATGAACTTAATATTTGGACCACATGTCCACAGATAGGTGTGGAAATATATTTCTATTCAAGATGGTTCTTATAAGTAAGGCTGTTATATATTTATTAATGGGGTAGCAGAAGATATCCATAAATACACATCCAAATAAACGTAGAACAATCAACAGTGAAAAAAGGCACTTATGTATATTCGAACTGTTGAAACTTCCCACGATATATCAAAAAGGACAACTGTAGAATATATGCCTGAGCGTGTGATCCCATTGAAAGTATATATGTATATATATTTTTAACTGATAGACACATTTCTTTTTATATCCAGTTTAAAAAATATAAAAAGGCAGATCCGATGAAATGACACGAATCTGTCTGATTATTATCTGTGACTCCTTCTTCTGTACCACGGAGAACCAAGCATCAACGATCGTGCAGACTCGGGATGGTGATCCGGTAGTAAGGTGACTCACTGCCTTGGGGCAAGAGTGGCACAACGCTCACCATCAATTTATTCATCTGACAGTGACCCATCCACCTAGTGAATAGGCATTTAAAAAATCAATCACGTTTTATACGTTGGCCATCAATGAATTAATTTAATGAGCAAGGGCGAACAAGGTGGATTTTAGAGTAACTGCACCCACTTCAGCATGGAGTGAATTTTTTTTATTATTATTTAGCACCACGTCTTACTACCCATTCGGGTTATACGCTTTACGTCTTACTACCCGTTCGGGTTATACGCTTTAAGTAATAATTACGCGAATGGATTAGAAATTGGGAAGGTTGAATTAGAGGAAGTGAACCTGAATTTGCGTGTAGGAAGAGTGGAAAACCATTTAGGAAAAACCACCATCAGTTCACTCTACCGAGATTCGAACCTCGATCTCCCCGTCCTCAGCAGTCGAGCTCAACACGACTAGCGCGTTAGCCAACTACGTCACCGAGGCGGGTAACGGAAAAACAATAGTGATAAATAGGAATTGGGAGACCATCCCTAGAACACCCGGATGAGCTTCGACAACCAGTGCGGGGACCTACTGGTCTAAGTTGGTCGATTACAAATCTCTGGGTACGAAGTTATATTTACAATAGGGTTGAATAATATAATTACTATTTATTATACGTGTTCATCCTACTAGTGTTATGCGTACTTTCCTATGATATTACCCTGTAAGTCGTATTTTGATATAATCTCTGTGTTTAGAATGTGAACGTTAACTAATAGATATATCTTGTTATGCTGGATAAATTGGTCACAGCATGGAGAGACATTAGTTAAATCCTATTTTGGGAAAAATAATGTAATATCCACGTAAAACTATGCTATAGATTATAATTTTGTCTGCAATTACCACTAATAGGTAAGATAAAATACATACATTTTTAAATCATGAATGCTATTTTTTGTCTATGTGTTGGCTATGGGTGACTCTAACCATGTAGCTAAAGAACGGGTTTAAAATGGTAAGGTTACAAATAAATTCTCCATAATTTGAGTGGAGAAATAGTGGTAAGCCACGTAGGTATGTAAATATTCCATGTGCCCCTAGTAAGGGATCAATCCCAGTTCTTTAGAGTCAGAGTCAGGCGTTATTAGTAAACCAGACTCTCGACGATAGTGCATTTCCTCCCTGCTTTTAATGATAAAAATAACAACAATACCTTTATTGATCTGGCGATGTTTAGACGTTTTCTCTATACTTGACCAGAGATCGAACACAACATATCACACATTATTGGAAATATAACCACAAATATTAAAATATAGAATTTGAATAATCAAGTCATAAAAGAATAAAACTATTTTAACACTCATTCAAACATTCATTCAAAGTTAAAATTATTTCAAGAACTAATTTTAATTTATTTGACCAGATGTATTGTGACTTCCCTCTTGAAGAAAATTCAGGATGTGACGAGTTTGTCAGCTGATATTTACAAAGGTTATTTTGACCGACACCTTAACTCCGTCTGTAAGGCGTCTGTCTATTGAACTATTGGTCCTTGGTACAATTCTAGGCATGGATGAAAAATTTATCTTTTTCGAAATTTGGATTTCTTCTTTTACAGCGATTAGTTAATGGCTGAGGAATTGAGTGTTGTTTCTACTATATAATTAATTTAGCTTGTAAGTCGTGTAACTATACGATAAGTCAGTTATGGAATCTCACGTGAAAGGTAAATAAGATGAATGGCCAAGTAACATCATGTCAGCTAAAAATTGGCCCTATGCCCTTTTAGCAGTCGTTGTCCAACCGACTGAGGCGTGTATGGATGTCACAAAATGACGATTTCGGGAGCTCGGTAATAACAGGCTTTCCTTGATGGTAATCCACACTTTGCGTAACTTTATTATCCTTCCCACACTGTTTTATTCACGATGGTGCATTTTATAAGGTGTGTCACCCCCAATCTTTGCTTGCAATTAGCTATTGCAGAGGCAGGGAAGGGAAAGGGGGAAAGGAAGCTGGGTAGGAGAAGAAAGTAGCAATAATAAAAGTGATGTTTGGGTAACTGAAGATTCAATACGACTTCCTCGAAACTGTTTGTTGAACCAGTGCCCTGATAGCTCTATGTATTGGCTAACAATCTATTAGCAGTGATACAAAACAATGGGTACGCGGGCCAAGGCATTAAACTCTTTTAAACTGTTTTAACGCTCACGGAGATTTTTTTCCTAAATAGTTTTAGTATCCCTCCACTAAAATGCGGATACTTTGTCTCTATATTCTATCCTCGTGTTTGTGAACGTAGGAATAACTGCGGAAGGGTAGTAAAACGTGGAGGATGAGAGTAAAAGGGCTACATATTATATAACTTTTATTCTTTCTCTAAAATTGATACATATGCATTGTTTTTTCAAATAAATATTTTTAAAACTTTTTTTTAAATGAATGTGGGGAGTGCCAGGCCTCCGCGGTGGCTCGGATTCCACGTTAAACTGTAGGTCCTCCATTTTATCTCACAATCACCCTACCATTACACATTAGCGTAAATGCGTATAACCCGAACGGTTAGTAAGATGCGGTGCTAATAATAATAATAATAATAATAATAATAATAATAATAATAATAATATTTTTTAAAATAATATTGAAAGTAAATAGTTTACTCAAAAAGATCTCCCCGGCGGGGAATCGAACCCCGGTCTCCCGCGTGACAGGCGGGGATACTTACCACTATACTACCGAGGATATGATATATCAACAATAAAAATGGCTTATCAAACTTTATATTTTTAATGGCTTATCTATATTACTAGTAACTGCATTTAGTTCAACAAGTAAACGATTACCTTATCTTGTAATCTCCATTTTCTTCAATTAAGTTTGACATTAATTATTTTAATACATTCTTATATGCGATACTTATTGAAGATTATTAAAAGAATATATATATTACATACTCCAAATTCCTTCACGTTGTAATACCTTTCTCGTTAACGAGGGTAATATTTTAAAAATGGAATGTATATTTAATTACTGTTTTTATATAAAGTTTTTTAATTGTCTGTGATAACTAATCTAGTTAAATGTGGTAAGATGATTTGATGTTAAAGACGCTTCACTAAAGGTAGCACAGTTATAAAATATCTAAATGTAAGCAACTAAAAATTAAATTCAGGGGCATTTTGAAAATTAATTTTTAACCTAAGATAAAATGAAGACATAGAGCTTTGATAATTAGTACAGGCTAAAAGTTGTATTTGGATACAATGAAAACTTCTTATTTAATACATGAAATTCCTTTTTAAATCAAGAAGGATCCCTGGTCTTCATATCAAGACAAAACTTAAATTTCAGCATCTTTTAATCCATATTTTAATTTATAGATTCCTGATAATAAATGTATTACTTTCTAAAAGGGTGGCACTGTTTTATAATATAATATGTATCATTCTGGCCACTTAAAGAAGAGTTGGGTTACTATAGATAAACAATTTTTCAATATTTAATTTAGTTTAAAAACGACACCTTAACAAAGAAATCAAACCCAGGTCAGTTGTAATTTTTCAATTATTTTTAAATAATTGAAATGTGGTCCCCCTCCAAAATATCAGTGCCGTAATTGCATTATTTGCAATGTGTGTGTTGATATTCATTTGTCCGAAAGTTTATGATTTTTTTTATACATCCATTATTGCTTGTAGCCTGTGGTCTGGGTCAGATTTTTACTCACGCCATATATTTTGTCCTAACGGCTTGCTATGCCTGTCTTAGCTTTTAATACTACTAAATTTATTAATTTAATTTAGTAAAAAAATAATGATTGGCCACGAGAATTGAGCCCAAAACCTTTAAATTAGCACTTCTATTCTTTAACTCTGAGTTATACAGGATTCATTCCGTGCTCAGGGTTATTATTAACTCATAAGCTAAGGCTGAATCCGGGTTCGATTCCATTTCCCAGGTGTTATTTTTCAACTAATTTAAATTGATTGAATATTGGTCCTTTCATGCGTACAGTTCCGTTATAACAATGATATGCAGCTGTGTCGATATTCATTTACTACTAAATCTGATTTTAAATATTCATACGCAATTCCATGTGCTCTGAAGATGTCACTGAGGCATATTGTGACAAGTTTTAAAGGCAGACAATAAACGGGTGACGGGTGGATCGTACCTGGTAGGGTGTACTGAGGGTGGTTTTCACGAAATAGTTTTCTACTCTCTCTCCATGCAGATGTGGGTACACTTGTTCTAAATACAACCGTCCTCATTCCTAGTCCACTAGCCTAATTAATAAATAAGCGTATAACCTGAGTGGGTAAACACAGTGTTAAGAAAATAAATACAAACGTTTAAAAATAATATATACACAACATTTAAAATATTATTTATATAGTTATTTTAATAATGATCCCACTATAAATGTAAAATGTTTGTCAGACATTTATCCAGGCTTGATGATAAAAATAAGAAAGGTAATTTAAAATTTAAATTGAAACAATAGTCAAGAAAATAGGGGGAAAAAAAGCATTCAAACGACTGCTAATGAAGGATTTAAGTTTAATTTACTGGCGAGATATAATTAATTTTAACATTTTGAAATTGTTTTGTTTCACTATCAGTAAATTAAATTTGGTATTGATAAGTTTAATTAACTGATAACAATCCACCATCAACTGGTGGTGCACGCGGAGAAAGGTGTCACCCTCAACTGGTGAGGCACGTGGAGAAATATGTCACCCTCAACTGGCGGGGCACGTAGAGAAAAGTGTCACCCTCAATTGGCGGAGAAAGGTGTCACTCTCAACAGGCGGAGCACGCGGAGAAAGGTGTCACACTCAACTGGCGGGGCACGTGGAGAAAGATGTCACCCTCAACTGGCGGGGTACGTAGAGAAAAAGTGTCACCCTCAATTGGCGGAGAAAGGTGTCACTCTCAACAGGCGGAGCACGCGGAGAAAGGTGTCACCCTCAACTGGTGAGGCACGTGGAGAAAGATGTCACCCTCAACTGGCGGGGTACGTAGAGAAAAGTGTCACCCTCAATTGGTGGAGAAAGGTGTCACCCACAACTGGTGGTGCATGCGGAGAAAGGTGTCACCCACAACTGGCAGGGCACGTAGAGAAAAGTGTCACCCTCAATTGGCGGAGAAAGGTGTCACTCTCAACAAGCGGGGCACGCGGAGAAAGGTGTCACACTCAACTGGCGGGGCACGCGGAGAAAGGTGTCACCCACAACTGGCGGGGCACGTGGAGAAAGGTGTCACACTCAACTGGCGGGGCACGCGGAGAAAGGTGTCACACTCAACTGGCGGGGCACGTGGAGAAAGGTGTCACACTTATCATTGAGCACGTAGTCTAAATGCCAGGCACATATTGTTTGGATAATTGGTGACAGTAAGGTTAGGATTAAAATCCCATTCTGGTGTAAATGTTTCCCCATTTTCTATTAAAGAAAGTGTGGGTACACTTTATCTAAAAGTCTACGCTCCCCATCTCTAGTACCTTACTGTAAATATGTGGATACATGGGACGGTTAGTAAGATACGCAAGACACACAAAATAAGTGTAAATACGTGGATATCTTGGATGGGTAGTAAGAGACGAAACACTCAACAAACAAGGCTAGGTATGTGGATTTCATGGATCTGTAGTAAGACTTGGGGCACATGTACAAATAAATAGCCATCTCATTGAAGAATGTACAGAGAAATGGATTAAACCATTTCAAAATGTGTTCGTTCCAGAATATTAAGTTGTATCATTGACATTTTGTTAGTTCATATCCAAACAAAATCGAACATTAAGATTATCCATCGTGCTAACTTCCTATAGTCCCATTCATGCCACGTTCAATAGTCGTTTTTACTTTTCAAAGAGGTTACATCATGACACAGACGTTAGTAATACGATTTTAACCCTGATGTTTTATTTTCGAAATCTTGTCGTGCGTGTAGAAATTATCTTTCTATGAAAGTTATGGTACTCTGCACTCTCATAACACCGATGTAATGGCGCTAATGTGAGGCGCCCATCTAACGAAGCATTTCTAACACTTTTTTTATTTATTTATTCATTGGAACTATAATGTATCTTTACGACAAGTGTGAAATCACACTCTGATTTTTTGGCTCTCGTACTAATTACCTGGTTAATTATGTTTACATAAAGGCTTAATGAGAGAACTGGTTTTCTCGTGGCAAAGCACTCGAGTTTGAAGTTCGTGTCATTAGGTCCTGGTAGATTTTTTAATGACTGTTTAAATTACTACGGGAATTAATTATAGTAATTTCTAAATTGATTTTTTAAATATCTTTCACTTGAATAAATACATCAAAATTGAGATAGAAGGTATCAAAATCTTTTTAGAGTTTTACTATCAGAGTTTAGGTTGCGTGATCCTTTTTTTTAAAAGGAATACGAACGCAGTTACTTAAAATTTAACCCCCTTATTACGTTTCGTCAAAATATATGGCTTAGTTATCTCATTTACAGGAATATTCATATCCACGAGTAAAAAAACTATAGAGGTGTTAAGGGGTGAGAAAACAATTATGTCCACGTGAATAACTTAGATTGGTGACGTTACAAGACGTCAAATTTGGCGTTGTATTCCCTTGGGGTGTATGCAACACACATAGCACGTCATGCAAACTGACACGGGAATACCAACCTGTTCCCACTTGACATACACGATGGTGCCAGAATCAACAATTCCTAATGGGTACTTGTTGTCAGTAATTTAAATACCTTTTACTAGTCATAATCTACACTGCACTTCACTTATTTGCTGAGGATTGATGAGCTGCCTACACCCCAGGTGCATACAGCGTCAACTTTGACGTTTTGTAGTACCACCGGCGGCCCTGCGTTAATTACGTGGAAATACTTGTTTTTTAACCCCTCACAACCTGTATGATTTTTTACTTGGAGATCTGAATAATCCTGTTTATCACGCTATTGATAAAAAAAAAAGCATCTACTTAATAACAGGAGTGAACCGGTATCTTGGTATTGTGGTCAAAGGGCCTGGATGATGACCTGGAGGTCCAGGATTCAGTTCCCTGCTGGTATTCAGGGATTTTTCTCAAAAGGGGTGTATTTTACATGGTCATTATGATTTGTGCAATAGGCTAAATAGAGTCCAACGCCTTAGCTCAGTCGGTAACGTCTGTCCTGGTTTCGATACTTGGAATGGTCAAAAAATGTATCATTGGTGAAATGTGGGGTTTTCCCTTTCATAAGACTGAATTAATGGCTGTAGGAAGGATCTTGTTGGTGTGTCTGTTCTAGATTTAAGTTAGTTTATCAGTCGTGTGATAATATTATCAATTAGTTCAGAAAGAGATCTCCAGATTAATACAGCCCGGACATGCCGCTGTTATAACAGTACATTTTGTACGGAAAAGATAATAGTTGAATCATTACAGAAATTATATTGAACAGTTCCACCATCGAAAGCGGTGGTTAGGAGGTATAAGTGGTTAGACTCGTATTACACTAGGTTGCGGTTGACATAATATAGGTTAGGTCTAGAATCAATGCAAAGTGTACCGTGAGGAGGGGAAGGTTTTATCCCAAGTTATCAATCATTGTAGTCTTTCCCATTCTCTTGAACATTCTATAAAAATAAATTTCCTAGCCTTAAGGGGGGTGTGGGGCCTTAGGGGACGTGAGAAATGGTAAGTATCTTTTTAGTTTCTTATAGCAAAAATATTTGCTCAAAATAAATAAAATGTTATCTCAGAACACTCATAGAATGTATCCTGGAATTTGATGACAACTTTCTTTCTTAATTTAAAAAGTTTGTTAGATAATTTCACTATGCTCACAGATATTCAAGCATTGTTGATATCACTATGTGAATAAAATTAAACTCTTATGTTTTTAATGAAGAAATGTTTTATTTATAATGTACAAAAAAAAGTTGTGCTATAGAACTGCAAAACCACGGTCTATAAATCGCGTTCCTTACATCCTTACCTTGATAATTGGACTAAACTTTTAATAACAGTAGTGCTACCCGCAGCGGCGGACCCATGAACTAAATGTCAGTGTCCTCTAGTTGGGTTATTTTAGTGATAAGGGAGATCTCAATTCAAATCCAGGCTGGATATACTGAGGGTGGTTATCCATAAAGTGGTTTCCCACACTCCCTCTACGAAAATTTGACTGGATTTCCTGTAATTATTTATTTATTTCTCACTAATACCACAATAATAAAAAATATGCTTGGATTCAGAATGGTGCATGAAAAAAAGTATAGAGAGATCAAATAGGTGGAAGAAAACACGTGTCTTTAGTTTTCAAAACAAAAAAAACAACTAATTTGGCTCAATTAAATAAAATATCGCTTCAGTCTATCTGCATAGTTTGATTTTCTTTATCAAATATACTCAAGTAATTTTTCTCTCCATTTTAAATGTGTATGGTCAGATGCTATTTATTATGCTAAAGAGCTGCTGAGATTACTTAATATCTATATTTTTTACATCCTTTACTGTTTATATCCTGTGGCCTGGATCAGTTTTTTTATTCAAGCCGTATATTTTCCACCTCCGGCGTGTTAGGCCTGTTATATCTACAAATGATTTATAATTTACTTAAGACTAGGACATACACAAAATCCAGTCCCCGACCATTAACTTATCAGTGTGAAAGGGTGAACCCACATTTCATCAATGATAATTTTTTCGACCATTCCGGGAATCAAACCCAGGACACTTGGCTAAGGTGTCAAATATTAATAAATATTTAAATTAATAAAATAAAGAGTCTGTATGTCTGTCATGAACAGTGTGTGATATCTATAACACGCAGAGGGCTGAAGTTTAAAAATTAGTAACCCCGATGCACAAGCATGAGTACCTCAAAGTTTTCATTTTAAATGTTTTACAAACATATTTGAATCTACTAAAAACTGAGTCAGAAGAACTAAAGTGCAGATTTTTTTTAATCTCTGAAGCAAAGAAATGCGTTTACCGGAGTAGCCACGCAATGAATTACATGGTTTCCTCGAACAAGGCTGGGTACTTTTGTTAAATAATACTAAATCACAAATATCCGACATCCATCCATAGTGTGTGTAACTACCGAGCTAAGGGTCACGGGTTTGATTCCCAGCATAGCCGGAAATTTTAGCATTGGGGAAATGTGAGTTTACCCTTTCATAGCGATAAATTAACGGTCGGGGACTGGATATTGTGCCTGTCCTAGTCTTAGTTAGATTCTAAAGCATATGAAGCTATGACAGGCCTAACAAGCCGGTAGTGGAAAATATATGGTTTGAATAAAAAACTAACCTGGATCATAGGATGGAGATATTAATGGATGTAAATTAAACTAAAGCTACATGGATGTACCTATTCAATTGCTTATTGATTTTAACAAATAAAGTTTTTACAAAAACTGCAAAACTACTTAACTTTACTCGCGCTCTCAACCACTCCACCTTGATTAACAAAAAAATATATTCCTTATGAGACAAAATGTTGGTGTACCTCATTGCAATGTAGAATATTTAAATGATTTATCTGTGTTTTTTTAATATATCCTATCAATCTCCATTGTAATACAATAATTGGAAAAGGTTATCAGTCTAGAGCATCTTACAAGACAAAGAATCTCCCAGGGATTCCGCGTGTCTGAAAATTATACCTCTTGGAAATCAAACCTTAAAAAAATACACAATAATAATCCTATAATAATACAATCCGTCTGATTAAGTTGGAACTCTCTAGTGAAGGTTTTTGCTCTGTCCACAGAAACTCTTACCTCCACGGTACTCTAAATAATGGTACCAGGCCCGTTTGATGATCATGCAAGATTTAATCTTTTGATACCGTTCAAAGAGTTACACAAGCTCTCATTCAAGTCGAAAAATTAGAGGTGGACTCATTCCTCCCACCACACACCCCACTTTTTTTTTCTTTATTTCTATTATCTCTTTATTTAACGTCGCATGATCTCTTGGTGCATTGTTACGCAATCCAACTGCGAAACACGACCCGGTACAGTCGGCGCATGGTAGCTAAGGTTTTATGACGTCATTGTATAAAAAACTACTTATTTTTTGTGCACCACTTATTATTACCTCTCCAAGATATTTAGGGATAGGCTTTAGAAAGGTATATTTAAGAGAAACTGTACCCAAATTTGCGTGGAAGAACAGTGGGAGACCAATAAAAAACTGTCATCAGCACACCCTGCCAGGACTTGAAGCCCGTCCTCTTCATCACTGGCAAACCAGATCAGATGAGTTTGACACTTTAACCCACGGTCGCATCGATGTCGCTTTTTGTGTAAAATAACCTACCTAGTCTCTTTCATGTGAAATAATTACTTATATATTCACCTTTATTATCCTGTTTTATTACATAAGGGGAATTTATGGATATCTTGAAAGCGGATAGCAATACACTGGCTATCATCACTGAGGCAAATGCGGGGTTACTATTAGGAAACAACTTTGTCATTTTCTTGTTTTTGTTGGGTCAATCTCCCATTAAATATAATACAAGTTTCGCAACGCTGGTTAGTCGAGGTTACCAGTAGCTCCTTTTTACCTCAGCACACCACCTTCAGACATAACTGAAAGTGAGGAGATTTGGCAACAGTTAACTGAGAGAGAGCGGAGATAAAGCTTTTCTCCATGAGACCTGCAGTTCCCTCAGAAATGATATTGGGTGTAAATAACTACTTTGGATTATTAACCTATTTCAATTATTTTTTAAATCGGTATTATTTGATGTGAACATTATAAATCAACTGAACATATCAGCACACGACTTACAAACTAGAAATAACACGATACAAAATCCCTCATAAGTAAATTTATCAATGCTAAAGAGGATATTCTAATTTTACCGATGATATTTTTTTTTCTTGGTCTTGTCAAAAAATTGAACCAGTGACCCTTGGCTCTTTAGTCAAATTCGTAACTGATTGAGCTAAGGTGTCGATCAATAGAAAATAGTAGAGCGTTATTTATCCAATAATTCACCTAGATGGGGTAGTTAACGCACACTTTACAGACATGCCGATTGTATAAGTAACTTAAACGACCAACAAACTAGTTTAACCTAGAACAGTATCCTAAACCCTACTACTGATATACACCCAGCCCCATTTCCTAGATATTTACTATTAGGATAGCAGAAGGTACTCATAAGCAAACAGTAAATATCTTCATTGGCTCCACTCGAAGTTGAACCAAGGTCCCCTAAATCTGTGGTTGACGCTTCTAACCACTTAACCCTGTGGATGGGGCATAGATGGTTTAGAGCAGACCACAAGGGAAGAAAGATTGGGGGTATGATACTCAACTCCAAATCGACACACATTAGAGTTAGTTGTATGTGAGCTGCCCCACCCAGACTATAAGGAGGGGAGAGCAGGGGAAGGACCCGTGGCAGAAATTATTACAAACCTCCCTGGTTCGTGACCTGCCCAGGCCTCCCATACTTGCGGTCGCTACTGCTAGGCTTGCCACCGTCTTGGATTGCGTCACCGGCGCAGCTGTGGACCTCACCCTTGCCTTGAAGAGCCTTCCGGAGAACATTAGAAATTACCGTGGAATAGCCAGAAGACCCGTATCTTACTACCCATCTGGCCTAGCCACATATATTTAAGCATATGGGTACAGATAAATAAGGTAGAATATATAGGAGACGCACACGCATTGGCGGGAAAGGATCATAAGAAACTATTTAGTAAAAAATAATTTCACCGATGGACACGCCGATTAAATGTCAAGATTAAATGAGGTGGTGAGTTTCAAAACGCTCTTTATATATATAAAAAAAAGTTATCTTTAAATTATAATTAAGTTGGCACGCCTGCATATTGTTAGAGTCGAGTTATGTTATAAAAAATCCCTTTCCTTAGTAGATGTACATTTAAAATATTAGGTAGTCTGCAAAACTATCCCTATCTGGTATGATGTTTGCAACAAAGTTTCCTAATCCACCTCAGGATATTGGTAGCATGAGTAAACTTTTACAAATCCACCATGTCTATTTTTTACTGTTAGTTTTCGAAACTCTCCTTTTCCACAGCAGCAAAGTTTAAAAAAAAAGAAACCATTATTACCCCAGATTAATATTATTTTATGGATTGCTGTTGACGGAAAGGCCAGAGCTAACATCTATACCAAGTGTAATAAATGTGTATTTTTCTTATATTGCCTTCTTCTTTCATCCGTGCAAATGCAAGTACCTTCCTTTAAGTTGTACTTTCCTCGTCCTTAGCTTATTAGCACGATTAAATGGTGTTATCCCAAACGGGTAGTAAAACATGGATAGTTTATTTTTTCATTTTGGTAAAATCCTCTTATTTCACCAGGTATGGTCATTATATCATACACCAATAGAAAACCAGACAGAATTAGGCTGAAGCCTTTGTTCACACGCTCATTGGTGCGCGTTCAAGAGAAAATTATTTGTACATGTTTAAAAATGTAATCTTCCTTATTTTTATTATTTTTATTATTAGCACCGTGTCTTATTAACCGTTCAGATCATACTCATAAAAGATAATGTTTAGTGGTAGGGTGATTGTGAGATGAAATGGAGGACCTACAGCTTAACGTGAGATCCGAACCACGGTGGAGGCCTGGCATTCCCCACATTCAAAAGTTGTGATTAATTCATGTCTTTTCAGAGGTGAAGGAAGGGTTTTCTTTTTATTGAAGTTAGTTAACGATGGCACTAGCTTGATCAACATTTAAATAAAATCAAAATAGTACAGAGTTATTAAAAATATACTACGTCCCAGGATTTCACCACGTCCTCCCTTCCTTCCTCCGACTTTCCCCTCACGTGACGTCTTAGGTCACGTCACAAGACACAGCTTCCCTTTCACACAGACACGTGTTTATTTTCGATTATCAAAACGCTAAGAGGACCAATATTTTGCCATCAGAAATTACTTGTCAGAAAAAGGAAAAAACATTCCAGTTTTATTAAAGTTCAACTTTTATCCCTGGTGCACTTTCTAAACAATACTTAGACAAGAGCTAAGCCTTGACTAGGATTATCAAACACTAAAAATTCAATAGCAGCGCAGAAATTACCCGCATCGGTGGGCAAGTGGAGTAAGTGTTAGGCTCAACTAGTCTGGTGATGGAGGGAGAGATCAAGGTTCGAATCTCGGATGGATGTAGGGAAAGTGGTTTTTATTTAGACGTTTTACACTATCACTTCACGAAAATCTGGCTGCATTCTTTCTAAACTATACCTTTATTGTTCTTACCCTATTTCATATTTTAATAGAAATAACCAGGCTAATAATAAGAAATGAAAAAAAAAATCGCGAAATTTGAACACAAATATGTATCAACACACAAATTGTAAATTATTCCGGCTACCTGCAGCTGACCTGTGGTCAGACCAGACCTGTAGTCAAACAAATAATCGAAGAATGAAGTCGTTGCACAAACTGAAGACAAGTAGTGCAAGAAATAAATGGAACGAGCTTACGCAACGGAACCAAACCTGTTTGGAGATTTGGTCATCTATTCTACCTTCGACAAATGCTAGTTTTTTTTTTAAACTGATTATGGAAACTACGGATTTCCATTACGACCCAACAACGAGGGAAGTGTTGCGGTTTTACTCTCTTTCACTAACACGAATACTTAAACCCACGCAAGAATGACGTGTTTTAAGAGCGTGTAAAAATTTTAATCGAGCGTCTTTAGCCTGGTCATATATTCTTGATTAATGCTTGGTGATGTTGCCATGAAACCAGACAAAAGGGAAGGAATTCACATGGATGCGATTGTTAGTAGAGGTCACGCTTCCTCTCAAGTTGTCCTTACGGATTATGTGGTTTGATTTGTTATGTTACTGAAATAATCCACCCTTTTCAGAAGTCTTGGGTCAATTTTTGTTTTACATTCACTGATTAGAAGTTATTTGTGAATAAAAATATTTTTTAAGTCTTTTATATACATTTTTATAATAAAAGTGAACCACACCGATTGGTGCACTTGTACAGAAGTGTGAGGGTAGGTTTCTTTAGCATCACGTCTTGTTACTTGTTTAGGCTATCAGATTTTTGGGGGTAGGCAAAATGAAAGTAGACTTTAGAGTAAAAACATTGAAGCTAGAAAAAAAAGCACCATAGTTTTACTGGTGGAGAAAAGGAAACCATTAAAGTAAAAATACCGATAGTACAACAAATTGTCACTAGAACTTAGACATTTCCAACTTTAACAAACTAGAGGAGCTTGACGTCTAATACACGTACTCACCGATGTAGTTATTACTTTGTTCATATATTCGAAGTTTTTTTCCCCTTGAAATGTTTTATTTTGCTGTGGTCTTAGACTGATTTCATGACTTATCTTTTATTCCTTCTCGTTAATTTGTATTTTATTAAATAAGTTTCGTATTAATTAAAATACAGACTTAAACACTTTTATATTTAAGACAGTCAATAACAATTCTTTAAATTTGGTTCTCATTAGTGGAAAAGGTAAGATAATATTCTCAACATTACAAATTTTAAGAACTCGTTTCATGGATGATTAACCGGGAAACGTGATACATGGTCACTATAGAATCATAAATCACATTGGAGTAGGGATTTATGCATTTTTTATTTTATAATTGTGAATTTGGGATCATTTTTAAGTTATTTCATTTTAAAATGATAGTTTTTAATTCATTTATCTTATTTTTGCGATGGATGCCAGAAGAAGGCTCATAGGTATACCTAGGATGAAATGGCTGCAAATATTTGCAAGAAGGAACAGAAAAATATCCGAATTCATGGCGTGAATAATAATAATAATAAGAAAATATATTAAAGTGATTTCATTAGTCTCAATTCTACTGTTTTCTAAAGAAGAATACATAAACTACTAACACAATATAACACCTGTTTTGGGTTGTGTTACTTACTTACCTAAGTTGGTGCTTTCGTGGAGTGAGACCGGCTCTTAAGTTCCCACTTTGCGCCGGTGGTTATGCAACGCACCGTGCATACTTGACTTGAGTTAATCCAAACATGGGCCGTCTTGGTTTAAGAGATTGATTCAAAACTCATACAGATATTCTAGTTTTTTTTAAATCAATCATATATCGATAACCTATGTCCACACTAAAAAATAACTTTCACCAATTTCTTCAGTGGTCTAAAAGTTGGCTGGTGGTACCGCTTCTATCGAACAGTACTCTGTGTTGCAGGAGCAACCAGAACCCTCTAGGAATGTGTTCCCTAGTTTATTTAGGTTGTTAATGTGAACTAACTAATTATATAAGTACAGTACATCCTTTATCTGCGAGAACGCAGTCTAAATCTCAAAGTAGCTAATTCTGGTTTATCAGGAACTGAGAAATTGGTATTCGAATATATTCAGGATGATCTGATGGTTTTATTTCCTAAATCATTTTCCATTCTCGCTCATCATAAGTGTGAGGGCACATTGCTTCAAGTTTCACATTTACTATGCACGCCCCATTAGTGTAGCCCATATATATATATATATATATAGACCAAATGGGTACTAAGGCTATATCAATACATGAACTAAAAACAAGTTTAATTAAAGAACAAACTTAATACCAGAATACCGGCTAATTTTTTTCTTGCATTTTTGGGATTTAAACCCAGCATTTTATGTTTAATTGGAAGACACACTACCGACTGAGATAAGCCATTGTATCTTATAGGTTCTTTTTATAAACGTCTAGTAATATTTTACATCGCAATAAAATAGTATAGTGAGTATGACCAAGAAATAAAAGGACACAAGCTGAGGATACTGGTTTTTAAAGAACTACTTTTTTTTAACTATCTCGTATAACGTCATAGTTATTATAGGTTTTCTCTAGGGGGTAAGGAATAAAAAAGATTTTTGGAAAAATGTCATCTTTGTTATCTTGGAGAACGGATGGGAAAACCATAGCTGTAAATCACACGCGTAAAATTCCCAATACATGCTCACACTGCCGAGATTCATTTCCCGACCTCCCCATCACTGGCAAGATTGAACGAACCTGACATTTATTCTGTGTGACCACTGGTGTGGCTCCGCGTTTTTTTTCTTATTTTTTATTTTAGAGTAACATACCTATCTGGCTCTCGCGATCAAAGATATTTGTGCTCCTGCTGTGATTTGCACGTAGGAACTTCACCGCTAGTGAACTAAAAAAACGGGGTGGGGGGCTAAAGCACAAATCCGAGCTGTGTCCTTAACGGACCGTTGAGCCCGTCATGTTAAGAATAGAAGTTTCACCAGTGTTAATTGTGAAATAATGAACGATTATGTATGAGAATGTTATTCAGGAAGTCCTCCAGCTATATGTTACACTTAACCTCACAGGGGGGCACGCGGCCAATAACGTCAGTCTCATCTAGTCTACTGGTGTACATGGTGATCGGTGCTCGAATTCCAGTTGAATAAACGGATTTTTTTCCACGATGGTTTCCTACTCCTCCTCCACGCAAATGCGGTCATATTTATTCTAAATGTTAACTTTCTCATCTCTACCACATTGGTGTAAAAATATTCAAAATTCCCTGGTGGACAGTAGGATACTGAATATAAACAAAATCCAAATTTAAGATTAATGTTCTTTGCATCTTACTACTAGTCCGAGCTATCTTCATATTTATACTAATAATAATATTTAGCACCGCGTCTTACTAACCGTTCGGGTTATACGCTTTAAGTACTAATTACTCTACTGGATTAGGAATTGGGAAGGTTGAATTAGAGGAAGTGACCCCACATTTGCGTGGAGGGAGAGTGGAAAAACATTTAATAAAAACCACCCCCAGTTCACCTGACCGAGATTCGAACCTCGATCTCCCCGTCCTCAGCAGTCGAGCTCAACACGACAAGCGCGTTAGCCAACTACGCCACTGAGGCGGGTCATATTTATACTAAAGAGGCAAGGGATCAGTAAGATATAATTCAGAGGAAGTGTACACTAATTTGCCTGATTAGTACACACGGTTGAGTTTCATACCCCTCACTGGTAAATCAAACAATACGGGGTGGATACCTTTGCCCACGTGTGTGTTGTGTAAGACACATTTTGACTGAAAAGTTTAGTTAGCCTTTAAGTCGTATATTAATATGATTGGTTGGTTCAGAAAGAGTATTTTAAATCTCTCTAAAAGACAAGTTGATTGGATGGAGTTAACCCCAAACCATCGTGTCACTGACAAAGCAGGGGTGGAAGGATAGGAAGAGGAACGGGTGGGAATTTTTATCACTCGTCCATCAACTCGACGTCAGCCCACATCTTAGTTCTCTCTAGATGTGTGAGTGTGTGTAATGTCCAAGTCATGTCCCAGGTTTGGGTTATCGATCTCATGTGGACTGCTCACGATCTGTTTGTTGTTGCTGATTTGTTTGGTCCAGAACCTGGTGCTCTCTGTTAAAACCTCGGAGGATATAAACTGAAGAGGAATGGTATATATTTTGCATAGTACAGCCTTGTACTATGACATCCCGAGGTTTTGAAATAGATACGAAACTGTGTATGCTCACAAAAACTTAAATATATGTTTACTAGGTCATCCTGATGTTCTGAATTGTAAATGAAAGTGTGCATGATCCAAATAACTTATAAGATATGAGTACTAGTACCTGCTGGGATTCTGATTTGTAAATGAAAGTGTGCAAGATACAAATAACTTATAAGATATGAGTACTAGTACCTGCTGAGATTCCGATTTGTAAATGAAAGTGTGCATGATCCAAATAACTTATAAGATATGAGTACTAGTACCTGCTGAGATTCCGATTTGTAAATGAAAGTGTGCATGATCCAAATAACTTATAAGATATGAGTACTAGTACCTGCTGAAATTCTGATTTGTAAATGAAAGTGTGCATGATCCAAATAACTTATAAGATATGAGTACTAGTACCTGCTGAGATTCCGATTTGTAAATGAAAGTGTGCATGATCCAAATAACTTATAAGATATGAGTACTAGTACCTGCTGAAATTCTGAATTGTAAATGGAAGTGTGCCTGATCCAAATAAACATTAAGATATGGGTACTAGGACCTCTTGATGCTTTAAATCGGTAATGAAACTGTACGTTAGCCTATTACAAAAGCTTATAAATTTGGTGTAGTGAGTGATACTATACTGATAAATTGAATATAAATAACTACTTAATATAACTATTGATTTTTTAAACAAGGAATTTAACCATTTAATCTAAGGGGTGAGGTGGTAGGGGTTATTTAATGCATTCACATTAGTGCGGAGAGGGAGTGGGAAAGCCACAGTGATAAATAAAATTTTATAACATGCTTTTAGGGCACCAGCTTGATATTCAAACCTTCACATCTTCGTCACCGGCAATTCAATTTGGTTGTGAGATTGATGCCTTATACCACGTTATCACTAGTTCATTTATGACTGAGAAAGATGTATAAATCTTTAAGTTTTCAAGGGTTTACTACTCTGACCACAAAAAGGTCATGAATTGCATCGAAGAGTACGTAGACAGATACATCAGTGTCATTTAATAACAATAGTTAGTCAACCTGAAGGTTGGTTCCGATTTGTTTCCCATCCATTGGGAGCAGAAGATGCACACAATCTCCTTCGGCTTGTTAGTGCTGCCCGCCCTCTCCATCTGTAAGAAAGAACATGTACTAGGGAGGTTATGAGATTGCAGTAGTTTCTCGCTACTTTTAGTCCTAAATTTTTTATTATTGAGAGAGAAAGGGCTTACAATTTTTTTCGGAAAGTTTGACCATAAACTTACCAAGAATATCTTACATATCTAAATGACACTGCACTGATGGCTTTACTTTCACTCCAAAGGATGTTGGGTTACGCATTCTCATTTCTCGATAAAAATACTTTGACCTTGGTTGGATTTTAACCTGCAATTATTGGATCTCTAAGCAAGAACTTCACCTCAATACTTCAGAGGCCTACCTACTTGGTACAATTTTGTTAAAATTACGGCCAGGTTTACAAAGGATAGTTCTCCCTAACTTGTTGTCCCCTCTCCATTCACGAAAATGTGAGTACATTTTCTCTCACCTATACCCTCCCCATTCTTAGTCCACTAAAGTAATTAAAATGTGTATGGCCCTCACAAGTTTTAAGAACGTTGGATTGGAAGGAACTAATTTATTTGGTAGATTCAAGGTAGTAATGTGGGAATCTGAAAGGTCCTAAATTATTTTATACATATTCACTCCCTAAATCATGTGTTAACAACTATTATTTTGTCAATTATCAAGAATAAAATTATATATATATATATATATATATATATATCTACTACATATTATATTTACCTTTTTTTACCGAGATAGCAGACATAATTGAAAGGCTCGACTACTGCTAAATGCTTATAATTAATTACTATTGCTTATTATCTACAAAGAATTAAACAACATGAGGGTGAGTTTTAAATCAAAGCACCTGTTATTCGACAGGAGACACGATTCAAATATACAATGTGAAATAATGTACTCAAAAGGTATCAGGCCGTGGGTCCAACATCAATCTACTAGCTAGGAATTTGTAGAATACCTAAAGGTTTTGTTAAAAAAATTATTTAAATCAATTTTTGCGCTCAATATTGATAGAATTATACTATATTATTAGTGTTATTTAATTGGTATTGCTATCACCACGTCTTACTACCTGTTCAGGTTGTACGAATATGTTATTGATGTTATCTATCAAAAGAGAAAGTTAAAAAAAAATTTTTTTAGTTATATTTATAGCTATCAAAAAAAGTTCCTCCCTATCTGAGTCAAACTCAAACCACACAAGGTCACAAGGCTGTTTAACTTCTAAACAATCCCATATTATCCGTAGTTTATTTTGTAAATCTAATGCGCTTATATATATATTTAAAATAAATATATTAGTTAATCGACCAATTATAAAAATAACATTGTATAAATATGGTTATATTGATTTCAGTAAGCATTTGATAACCAAAGGCATGTATTATCAACATTTTAATCTGTTTTATATTAGGTTTATTATCTACTCAATGTTTAAGGTTATAATCGGTCTTGTATCGTTTTGAAACGCCGAATTAAATAAATTATTAACAATAACGGTTAAACCAATATGACAGTAACAACAATTATTGCATTGGTATTGAATACGTATTTGTAGTTCCACATAAAATGACTTCGATAATATTGTTTAATTTACCATCACGAACTCATTTGTGTGAATGAGCCCAAACAAATAATTTTGAATCATTGTTTTAATTATTGATTAAATCGTGGTATTAACCAATAATAAACCCTACAGTAAAAGAGTACGTCATATTTCACATTTTTAATGTCAACACTGAACACATAATGCCATACTTAATGTTAGTATAAATGTATTAAATTAATATAAGTAGAAAATGACACCTGTACACGGAGGTTTCCGGGTGTTGTTTTTCAACTAAGTTATATTTAAAATATTTTAAAATGCATCTCTGTGAACGGCTATCATGTGTAACAGAATTAATTTATATCAAATGTATTAAATTAAGTAAAGTAATAATAAAACATAATTTTATCAATTTTCTAAAGCTTAAATAATGAAAGTGTATATTATATTGTTATTAAATACGTCCAACTTCAAATTACTGGGTTCAGTTGCGTCAAATTTGTCTTTAGGTGAGTAGTACAGTCATAAATTAAAATTATTCTCTTTAAAAATATAAAAACGTGTATTCTTTAAACATATTATCTTATGTTGGTGTGTGTCAATATAGTTACTTAACGTCCTTTTTAATAAAAAATTAGCCATATAAATTATTTCTAAAATATGGGCTGATTTTATTTTAAAATTTTCATAGATAAAAGTATTGTAATCGGTGGAAATTTACTACAGACGAAATTGTTTTCTGGTTCAAACTTAATAATCAGATTGTATATGAGAATACTTTTAGGCAAATTTATAATTTTATTTTTAATCCTAAAATAAAGCGTAGTTTACTAATGGCCTATTTTTGAAAATCCAACATTTTCTGAAATTTGCTTGATTGATTTTGTTCAAAGTGACAATCATTTTTGGGTATGTTATTGATGACTGATTTTGTAAGTGATAGAAAAAATATATCACGGTTTTATTCAAAGTTTATATCTGTGGAGTGTTTCATATGATTATAATAATTATGTTTGCTTTTCTGGGGCAAACTTATTTAGGGATACTTTACTGATATCTAATTTAGGTAAATTTGTCATAACAAACTATATAGGCTAATATAGTATACTACGAATGTATTATTATTATTAGCACCGCGTCTTACTACCCGTTCGGGTTATACGCACTTACGCTAATGTGTAATGGTAGGGTGATTGTGAGATGAAATGAAGGACCTACAGTTTAACGTGGAATCCGAACCACGGTGGAGACCTGGCATTCCTCACATTCACAAGATGTCTTGTCAGAGGTGAAGGAAGGGTTTCGTAATCAGATAAATTTGTGCCGGGACTGAAGATTGAACCCCGGCCGCCAGCACAGAAGTCTGACACCTTACCCCTAGACCACCAGGTCTCTCTACTAAGAATGTATATACTATTGTGTCATACTTAATAGTCATCGTTTGTCAATTCATTAAGATCGTATTTAAAATTGAGTTTCTGGGTTGCTTTCATTCAGTTTCTGAATAATATTGTGTAATGTTTTTTGTGAAAATATAAGCCTTTAAATATTAATCATAGCTAGAAAATCTTATGTATTTCAACTAACATTTAACCATTTTATTTGTTTACGTAAAATATTATGTAGAAGAACATTTTAAATTAACAAGGTAAAGAGATGTTAATTGCTAATTTTACATAATTGGATACGATGCCCACCGGTGTTTGTCAAAATCTCTCAGATAGGTTGGTTTGTATATGAAACAGCTAAAAACTCGTATATTTCTTTAGTTATCACGTTAAATATGTTTTAATAATTTATTAGAAAAAGCACACACATACAGGAATTATTAAAAATAAAATATTTTAAAATGTATTTAATTCAATATTTTTAGTATGTTGTAAAATTATTACACTAATTTAGCATTCATTTGCAGGTGTAGACCCAATTTCAAGAAAGTGGCAAACTTTCAAAGATCACGACCAACAAGAAAATAATGCAATTACAAAAACTTCTATGATATTTAAACCTAGACATAACTGGAGGTATTTACCAAAAAAAGTAAGCTCTCATTTACCTGGCATTAATATAAGTAGCTCATATAAGATTATTTATAGTAATAACAGTATTATATTACCGTATGATATTGAGATTGGGAGAAATGGTTCAAAGAAGATGAAAATGGATGTAGGATATATTTCAATGCTACATGGCACGACCGAATTGATGACAAATCTAGACTCAGGAGAAAAACGTGTAAATCTTTCGATTACTCTAAGGGGTAACGTATCTGATGGAAGCCCACAAGGGATTGTTAAAGGATTATCGTCAACAATTAAAAGTATCATGACCAGAGCCATAGCCAACGACATCTTTAACGTAATTAAAAGTAATGGCGATGGTGACCCAGCCTCTGGTACTTCGGGGGCTAACCCAGATCCGAGTGAATCTGGTTTGGATGAGAATGCACCTGAGAACAGAAGTTTGTTATTGGCCAAATTTCTGATTGGGAAAATGTTACACAAGTATCACCATCATCATCATAATAATCATCATCCCCCTCCCTCCCACATGACGGTAGAACACTCCTTGATCTTACCCAGACCCATGTCCTTACTTCGACCTCCAGTACACGTTCCTTTAGCTAGACCTGCACCCGTGCCCCAACCGATAGTATACGTTCCCGTGCCGATTCCTATATCAGTCTGCAAGTTTCCCAACTGTATCAAGTCGACAAGGAGGAGTGAGAAGGTGCCCCACCCCCCGACGAAGGACAAGGAGGTCCTGAATATGCCACCCAATCCTCCTCTACCGAGGCCCAAACCTCGGCCAAAGCCCAACCGAAGACCTCAACAATCCAACTTGCCTTTCCCAACTGACACGCAAACATACGCTCCTTACCCTTCCTACCCGCCTTACCCACCTTACCCACACACATATGCTCCCTACCCGCCCTACCCACCTTATCCACCGTACCCACCCACAGAAACCTACGCCCCTTACGAGCCTTACCCGTCTTACCCAGCCAACACAAATACATATGCTCCTTACCTGCCGTACCCATCTTACCCCCCATATTCTGACACATATGCCCCTTATCCATCTTACCCACCATACTCTGACACATACGCACCTTACCCTCCTTACCCCACTTACCCACCTTACCCACACACTTACGCTCCTTACCCTCCTTACCCCCCTTATTCTGATACATATGCCCCTTACCCTCCTTACCCCACCTACCCACCTAACACATACACATATGCTACTTACGAACCTTACCCATCTAACACACACACGTACGCCCCTTACCAGCCTTATCCCACTTATGCCCCTTACCCTTCTTCTAGTGTGACGTACCCTTCTTACCCATCACCCACATCTCCTATCTCCCCTGTAGACACCTTAGAGTCTCCAGAAACAAATACCCCAACACCAGAAGATTATGAAAATAAGGACAACCCGTATTATGAATTACTTTTAAAATAAATTGATATTAATTGTTGCCGCAGGGTTTTCAAATCTGTATTTTATAGTGTTAAAGCATTAATTAATTAGTATTTTTGCTGAAAACGCACGTGAAGAAATTTTTTAGGCAGTTTGTCATAAGCTATTACTAACTCGTGAAAAAGATGCCTTGTGCTCTGTTAAATATATTTAATAATGTGAGGGTCTTTTATTTGTATGACTTAAAAGTTATCTACCATCAAAATGCCAGTGAGCATTAATTTGTTCAGTCTCTAGATAATGTTTGTTCTTTAGTTGGATACTTCTCTGAGCTCTCATTATATTCTGTTAAAAACTTCCACCTAGACATTTTAATGCTCTGGATATTCTGGTGGTTCGGATTGATTTGGGCTGCTAAATAATATAAAGAGATATCAATCCAATAATTCTAATTAATTGTTTTTACTAAAATTGTAATCAAAATTCCAAGTGATTAAGTCTGATTGTGCCCATTTGTGAAGATCAAGAGGAAGACATACAATAGCATTAAATGTAAAACAGTCCCTATTGTTGTGTCTTGGTGTAGTTGGGATGTGGTATCGAAAGAAAAGTATAGGAAGAAAACAATCGATACCGCACTAGTATTAAAGGAAACGTATCGAAAACAGTAAGTATCGGTATAGAAATTTTAATCTGGATTTTTTTTAACAAGTAATAAGTTAAACTTTTGCATAATATTAATAATAATAATAGTATTTTAATATCTAGTTAAACACTGAAAATTATAATGATTTAACCATATTATAGTATATTTAGGTCTACCGCGTCTATTCAGTGTGTTGTATCTCGGATGGATAGATTCTATGACAGATATTATAAAAGGTTTTACCACACCAGCTTTCAAAAGTATCTATGAAAATGTAGTTGATGGAAAGTTATTTAATAGCTAAATAGGATAAGTAATATATTTTTCAATTTATTTTGTACCCTTTTTTAAACTATAGTAAACATTTAATACCAGCATGATTGATAATATAAAGGTTGTTTATTTCGATACCGGAGTGTGAGTACCAATATCAGTAAAAGTATAGGGAAAAGGGTATCGAGTAAAACTATACTAGTATCAAAAGGAAATTATTGATATTAGTAAAGTTTCGATCCTTTTTTCACAATCCTAGATGTAGTTTATAAACAATTTACTAAACCAAACTTAAAAGCATTTTTAATTAATAATAATTAAATTTTACTAGTTTGTAATCTACACAAGCAATGAATGCAGGATGATTTTACAAAATTATTATTTCAAAAACATAATCCCAGTGTCTGTTAAACAATTATTTAGAATCACTATTACTCATATCAGTAGATTTGTTGTTTAGGTAGACTGAATAGCAACGTAATCATTTATTTATATCTTGTTGAAATGGTCTCTGGAATAAATTTATTGATAGTAAAAATATAAATAACTTACTTTTGTTATCATTTATGTTAAAATTGAAATATAGCTTCAATCGTATTTATGAATGTATGCTAAATACCGTCATATTTGTAGTTCTGGACCGCTTGGAATCTGTCAGTCTACCCCTAATCTTGACATTGTATGCGTTCTCGAACACATAAGACAGATGTTACCATTCTATAGGTCTGTTTGCCATTCCTTGGGGCTATAGCCAATACAGTTTGATGGAGGTTTTTATCAAATTTGCTTACTATTTAATAGATGGTCATACTTTGAGACCAAATCATGACTTTGAAGCTCTAAAATTGAGGGTAGTTTAATGATCACTGACTCATGAAAATTCTAAAAATTTTGAAAATGCTCAAATTATTTTGTTTTAAACTTTTTATAGATTAACCGGGAAGTGTTTTACATTACAAATAACATAGTTTGCTTGTTTATTAGAGAGGAAATTCGTTTTAAGAGTTGTTGACTAACAGTTGATGTTTGAGAATTAATTTTTTTTTTTGAAATGGCTCTTACCATTTTGGGTAAAATGTTTCTATGTAGAATGTCTTACATGACAATTAAGAAGGTTTGTTCTTTTTCCTTGAAAACAAATCATGATAGTTTACTGATGTATCATTTTTGAATGTTTGTGATTTTTAAAATGTTTAGGTCAATTTAAAAAAAAATATTTGTAAGGTGTTTAGCATAAATTACCAAAATTATTCTTATTTCATTGAGGAAAATGTACTAAGCGAATGTTAGTAACTGATTATTTTTTGTCACAAACTACAATATATTGTTTAAGAAAGTATTTACAGTACATTTGTATGATACTGTCTATTTTATAGATTAAATTTGAATGAAAAGTTGTAGATTTAGATCCTTGCACAACAATTTATTAATAAATAAATATATGAGGAATAATAATAATTGTGCTTGGTTGTAATCTAATAAAGATTTTAAAATATTTTTAATTTTATGTATTGAGATTTAAAGGACCATTCTATGCTGTTAATGTTAATAATAATGCTAACACTATTTTTGGATCCAACCAGTTATAGCATAGCCCGTTACCATTATTTTGATTAAAGGGAATAAATGAATTGATACGTTGAGTACATATACAGCTTGTATAAATTAGCTTCATGGTGATAGTAATGTTGGAGTTTGAATATTGGCTGGTTGTACTGAGGATTGTTTACACAAATGTTCTATCACTTTGTCTCAAAGAAAATGTGAGTATTTTTCCTTTTTAATTCTACCTTTATTGTTTAACTTAATTAAATGCTGTTAGTCAGTATGGGTAGTAAGATGAATTATGTTATAATTTTTTTTGGACCGTGTCTTAGTACCCATCCCAGATAAACTTAGTTGAAAGTTAATTATTTAATATATGATTTTCTCACCAAACAGATACTTTTATTTTTTTTGAGGTATTTAATGTGCACTTTCTGAACCGATTGATTAGGCCTATATTAGCACACGAGAATGTCTATGAGAGAGAGCGAAAGGGTCTACCAATTTTTCCGGGAGAGGTACGTTCACATACCTCCCAGGGCTCTTCTACATTCCAAAACTAGCATGAGACCGACGGCTTTACTTTCCCTCCGAAGGAAGTTGTGCTACAGATGTTTGATCACACAAGAATAATCCATCGACTACAGCTGGATTTGAACCCACAAAAATCGGGCCCTAAGGCAAGCACTTTACCCCAAGAACACAGAGGTCATCAAAAGCAGTTGCTAATATTATCTATACATATTTGTGTAACCTAACCCATAATATCATATTAATATTTTTATTTATTTAAAAAAAAGTTTATACTAAGAGACAATAATAACTCAAGGTAAACTTTTTTATTTTACTTCTATTGCAGATTAAGCTATTCTCTTTTGAGTGCCTCGTGTAGACAAAGCTTTATAATACAAGACTGTGTTTTCACACATTACATAAAAATATTTTGTGAGAAATCATGGTATTTATTTTAAAATAAGATATACAAGTTTTCTGTTTTATAGGGCTGCAAATTCTGTCACAAATAATGGAACACTGGAAATACCTCATTACAATAAAATTTACAGAATAAAACATTTTTACAACGCCATAAATTACATATAAATAAAGATAAATACTGTGATTATGAGGAATATAACCTAATTATTACATTTTAAACACATTTAAGATATAGCTCAATTTCATATGTTGTGCTTAAGTAATAGGTTTGTTATTTTATTAGAAGATAAAAATACATTGGTGTGACTCTACTCTGGCTAGTTAAATTTGATAGATTTATTTAAAGAGGAATAAAGTTAGTCTTTAATAAAAATTATACTATGATTGAAATCTATTTTTTATGTTCTGATATATTTAAAATTAGTAGCATATTTGCATCAATACTCTAGCTGATTAAATTTAGTCTCATTTAGTTTAGTTTATTAACCCAGAACCATCTCTGGTCAGATATAGTGTTAACAATGCACCGTTTCTTTCATTGATCTGTCTCAGTCTCACTTATGACTCTGACAAACATGAAAGTGGCAGAGATATTAACGATACAAGTATTAGCATTCAATATAAAGCAAGTTCTTGTGATGAATGGCTTGTAGGGTCAGTTTGTGTATGCATTTTGGTGGGTTTGGCAGACTGATGTGTAATAATACCTTCTGGTTCAGTGAGGAAAGCAACGGGAAACCAACTCACCCCTCATTTCCCTAGTATGCCTCCTCAATGCTGCCTAGGGCTTAAAGCTGAGGGTGGAACTGAGGAAAACAACAGGAAGCTACCTCACTCATTTCCCTAGTACACCTCCTCAGTGCCATCTATAGGCTTCTCAACCATCGGTGGAACTGAGGAAAACAACAGGAAGCTACCTCACTCATTTCCCTAGTACGCCTCCTCAGTGCCATCTATAGGCTTCTCAACCATCGGTGGAACTGAGGAAAACAACAGGAAGCTACCTCACTCTTCATTTCCCTAATACGCCTTTTCAGAGCTACCTAGACCTTTCAACTGATGGCGGACCTGTGTAGGAATGAGCTTACCTTTGGGTTGAGACTATACATAAACTACATACAGTCATATTTGCTGATAATGAAGAGGTAGGGTTTGTATTCCCGCCCATGTTGCTTTAGGTGGCCTTAGGTTTGGGATAAAAATCTTATGAGCGTTTAGTCATTTTTTTTACTACCTAGCCATGCAAAAGGGCAAAGAAATATCTCGTACCTCAATCAAAGTGTTATCAAAATATTAATATGCACATGGCCTTAGGGTATCAAAATTGCAATCTACTAAAATGCCAGTGACGGATCATGGTTCAAGCCCCGATATGGTATTAATCACTGTAGTTTTCCCATCTCCACTGATGCGGGTACATTTCCTTAAGCTACCTTTAAAACCCGTATACATTGTAATAATCTATTAAGGTCATGCAATCATCAATATTTTACTGCACAATTTTTACAGTGTATAGCTATAAGCTATAAATATTGATCAATTATTTCAAACTACTACAGTTCACGAGCTATAAGGGGTCGAACTTCCTATTTTATGCTTTTCAAACCATTGTAAGGTAAAGTAATTAATCTATTGATTTGAAATATAGTATTACTAGACATTCATATGAGGTGTATAGAAGATGAAATATTGATAAAATTAAGATTATTATTATAATTAATAGTATTATGATTTATTATAATATTTATATAATCATTGATAATAACCAATAAATAGCAGACAAATTTAGATTTTTTTAATACTATAATTGTAGTAATTTAAAAACGATTAACCCCCAAATAAAACTTATAGCAATTAACAATGTTCAAATAGTGTGCACTGCATTTTACAATCCATTCGGGCTATTCACATATTTACATTAATGTGGTAAGGAGGATAAAGTTGAACTTAGTGAAAATCAATCCAAATTTGTGTGGTGTGAGTGGAAAACCATTTAGAACAATTAACCCTCAGTGCACGCAGCTCGGATTCAAACTCCTTCCTTTCAACCATTGGCAATATAGTCTATTGTGAGAGGGGCACGTCAGATCATGCGACTACCGATGTGGGTCTCAAATAGTGAAATGTAGCTTTTCATTGACTTGAAGCATTCAAAAAATGTCTTACCTGAACTAACTAGAGCAGAGTGCTAATAGTACAACTACTTTATAAATCCATGAGTGATATAACGCGGTAGCAGACAGAAAATCAACTCATTTCTTTCTCTCTCTTTTCTTATTCAAAAAATAATATATCCAGATCAATGAACTAATGAACGTCTTCACAATCAACACTTACCATTCATCCCGAAACGAAGACGCATGCATATACTTTCTAAAGGTAGGTATGGATAAAAAAAAATGAATGTTTCTTCAATACCAATTCGAGCTGACAGCTTGATAGCAGCTGGTTAGGATTTCCAAACGGATTATTGTTCGAGAACTGGATGAATCATTTGATCCTTCTCTTTTAGATGGATCGCATAGCTGTTCTCATTAGTAATAAACATATATATTCTCCTCTAGCAGGCATTTATCTAGTGAATACGCGTCAGATTTTATTAAAGTTTACCATATTATTACGTGTGTATATACTGTTTTGTCTGGCGGGTAGCGCTTCGCCGAACCAATCACGGATATATTTTTTTTTTTCTTGCCATACATGGAAGAGAATCTGTTACTCGTGAATCATAGAACTATTATTCACGAATACTTCTGATACCCTATACACACAGATGTGCGAAGCTTTAAAATGTCGAAGACGAAAGTCAAATAGCCTTAGCAAATTCGAAATATTTACAAAGCGTTAGAAAACTTCAATATACTTTGAATAAATTTGTAGAACCTCAATAAATATGACACCCGCTTAGGTGACTTCATGGTATACCACGCTACTCTTGCAGTGAATTAAACTGCTGATGATGGGGAATTTCGAGATTCGAATCTCAGTCGGGTGTACTGAGGGTGATTTGTCCAAAATAGTTTTCCCCTCTCCTCCCACGCAAATGTTGGTACCATTTCTGTGGATATAACCTTCTCAAGCTCTAAAACCATTCACGTAATTAGTACATAAGTATGTAACACTTACGGGTAGTAAGGCGTGGTGCAACACAAAAATATAGGTATATATAAATGACATAATACAACTTAGTCTATTATAAATTTAATTTTTAAAAATCTGGAAATCTTATAATAAACCTACTTAAAATAAAGCAAAATAAATTTCTAGTGCAATATTGTAATTCACTTTGTGTGATTATTTTGGTTTCTTAAGAATGAAAAAAATCAAATATAATGAGCAAACAAGAATATGTGTGATTTTTTTTATCATTCTATTTACTTAGATGCAATTAAAGAATAGTTTAAACACTTAAATTAGTGCTATATGATAGAAAAAATAACTTATCTTACACTTTGGCCTTGAATTTAATTCGAATTTCAAAAGGACCATTTGCACACCCCAGGTTTTATACTGAAATCATTGCGAGTCAACTGATACCAAGCGTACGACCATATATCATGGCGAAATTATTATCAAAACAAGTAGCTATCATTGGAAACTCGTGCGTAATTTGGAAGTAGTTTAGGTCATAGTTTTCAGTGATGTTTAACTACAGACGCTTTCGCTCAGATATATTAATATTCTTTTATCAGCAAACTGAACAGCGACTTACCTGTATTTCAAACAAAAGTCAATCAAGATCTATTTGTTTTGAAAGAAGGATTGGAAGAACGAGGTTTAATTAGTTAAATATATACATACATAGCTACATTTTAATTCATGGGTGACACAAACCGATGGTTATGTTTGTCCCCAGGATTAGTCCTAATAGCTGAATCTAAATCAATTAAGTGTCCTTGTTATTTTTCACATAATTGAAAAAATATATTCAATTCATTTTTTTTAATATGCTGGTTTATTTAAAATAAACATTAAATTTTTAATTAATTGGTACAAATATAACTATATGAAACTTTTTTTTGCTATATTAACAATTCGCAAAATAAGGATGAAACAAATGACGGTGTGTAGAGGCGTCGTGTATTTAGTAGTAGCTACATCGCTGGTTTTTCCTTGATACTTGCTATCAATATTCCATCGCAATTTTCTCTTATGAATAAATTATGAAAACTTCTATATTAGAATCGTGGTATGAAGGAAGGCTTAGAACATTTACAGTCCATTTTCCACTGGGATGCTGGTAGCTGATAGCTCGCAGAAGATTTTTATTGCAAACATTGGTTGGACGTCACTAATGTTAACCCATGTGTAAATATAAATGATTTTATAAGTAATATTATATTATCAATCAAAAGTGTTATCAAACAATTCTAATAATACATTCCTAAGGATTACTTTGTAATAGGATTTTTCGTAACTTAATAAAATAACAAAATCTATCAATAAAAACATAACGAATTTTGATTCATAGTTTTGACGACAATCGATATTATAGTTCATGAAATAATAAATTAAAAAGTATTATATTAACACTTGAATATTCTTATAATTGTCCACCAAAATAAATAAATGTGTTTTTATAACTTATATAAAATGCCAAACAAATTATTAATTTAAAAAATAAAACGTTTTTATTTTGTAGACAAATTTGTATAAACACAAACGAGGACAATTTTTATGAAACCATCAATGGCCTTTGTTTTATCTGGCTCGTCATCATAATTTGTTAAGAGAACTCAGCCTTTTTAAAGCTCTTGTTTGTAAAGCATTAAAAAAAAAGTAAATTGCAGAAACCGCTTTCACGAAAAATCTGCATGAGAAACAGCTATTTTCATAAGTTCATGTTTCAATAATGTAAACATGGTTAAAAGATAAACATAATCTAAAACAAGTGATTGTTGTGAAAGTTTTGAATGTCAAAAGTGATAATATCTAAACACATGTTTTTGCAGATCATATGATATAGAATATGGTAAAATGAAGGTGATTTGGTCAAATTTACTAGCTGTACTTAACATCACTCCAGTGGAGAATGGACTTAAAAGCAGTCACAATGATTGGCTGTATGGATATATAGAAGTAGCTTTTGTTACTTTGGTTAAAGTGAGATAATTTTCTACCCACGATTCCAATTTAATTTGTTTTTTTACTTGCAGCGCGTAGATGTATACGTCCGGGTTATAAGCCTATTTTACACTTGAGGGTGGAGATGAGGTATTAGATTTAGTGTAACCACATTTGTGAGGATGTAAAGTGTGAGGCAATTTAGTAAATCATATACCTAGTACATACATTCAGGATTCGAAGCCCTACCTCATCATCTTTCTTTATAAACCAGACAAGACGAGAGTGACGACTTAATACAAAGATCCACTGGTGCTGGTGTATTTCTTGTTAGATTTATTTTGACTGGGATCAGTTGTATCTTACACGGGCTATCAAAACACATGTTTGTATCGGTGTATGGCTTACAAACTGGCTTAATACAGGATAACTACGTTACCAATTAAAAGTTTGACTTTAAAATAAATACCTTAAATGCTCTTAAAATATTATATGGATCTATCAGCACATGATACCATAAATATTATGAACACAAATAGTGAACTCCAAACTACAATTATTCGATTTATTTAATTCAATGTCAATACCAAAGGTTTAACATACCGGAATTTGAACCAAAGTCTATTAGGGGTGTTGAGCCCGACTGCTGAGGACGAGGAGATCGAGGTTCGAATCTCGGTTGGGTGAACTAGGGGTGGTTTTTCCTAAATGGTTTTCCACTCTCCCTCCACTAAAATGCGGGTTCACTTCCTCTAATTCAACCTTCCCGATTCCTAATCCATTAGCATAGTTAGTAGTTAAAGCGTATAACCCGAACGGGAAGTAAGACGCGGTGCTAAATATTATTATTCTATTAGGGGTGGTTGGACATCACCTAATTGCTGTTGTTCATATTCTAGTACGCTTTAAAGCAAAGTTAAACATGAATACAATATTTCGAGCAATAGAGAGAGTAAAGTAAATATTATAACACTAATGAACTTATTTGACTTTACCCTATAACAAACACAATAGCCTGTCACCAGACCTTAGCTAGAGTACTTAGTTAAGGGGCTTCAGCACCAACTCAACACAACTTATCTACCACACTGGTGGATTCGTAGCTTCAGACGTCGGGCTGGTAAATATTGGATTGCTGGTGATGTGATGATCTAGTTACGAATATAGTTAGGGTGCAGTGAGGGGTTGATTCTCCCATTTACCCTCCACGATAATTACAGTCCCTTCCATTTAGTTACATTGCTAATTCTTTATTATGTTCAAACACATAAACTCATTCAAATATAATATGCTTGTATTAGTCTTCTCTTGGGATACAAACGAGTATCTTAAAGTGAACATTTTGGACGACTGAAATATTGTGCAGGAAACCCGCATTAGATGACCTGTGGACAACGCGCCAAGTTGGTCTGGTCTTGTTTATCAGTGATAGGTAGACGTACTGGTGATGCTTTTCCATAGCTGGTTTCTCATTCTCCCTCCACTAAAATGCTGGTACATTTATTCTAAATCTATTCTACTCATCACAGCCCGTTAATGAAATTAAATTTAGGTAGTCCTATCCCTGACGGAATGCATTTGACTCCTACAGAAGTGTTTCGGAATCTCTGCCCACTCAACCATGACGACGCCAGGGCGTCTGAGGGTATGCAAAATCCCAGAAAGCCAAGAGGGGTGACCAGTTAGGCAGGAGGAACATGATGTAAGCTAATCCTTGAGGGTGATCTATGGACCTCTGGTTTGACCCATGGGTGGGTGCAGAGCCGACCTACAACGTTTATATTATCCCCACCAGTATAGGACTACCTCTTTTTATCTTTGCGTAACCTGAACAATTTCATTAGCCCGTGGTCACGAGTTCATTAGTTTAAAGATACAGTTCCTTGGGTCAGGAACAAGGAGTCTCTAAATGGAAACTAGGTCAGGCCATAAATTGTATCAGGCCTCCCATAACATGGTTACCAATAGCGGACCATAACTATACCTATATGTATATACATATACATACATATATATATATATATATATATATATCTGGCAAGTTAATTTATATGATTGTTAATAAACTGACTTTTTACTTTATGGCGACACCTCTGAAATAATAAGTATTGTGTTAGTCAAAAATCTAATTCATCTGTATCTCGAACTTGAGTCGAAAACATTTTACGAATCATTCTAAGTCTTGGTAACTTGGGCTTTTATAAGGTTCCCTCTAGGAAGTTTATGGAATTTGCTATCCAACTATAAAATTAAGAGTATTTTTACTCATGTGCGAAAATAGAAAAAAAAACAATTTTTTCAAATTTAGCTAAAAAGAGTTCGAATTAAATTCTTATCTAGACACTATTTAACATTAAAAACAAAATTGTTTATCTAATTCATCATGAAAAACAATTTGATGGGTACATTACATTAGGGATATCTTCAATTTTTACATATATCCACAACTCTGGGTGAGATAAAGTGCTCACACCAGGACCCGATGTTTGTGGGTTCCAACCCAGCCTGAGTCAACTAATATTCTTGAGCGATAAAAATCCATAGCACAACTTCCTTTGGAGGGGAAGTAGTCCCGTTGGTACCATGTCAATTGTGAAATGTAAAACAACCCTGAAAGGTCTGTGAAAATATCTCTCCCGGAAAAATTGGTAAACATTAGCACTTGCTCATAGAAATTCTTGTATGCTTATATAATCAGTCGATTTAGATAGGTAGCTCAGATAAAAAAATTATCATTGAAAAGTTTTAGAATTATTAAAAATAAAAAGCTTTTAATCGAAAAATATGTTTATAAAATCAATCATTTCCAAGCTATAAGTGAATATTTATTTTTTAAATTGAGGTATGTGCAATGGAGAGTTGGTTGTAATGGTCTTTGGTGAACAAATATGTTACTTTTTCTCAATATTTTGTGTGTTTATTATTTCATTTATTTTCTTTGGTGGAATATTAGGATGCTTTTTTTCCTATTATATTCCTGCAACAATGACTATTATTGCGTTTCACATAATATTTTATGAGCTTTATAAAGGAGATAAAACATCTTTGTGGGGCACCGTACCATTTATTTTGTAGAATACTATCAAACCAATTTGTACACACTCGAAGTAGTTTTTGTATTTACTCGAATAAAATAATTCATTTTACTTACTTAAACAGTTTTAGAATTGAATAGCAGTAGGTCTATGTTATGAACATAATATTAAGATCTTATTGAGTATTGTAAAAGTGTTTGAAGTTATTACAACATTCTACTTGGTCCAAAATCAACGTAGCGTAGAGAAATGTAAGTACGTAATGGGTCTCCTCATATTTTCAAATAGAGGCTAACACAATGTACTTAACGTAACGTTGAGATGCCATTAAACTAACGTAAGAGTCGTCTAAGAAATATTTTGATCTCACTTTACGGCTAAGTAGATTATAGCCCACGACGGTGATCGTACAGTTTGGGGCCTTTCGCCCACGAAATTACTCAAACAAGACTCCAAAGTTACGCGAGTAGAACCTAAATTACCAACCAGTAGTTTGAGTGTCACCAATAAAGTCTTTAAATAGCTTTCCGCTCACGAAGCTACTATTTGCTAGCCGGTTTACGACACGTCGTAATTAGTCACAAGAAACTCGACATGATAGTGGCCGGGCTACCTCAGTTACAAATACAATCATCATTAATGAATAATTATTGGATATTTAATATACTATTCAAGGTAGCTTTCTTTCAACACACTGTACAAAGTTATAAATTTTGCATAAATTTGTTGCTGTCCCTTAGCTAAGACAAATGTTTGGTTATTATTGTTGTTATTATTTATACTATTATTATTATTAGTCTGCAGTTTATATGCTTTTCATTTAATGGCTGAATCAAAAATATTTTTTTGATTACGTCTATTATATAATAATAATAATAATAATAATAATAATAATAATAATAATAATAATAGAAGATATCCAAATCCTCCTCGGCACTCGAGTCACTAGACATTATATTGATAAATATTTTTAAAAAAAAGTTGTGTGCAGCTAGATATTACGAAATTGATTATAGTTCTGCTACTTTTGCGTAACACAGTGTGAAAAACATTAGTAACAACCAGTTAATGATCAGTGGTGACTTCAATCACTAACGCATCCAATCAAAGTTGAGGAACTCCTTGAACGAAAGTTATAAATATCAAACTCATTTTTCCTGGTTTGATGGTGACGGGGAAGTTGGGGTTTCAAATCTCAGCCAGCTGTATTAAATTATTCCCACTCTCTCTCCAGACAAATGTGGGTAAATTTTCCCTCAATTCTACCTCTACCATTACTACCTCATTAGTGTAATTAAATGTAACTAGTCTAAATGATTAGCAAGACTTGGTGTGATAAAATAAAGATTGACAATTTCCGAGTCTTCCAATAAGAGTATGATATTAATAGGGCTTATTTATAAAACTTGATTTATATTTTAAAAAATGTTTTAGTAAAAACACAAATTGAACATGGTGTCAGAAAATTAAACATCGTAAATACGATTAGCAGGCCCCGGATTTTGATGATCTGAATATAATAAAATAATTACCTATAAAATGACCTAAAAATCATATAAAAATGACTTTAATTTTTTTAAACGGCCTTAAAATATAAAAAAGAGTCGTAATAAATGCACACGACTTAATCAAACACACACTTTACAAATTTAAAATGCAATTAAAAACCGTTAATAGCTAAACTCTTTAATTCTGCTGAATATAAGACGTAATAGCTACCTCCTCCCAACGCAACCCTTTCCAGCCTAGTTGCAGTTTCACCAGGAATGTGTATTTTACAACCAAAGACGCAAAGAAGATACAAAGCTTATTGACTACATTATATTCTCATTCCGACAAATTTGTAATGGAGAAAATTATGCATTCATAAAATATCGATTGTATTAAAAAATATACTCAACATTAATGCCTTGAAATGGCTCTTAAATATCTGAAATTGACTCAAAAATTCCTATATATGCTTAAAAATTACTTTTAAAGGAATGAAACCTATAAAAGATGACCTAAAATTCCAAAATGACAAAAAAATTACCGAAAAATGACCTTTAAAAAATATATTTCTACAACCAGAGGATCATGAACAGAGTTTATATAATTATGGACATTGTCTTTGAAGAACCAATAAAAAGACGACTTGTCAACAAAATCCTGGTCCTTATAATTATGGAACATCATCATCATCATCATCATCAATTGTTTCCATCCTGTGGCAGGGCCAGTTTTGTTAAATTACTCCAGGTTCCTATGTTCTTCTACCACTATTCCTCCTTTAATTTCTTCCATTATTTTACTCTCACTTGAACACGTTCTGTTATATGCTCCTTCCATCTCTTTCTTGGCCTCCTCTGCGGTCTTTTCCTCACATACTTAATTTCCAACATTTTCTTCAGCGTCCTCTTTTTCCCATTCTCATTACATGCCCATACCATATCAGTCTTGCTTTCTCTACTATCTCATTTACTCCCTGTACTCCAACTCCAACTAGATATCTTCATTCCTAATCTTATGTCTCCTAGTGACAGCTAAAATGATCCTCACAAACTTCATTCCCGTGGTCTTCATTTTCCTTGTCTCTCTTACATTCAATGTCCATGTTTCTGCTGCATGTGTGACAATGAGTACAAAGTACGCCATGTACAGTATAACACTTCCTTACACTTCAAGGGCATTTCTCTTCTCCATAGCAGATCTCTTACACACGTTTAAAACAACTCTACCTGTCGTCCTCTTCTTATTAAAATATCTACTTCCACCTTTCTCTCCAATCACGTTTCCAAGATATTTTACGTTCTGAACTTTTCCCAGCTCTATTCCATCCAAACTTATAGCTTTATTATGCCTTACCCTCTTTCTTGTCATTACCATCTCTTCACACTTGGCCATGCTAAATTTCATTCCAGGATTATGAAACAATCAACCAATATAGAATAATGTACCAATATGTTAATATAAATATAAAACTACCACATATGTCTGCATACATTAGGCCTACCTAGTTTTTCTTGGCATGCGTCTTACTAACTGTTCTGCCTGTACACACATATATACTCATTACGCCAATATGTTAGGGATTACGAAAGTTGAATTTAGAGAAAGTGCACCCTCATTTTCGTGCAGGAAGAGTGGATAAACATGTAGGGAAAACCATCCTTAATGCATACGACCGGGATCGAGCCCCAATTCCCCTGTAATCGTTAGTCTAAACTATTGCGTTAGTGAAGTCTTTGACCATGTGGCCACTGGTGCAGGTACAGTACTAAAAGAAATATTTAGTTATGTATTCTTCGAAAATATAATTCTTAGATGTTTATTTAATCGTAATAATTAATAATTTAAAATATGATTTTAGTCGTAACAAAAAATTTATTTTAAAATGATACACAAAAATTTGTACGGCTGATAAGATGTATGAGACAAAATAAAATACATTTTTGCAGAAACATAACCATAAAAGTATAATCGCCTTCTACCAAAGAGCATAGATGAAATAATATATACTGTCACAGAAACATATTGAGAGAAAAGGAACATCTTTGTTCACCAAAGTGGATATAATAACCAAACTTCCATTACCCAGATCATAATTTGAAAAAAATATATTCGCTATAGCTTGGAAACTATTGGATTTATAAAAATATTTTCCAAATAAAACTTTTATATTTCTAATATTACTACACATTTAAAATGGAAAGTTATTTTTGTATCTCAAATAGTTGTGAAGATATAATAAAAATTTAGAATTTCCGCATATGTGAATTACTATTAAAGCTATTTTTTTTGGTAAAATGAGCATTGCAAATTGGTTTGTAATATTAAACTCTGCTTATTTAAAAAAATATAATCAAAATATATAACCGGATTTTAGCCAATCGATTTTTTCTATGTTTACCCTTCAGTAAACCACCCTTAATTTTAATTTTAGATATTTAATTTCATAAAATACACAGGGAAACCTTATTAAAACCATATATATCAAGTTTTTCCCATATTGGTAAAATGTTCTGCTCAAGGCCGAAATACAGACACACAGACATACAGAAATACAGTATCGCGAGAGCAAATTTTTTGGTTTCTAGGAATCTTGAAAAGATCTCCGAGGGGTCGCGAGAAAGTAAAAATGGGTTTAGAAATACAAACAGTGATTACCAGTACGGTTTAAATTCCACATAATTGCATTCTGTTTCAAGGTACAAAAAGTATTGTAGTGTTAAACACTTTTTAAGCTAACAACCCAGAGATTGTTTTGCTTGTGTTTTCATCCATACGGAGCTCGACATAAACTCGACCTTTCGGCTAGATAGTACTTCCCACACCATCTGATAATATCCCAAATAGGCCTACTAGGGGAGTTCAGTGAAATGATTCTCCATTACCTACTAGACTGAATTTATAAGTGTGAGTGAGAATGGATTTGCAATTTTTTGCTGGCAAGTTATTATCTCATATTCTCCAGGATTCTTTTACAAGACACACTCGAAATGGGATCAATGGATTTATTTTACCCTCCGAAGGAAGTTGTGCTACGGATTATTATCGCTCAAGAAAATCCATTGAGCTTGGCTGGGTTTGAACACGCAAACATCAGATTCTGAGGCGAGCACTTTACCTTAAGACAACCGAGGTTTACTCCCTCAGTAGGCCTATATATAGAAGAATATGAAGTAGCCTAGCAGAGAAAATAATTACTTATTTGCACATCCGGGGACAGTGAAAATAAAACAATAAATAGTACACGTTCTCGTGAGGTCATATAGCCTCAAGAACTAATTTATTTTAAAAAGGCTTCTACATCAGACAATAAAGAATTGTATCGGAAAACTTGGGTAGCCCACCTCCCTTTCATACCTTCACATCCAGAAGTAGCTCATGAATGCAAGGTCATGCTTTTGTAAAGTATAGCTCGAGGTCATCATAAAGTAAAAATTCTAATTTAATTACGCCATTGTTTGTAATAGTTAGTAAACGGTAAACAAACTCGGTACCTTGAGTACAACAGAACTCATTGACTCATCAGTCAAGTCAAGTCAGAGAATCTAACTCTTGGGTGTCCGAATGTTGATTAAACCCCATTCAAGAGGTGTTGGAAAGGCAGGCACGAATTCCTCATCCGGGCTTTTATTTTCAACGCTCTCTGGTGGGCTTTTTGTTAATGAATGCGTGAGAGCAATACAGAGCTAAGTGACGCGACGTTGTCCGTCGCATAGAACGCTAAGTTAAACCCCTTCAAAGGACTTTGTATCTGTAGGTCCTTAGTCTGTAATCTGTGGTCCCTAGAAATTATATTCGCATCTACACAGTCTGTATCCTTAATCACGTGACCGTTCCAACTAATAAGATAGTCAGAAACATCGTTCAATAAAACTCTTTGAAATAAAATCATCTAAAGAAAGGAACAACCACCAATAAAAGCAGTCAGCTGATCAATAAAAAACTAAAAATTATTTTTATTAGAAAATTCTAGGATGTACTTTAAATTTAGGTTAAATAGGCTACAATAACAATATATGTATTCATAACACGATTAGAACTATCAAACTTATAATTAGTAATAGATCCTTTCACTGCCATTGGTACTTTTATTTCGAGGTGCGTTCACATATCTACCTAACTGTGATTAGTAGTCTATATGGACCATTCCTTAGAAAGATAAAGTATACCAATTTCTACGGAACAAGGACTAATGGATCAGGACTCTGCAGCCACAACAATCTAATACCGTGGCATTGATTTCATATGGACTACGGAGAACGTACCTAAAGATACAGAGTCTGTTCTGGAGCTTTATTGTTCTGAAGCATCAGAGCTCTCACATTTTAGTCGCAAGCCAAGGTCCACACTCGGGTTCACAATCCAAAATAACCAAGAAGTCACCAGGTACTTAAAATCCAGAAGTTATTGCCGTTGTTGGTGAGTATTGATGTACTAGTCTTGAAACATTTGACTCGTGATCCGACCGATCGACGGAGTTAAGCTTGAAGTAGACTGGATTACGTATGTCAGAGAGGTTAAGTTTCTAGTCCCATACAGGTGAACTGGAGCTGGTTTTCCTTAGTTAGTTTCTTAATTTCCCTCCAGGAAAATATATGTATATTTCTTTTAGATTTGTTACCTCTACCGCATTAGCGTAGCTAAAATACGTAAAAACCCGTGTTGAAAAAATAAGCTTCACAGTTGACTTTCCATAACCTCGCTGTGTTAATACTGGTGCACTCCCTCTAAGTTACCCTCCAGAACCATCTTATATCAAGTCCTTAATAGCTTTTGTGATAACGTACTTATTATTATTATTATTTTAAATCACCTTAGAGAGTTAGTATAAATTACTCATATATATATATGTAAATAAATAAATATATATATATATATGTAAATAAATAGAGAATTCTTTTAAATGTAAGATTTATACAACACTTGATATAAAAAACTAACCTTATCTAGAGCAGCAACACTTTAAAAAATGAACAATCCTAGTGGTGAAAATTTAACTCGTAATCTTGGCACAGAAAATAAATCCATATATACTATATACATATATAAATATAAATTCAACTAGCCAGGAGTGTCTAGAATCACGGTAGGGCTCCCCTAGCTTAGTGGTGGACCTGCTTAAACACCTTGATAATAAGACTTTATATTGGTAGTCTATTGGTATCTGGGACCTCCTGACTATACTATAGTTTGAACCAGTGTGGCCTATATATACCTGCCTACAAAGTTTTTATTCGACGAATACAACACACGAATTATTGGGTGGTTTACTCGTATATTATATAAGTAGACTAGTTGAATTCACCAGCATTGTTCCGGAGAAATGTTTTTAATTCGAATATTGTACGTGTGGGGAAACTTTTAAGTTAAAACTGTTGGATTCAAGCTGCACATGTTCTTGTACAGGGACTCCTAACTTAAAATAAAAAAAATTAGAGCTCTGCGTGCGATATGTGGCAGACAAATTCCTTGTTTTATTAATACAGTGGAGCTTCGATAATTCGGACTAATTGGGGAACAACCCAATCAGGATTACAGATTTGTCTGGATTTCCAAAAATACAACCTCTATCACAAGTAAAATATATAATAATAATAATAGACAAGATGCCTAGGAAAACTCAGTGTTAAGCTAGAAACAATCTCACTTTTTCCCCCAACAAACTTACACATTTTTGCTGTTGCTAAATATCACTTAAATATCACAAATTCTTAAAGAATATAAGGCAAATATAAGACAACGATAAAAGTCTCAAATTTTTTTAAATGAAGGATCTAGGAAGGTTTTTTGGTGGCCATGTATTTGATATTGATACCACTATGGATATTTTTATAAATAATATGTGTTCTTGATGATCTGGATTTTTGACGTCCAAATTATCGACATTCTACTGTATAGTTTTTTTTAGCACTGTGTCTTACTACCCGTTCGGGCTATATGCAATTAGTATGGACTTATTTTAATTTTAAATATATATATATATTTTAGTATGAATATTATTTTCAATTTACACCGTAATAAATTTCATACAAAACTAATAAATAATAATGACAGTGGTTTGCTTGCAGAGGTCCTCTTGTTCAGAACAAACTGGCATGATATTATATTTTATATAAGTAGTTCAGAAACATTTTAGAACCGTAACTCAATTTTTAGAACGAGCAAATTTCACAATCCACTGGAAACAAAGAAAGTGTAGTGGGGGAATTTTAATTTTTTTTCTACTTTTTTATATTTGATATGGAATAAAATTTTACAAAATACTTACATTTTTCTCATAATGTGGCGTGTGTGAATGGTAAGTAGTTGTCGTTTTTTTGTTGATGACATTGATTTCTCTACCCCAAGGCATGAACATGAAGCCCAATTCCCGCATTCGGATAGTAGGTATGCATCTTTTTTAACCTTTTTTAATTTATCTTCCTATTATTTTACTCCCCAAATTTTTATCTATTTTTTTTTTCAAATAATCACAAAAGTTTTAAATTTCAAAAAATTTTCTTGACCCACCAAAAATGATCTCATAGCCCACAATTTGGTATCCACTGTGCTAGATATTTCCACAAAACTCAATTTTCCACGGCTAGTCTAACTATTTCCTACTCCTACAAGTAACATGACTACAAGCTCTCCAACATACATCAAGTTTGTTTCATACTCAACTAATTAAGGAGGGTGTGTAAGGGATGCAAGAAAGGTAAGTGATTTGCAGTTTTTATATAAAACTTTTTTCAGTCCAAATACATGAAATTTATCTTAAGTAGAAACATATAATTTAATTGTATTCACATACGTTTCAGGTTTAATTGTTTTCAACCTCTTTGAATCATACTAAGAAATTTACATGCTAAATCAAACCAATTATAAATAATGACAGCGGAGTTCCCTAATGGAGTATGACTAAACTATTAAAGTGTAAAGTAAATTTAAATTGAACATGACCCGTTTCGGTATCCGCATGATCTAACTAAGGAGTCAATCTCGCAATAGACTGAGATGCCAATGATTGGGAGATCATAGTTTGAATTCAGGTTGTTGTATTTAAGGTGGTTTTTCCTCAATTGTTTTCCACTCTCCCTCCACGCAAATGTGGATGTACTCTTAAAAATGTAACCTTCCTCAGTTATAACACATCAGAATAGTTAGTATATATACTGATAACCCTAATGGAGAGTAGACTTAAGATGCAGTGCTAAAAGATAGGATTAAAACATAGTTTAAATTTAAAACCAACCTAATATTTGAGTTAATTCAAATACATATACAATATTAGAAATACGTTAAATCGAACGTAAAACAAAATAGTATTTAATAATATTGGTAACTACTTACTAATTGTCAACCTTGGTGGTCTTGGGTTAAGGTTCTCTCCTCGGGACTCCATGTTTGGGTCTAAACCCAACAGAGCTTGACGGTTTTTTATTTGGCGATAAGGATCCATAGCACAACTTCCTTCGGAGGGGAAGTAAAGCCGTTAGTCCCATGTCGATTATGGCATGTAAAATAACCCCTGAAGGCATGTTAAAATTCCTTTCCGGCAATATTGAAAGCTCTTTCGCTCTCGCTAAAAGAAATTAAATGTGTAAGGCAATGGAGAACCACCATGTTTTCTGAACTCCCCTATTACATTGGATATTTACAAGGTGGCGCAAGCAGCACTAACCAGCCGAAGCTCTGAGTGCCATTCCCAGTTTTGGATGGATATAACTCACATCAAACCAACCTTCGGGTTGTTAAAACTGCTACGCCACCTACGAGCCCGTTAAATACGAGGATGAACCAGCGTGGTAAAAATGCATTGATTTTGTATTTATTAAAGCACACCTTAACATTTAAGTGGCTACAAGAATAATTTGAATTGTTTTTAGCATACATTTTGGGAGGGCCATTTGTATTGTCTTTTTTTATACACCCTTGCATCGAATTAACCGTTCGACCTATACACATGCTGTACATAATAATGACGCTAATATAATAGGGATGAAGAAGGTAAGGTTATAGAGGGAATGATCCCGCATTTGCTTGGAGGTAGAGCTGGAAACCGTTCAGGAAACACTACCCTCAATACACCCAGATGAGATTCGAGCTACGATCTCTCCAATATTGGTTATTCAGTTTAACACGAAAGTGACGCGTTAGACCATTTGACCTACTTGATTATTGCTTGTACATCCCGCCTACAGTTAAAGTGAAACACTTCGCAGGTGACCAGAAATCCCGGATTATTTATAAATTGGTTTGTTATTTTATAATATGGTTGGCGCCGAATCGGAGGATAAGTGTACTTCTATAGAATTAAAAATTTTAATTCTATAAATTTTAATAATCGATTAAAATGGTAGAATTGGATTTCAACGACGTTTCCCGTGAAATACGTTTTTTAGATAAATTAAAATGTTAAAAACATGGCTCCATCCTACACCAAACAAAATAATTTTCAGTGGGGTTGAAACGTAGGAAGAATTATTATACTTTGAGATTTTTTCAGTGGTTTTAGACTGTTTATCTCTCTTTAACCTAATAAAAAACTTAGCGTGATATTTTTCTTCCAGTAGGAAACTATCTTAATGTTTTAAACATGAACCAGACCGTGTATGTTCCTAACAAGCCCGTTCCTTCCACAGTAAAGTGGTCTATAGTTTTTCAAAACAAAGTGTACATGGTCGAGTTCAGTCATATTCATATTGATATAAGTTTGCTGTGGATAATAAACTCGCACATGGTTCTTAATGAATGTGCCATGGATGTTTAAGGCCACTAAACCGCTTGTATTTATGTAGGTACAGAATAATCCGCTAGCTAAATGAAGGAGGGAATCTAGATGGATACTTACTACGACGCTGATCCGTGGGTAGCTTATATTAAGCCAAGGTCACGGGAAACAACTGTTCTTTGTTTTTGAAACAGTCTTGTTCCCTAGTGTTAGCTACTGAATATAGTATCATTATTGTATTTAAAATTAACAAATGGTGGCATAGAAAAAACCATAGCTTAAAACAAATTACATTATATTAGTAAATAGTAAATTTATTGAAAATTTTCAGTAGGTATATAATGTACCTAAATACGAGCCCAGAAAACTAAAATTTTAGTCCATATACAGTATTTTAATAAAGGAATACCATTGTCTCGCGCAAAGTGTGAACAATCTCTCTCGCCTAAGAAGAGTTTCTAGAATAGCCTACGCAGATGTGACTATGGTACTTTAAGGACGTACCTCCCTCCCCTTTCGAACCATCAGGGTAGGTGGGGGTTGTTATCATAACAGTTTAGTCCTTGCTTGTGCGCACATACTCGTATACAGTACAGAAAACCTACTTTTCAGGATTCATTTTATTTACATATTGTTTTGTATATTGTGCATACAGTAAGATAAGTACGAGTACAATACGTGTTCATTTATGCAAAAAAATACTGCATAGTACAGTAATTAGATTGTTGGAGTTAATATCCACATTATAAAAATAGAAATAATAATGTGTTTAAAAAAAGAATTAAATGATTTTTCAAATAGCTGATTTTTCATGACAATGCACTTTTTTCATCTCGGATAGTGTCCATTATTAAGAGATTTATAATATATATGTATATACTATTGAATGGCAGTTGTGTATATGTTACCGTGAAAGCTGAAAACGTTATGATTACTAGTAATCGACCACGATTTCTGAGATTCACTGGTCCACGCTTGTGGATGTCGGAAATTAGTGTTAGTTTCTAACATCCAACGGTGACTTCCGAAAGATGATAAGTGCGCCCTGTGTATTTTGAAAAATAACACACACATAACAACAACGATTTTACTTCACTGCAACTACCTGGAAATTAACAATTGAACCCTAGAACCAAATGCCCCATTATATATAAGTTGCAAGTAATTACAAATAATAGACCCACAAATGTCGTTACACCCTTACAAAAAGACAAAAAGGTAAGGCCACCACAGTTTAAAGTTATTTAGTTTAATTTAAGTTAGTTAAGTCTCGGATGCTACACAATTCATTCACAATATAAAAATAACATGGCACAATACACAGCACAAATACAGTAGCACGCCGCCACTGGAACACGTGGTTTATGTTGCGCAGATAGATGCGCAGTGCACTCTACCTTTATTTCCAACATACACAGGCATACCCTTTCGATTACTGTTACACACCGGTGAAAGATGGTAAGAGGAATTTTATTTCAGACATCCACCAGTGTGGCGCAGTGAATTCCGGAAATCGCGGTCGATTACCGGCAATCATCACGTTTCCAGCTTTCACGGTAGCATATATAATACTGAATGATGGTATATATATAGTTGGTGTTTATATTACGGAATGGTAATAAATATAATATATATATTTATATATTCTCGTACAATCTTCTAGTGACTTTAAAATTCTGAATAATGTTCCCCAGAAAAATTATGCTTGTTTAAAATTTTAACGCTCTTAATGGCTGAAGTCCAATTTTATTTCATACTTTTGAGAAAAATCAATTCTTATATTTTTAAAAATTGATTTGAGTAGTTTGCAAATAGAGCTTGATAAAGTATTGATTGAAATCTATGGATGAGGCCACATTAACAGCAAGAAAAGTGCTAGATTCTTCATCTGGAAACTAAATTAATTTTATGAATAAGAAAATCATGGTATTAACCTTATTTAAAAGTTATTTCTGTATATGACTTATACCTTATGAGCAATATGGTAGCACATAAAATTACTATTAATATTTTGCTAGCTCAACGTCTGATTACCCTCCCAGAATGATGAGGAAGATAGAACTTAGGGGAAGTGTACCCATAATTAGCATGGAGGAAGAGTGATAAACCACTAACAAAAACTACATTTAATAAACTTCGTAACCAAGTGGTCGGTAAATCAGATAATAAGGGATTGGTCCAGTAGTCAATCATGCCATCACCAGCATATAGTCAATTCACCATACGAATGGTGGTATCTCACAGCCAACAAAAGTTACCAAATCTACTCTCAAGTATCCATTCTCCAAACCATATTATCTACAGAACTTTTGATCTGTTTACATTTTTGGCAGTCAAAACTTTCACAGCCAAAAATTTGTTTTAATTATATTTTTCTTGTAACAGTTTTCACATATACTATAGCAATATTGTATTTATTTTTTCCAAATAAAGTTTTGCTATAAAAATTGTAAAAAAACATAACTTTTCTCACGTTCACTGCACTCCCATTTTAAATCATAGCAATAATGTAGAATTGAACCATGGTCTCTTCGTTACCTCCGCTCTATCTCGTGTCCATTAGACCGTGTGGACGGAAGGCCTTGCCTCTAAGATCTGACGTGTGTATGATTTATGGTATGTTGAAACACATGAATGAAGCAGGAGTGATGGGTGAGAAGAGGGAGGGAGGGGACACAACTTACACAATACAAACGGCACATGCCGAATCCTAATAAAATGTAATCATAGGAAATGAAGCCACTTTGATGGCCTTGGTGGGGAAGGAACGCGTGCCCCTCTAGAAAGGTTATTCTGACCGCCACGCGCTTGGAATAATAGCTAATGGAAGCGTGCTCCAGTCTAGAAGTGAAAGTAAATTGTGGATTGAACGTAATTCCTTGGAGAGGTCTTTATCGCGCGGCCGAGCAATTGTTTTCAATTTCATTACTAATTTTTAAATGAGCTTTTCTACTTAATGATATTTGTGTTAAGATATTGTACTTATTTATTTAGTCAGCAATTGAAATACATTCCCGCTTCAGTGGCCGCGTGGTCTAACGCGCTCCTCTCTGAGTAGACAAGACTGCCGATGATGGGAAGATCGAGCTTCGAATATCGGTCGGGTGTACTAAGGGTGGTTTTTCCAAAATAGTTTTCCACTCCCCCTCCACGCAAATGTCAGAACACTTCCGCTGAGTATAGCCTTCCTAATCCCTAAAACCATTAGTGTAATAATTATTAGTACGTTGGCGTATAACCCGAACGGGTAGTAAGACGTGGTGCTAAAGAAAAAAATTGAAATAACTTTAATTAAAAGAATCTGAACTAAACATATAGATCTATTATTTAAATAATACATGTAGATATTAAAAATAAATGTTTTGACATTTTAAATTTTCAATATTAATTAAATCAAAATAGAAACTTTTTTAAGCAATGTGTCTTATTACCCGTTCAATCTATACGCTTTAATAAAATAAAATTTTATGATATGATTTCACTAAAAATAATTGCTTACAACATTCATTAAAAGCTTATTCTAACACGTATTTTGGAAAACTAATTCTAAAAATTGTTATTAAGATGAGTAAATGGGATTCGATTAGTTATTCTCCAAATATTAAAATATTTTCGTGGCAACCGTTTATTTATCAACATATTTCCCAAAATTAAGAGTATTTTCTTACGTTTAAAAAAAAACACACAGTCGTTATATAACAGTGATTAATAATGGATTACCATAAGTCTAGGAGACGTTCAATTGATTCAATGTGAATTTGACAAGCATATTATTTACTATCTGTACACTTGTTCGCGGGTTCATTATGTTATCCAATTGGTAAATAGCTATAACCTATCTACAATAGGATATGTGGCAATGTGGCAGCTAGCAGAAAGTTCTTTATTGCAAACATTGAACTGGGATTCGAACCTCAACCTCCCTGTTATCGATAGTGTAGTCTATTGCAAGATTGACACCTTAGACTAACCATGCAGTCACCTAAGCAGGTATCACCACCTTTCCTACCGTAGAGAGAGTATATACACCATAAGGTTGGCTGTAAGAGTTATAGTTTGGTTTATGGTCCTTGGATAAGTGAGTTTGTAAGTCATACCCTGATGCAAAAAGGTATGCTTAGAAAACGAGCCTTTATTTACGCCAGTTATAACCATAAAATTATATTAAACATGACAATATACCACAGACCTCGTGTACCCGCATCGGCAATTAAAAGGTTTTAAGGTGTCAATTTCGATTTATATTGAAGTGGAATAAATAGGAATATAACAGCGTGCATTAAAACTTATATATTCCCACCCTCCCTTCTCGCTAATGCGGGTGCATTTGCTATAAGTAATTATCATAGTTCCGGTCCTTATAATATGTCGTTAAAATCCCTGGTGATGAATGTAGCTAAACAACTCGTGGAAGAAATAATTTTATTTGTGGATTAACCGTGTGCAGCTATATATCTATAGGAGATGTTTCCAGAGCATATTTCAACTTGTCGCGTTATAGTGGGTGGTTAACACAGGCTCTTTATTTATTCATATAAAATAGTAGTTTACAATAGGTTCAATATAATATATAAACCTCTACTAGTTTGTCTTTTACAGGGGATAGGTTATATTACTATTTTTATGAGTGGTTTACAGGCAGTGAGCACACCTGGATTGTTATTGCCAGGAGATCATGTAGATTATATTGATCTTCTAAACCCACTCATTTTCATACCTAGTAAATACACACTTAAAATACCCGACCTAGACTCGAACAAGGATCCTTTGGAAACACTCATGGTTACAGATCATCGCTTTAAGAATTCTTCTTAGCCTGGATACTTATATGATTCAATATCTGTCCCTATATATTTGTATATATTATTCTTTGATATTATCATGTAGGGATGTGAAAAATGTATCGAATATTTAATAATATCTATATTTTACTTTCTATACTAGTATATTTTTACTCTATACCGTTTCCCCGATACTTTTACTGATATTAGTACTCACACTCCAGTATCGGATCGGTATTGAAAGAAACAACTTTTTTTTAATCTTCACTCATGCTGAGATTAAATGTTTCCTCCTAATTGGGAGTGTGGAAGAACAAATTACAATATTTCTCACTTCTCAAATCTAACTCATTTTCTGTATGATAAGCCAGAAGCAACTCTAGTATTCAATATCTTTTAACTCCTCATAACTCATAGCTGTTTCTCATCTTTGTATATCAATACAGCCTGATACCTAACGGGGTGACGGGGTGAGTAGCGACCAATCTACTACCCACCCCTTCCTTGATCATTGTGTCCGCTCATCACAAGCTAAACGAAAGAATCTTTTGAGCCAACTCAAAAGTCCCCCAAGCATACGAAGCAGAAAAATTTATATGCGTTTCGATACCAATAATTAATGCTAGCGATACTTTTCTTTCGATACTAGTACAGTATCAATACTTTTCTTTTGATACCACATCCATAGATATATACTATATTTCTTTAAACATGTATAGGTTGGTTAAGTTCTTCGGTAACTCACTGAAACCTGTTTCGGTTCTTATATTTTCAGTTATTAAATACATTAATGCCGATAAATTAATATTGTTGATATAAAAATAAGTTTTAATTTTCAATCGACAAATTATTTACACCTCTATTAAGTCTACTGGCCCTCCTGGTGGTGAATTTCGTAATCAGTCATGGGAAAAAACGACAAAAACAATGGCGAACGTCACAAACGCGGAGCTTCCACTTTAAAGCTTATTAAGAAAAATAAAATTCAATTTTAGGTTAATTTAAGTGGGACAAGTTGTACTAGATTGACGTGAAAGAAACATAAATATGCTATAAAAATATAATATGTAGCCTATATGCACAATGTTTAAATGATATTTGTAAAGATTAGTAAATTAATTACAAGTTATGATACATTATATTTATAAATATGTTGAAATTGTAATAAATATCTAAAAATTAGGCACATTATAAAATAGACATTTGATTCAATTACATTTGAGACTGAGTTTAAAGAATCAAAGGATGATGTGACTATGCATTTAATGAAATTTAATGTATTACTATTGAGAAATTACAGAAAAATTCTTAAATTTAAAAAGTAAAAATTGATTTTATTTCTTAGCTGTTATTCCCTATTCCTTTATTTCTGACTGCAAGAACTGCACAGCTATTTTGGCGCCATGTTTCAATGCAACAGCGGCATCATCCTCAGGTCTGATGATAGAGAAAGAATACACCGAATGAAATCTACCAATGCGCCAGCCAATGTGGTTTAACATAAAATTAATGCAGGTTAATAAATTATAGTGTTGAAAAAATTAATAAGTATGAAACATCATACATACCAGAAATTAAAACTATGTTTTTGAGTATCCCATGACATGTTATTAAGGGAACTAATAAGAGAATTAACATTAACGTGTTTATATGAAGTGAAATAAGATCAATCTGGAAAAAATGTGATATGAAGTCAAGGATATTATAAATATAAGAAGGTATTTTGTATTGTGATATTGTAGAAATGAGATAGTAGATAGATACATATTTTTAATTCATTTGTTCATGATAATTTAATTTAAATAAAACAACTGATATGGGATTGCAATTATAATGACAATAAAGTAAATTAAAAAAAGTTCAAGTCTTGTCGACTCTGGCTCGAACAAGGTTATTAACTACTATGGAAGGATGGGCGGGTGCAAACAGGAATGGAGGTTTTCTTAATTTAGGTATATAGAGGAAGTTTTCTTAAGGTATTTATTAGTATTTGATTTTACAAAAATTGTTCGTCCATTTAATACATTTGTATTGTTTTATAAGGCGATTTGAATAAATATATTTTTGGCTGTGTTGATTATTGTGCCTTTTGAGTTATTGTAAATTAGTTTCATGCTTTTGATCATTAGGTTTGGTTAGTGTCCTGAATGTTTGTCTTAAAGCTTATTGCTATCAGTTTCGTTAATCAAATAATTTTGTAATTTATGATTTATAATTCTTTTCAGCATAACCTTTCTACTAACGAGCTGTTACTTATAGAGGAAGGAGTGCTCAAAAAGGCCACAAATATTGAAAGGAATGTAATTTTAAGACTAATAAGATATCCGGACTTTACCACACATCTACTTATTGTTAGAAACTCAAATCTCTGCATACAACCAGGAGATAAGCTTTAATGGCTTGGACCACATCATGAACTAAGTGCAAACATTGATTATTAGTTCTTTTAAAGTATTAATTTATTATTATTATTATTATTCATTATTTAAAATTAGTTAACCATTTTTGTTTATCTTATTTTCTCGTGTAAAAATATGTAGTTGTATGGTACTTATGTACTTTTCAGTGCTGGCCGGTTATAGGTATTACGACTGTTGGCCAGCACTATAATAAAGAAAATTGAAATTGAATTATTATTATTGTAATTTTTTCCTGCTTCGGTGGCAGCATGGTCCAAGGTGTCACTCTCATGTAGACTAGACTGCCAATAGGAAGGAGATTGGGATCCCAATATAAGTCAAGTGTACTGAGGGTGATTTTACAAATTGGTTTTCCACTCTCCTTCCTAGCTAATGTGAGTACACTTCTTTTAAATTCAAACGTACTCATCCCTAACTCATTAGCGTAGTCAGTAAATATGCCTATAACCTAAAAAGGTAGTAAGGCGTGGTGTTAATATATATATATATAGATATATATATATATATATAAACAATAAGTGAGACCTCAATTTCATCCATGACTAATAATTATTCGGCTATGGTGAGAATAAAACCTGGAACTCCAAATACAATAGGCAGACATGCTGATCAATCTTTATCTCATTTTTACACTCACCACCTCCACACCAACAACAACAAAAACTTCAGTATATTCTAGAAGACAAAATCTCACATCAATAATATCATGTCCGATTCTGTAATCTTAACCACATCCAATAGGGCAACCAACATATTTTACAACGTCGTGACTACAGACACAACAGATAGCTAGCTTGTATCGTAATCACACTTAAGACCAAAAGCCAAGAAGCCGTGACTTTACAGACCTCATTGTTTGGAAGGACTGTTTAATTGCTGGGTGGGTGCCGCGATGACCCTCACCTGCGCAGGAGGAGGTCACCTGCGGTAATAATCAGTTGGTGCACCAACGTGGGGACGTGAGGGGAACGGGGGGTACATAGGAGAGCACCGCGCATTTCGCGTTCAACGGTGAAAGTGAAGCATTGTCAGCATCAAAACACTGTTATTACTTCATATTACTTATTAGTTATTGGGTCTGTAAAACTCGAGTCTTCTGACACTGTAGTTTCATAAAGTCAGGATTATATATTTACCAGTAACCGTAGCTAATTATAGATAGGCCTATAACTCTTATTTTATTTTACCTTAAGATGGATGACATTTTTAGTTTAGATGATTAGAAGTAGTTATTATTTGATAAAATTTTGCGGGAAGGTTTAATTTATGGTTGGATGATTTTAAAAAGAAATAAAGCATGTCAAGAGGATCGTAGTTTCTTCATTATTTATTATATATTTTTTTTCCCAATTGGTATGTTATATCAAATTGAGAATTGCAACGACTCATCCGTAAATTAAAATATAAAAATAAAGTTCTGCTTTCGGATAAATGGCTACAGATAGTTTATAGCATTACTTTTTTTTGTAAAACTTCTATCGTACTAATATTATAAAATTAATTTGGTGAATACACACATCAGTGGTCACATGGTATAAAGCGTCAAGCTCGCAATAACCTGGGAGAAAGTTCTAAGCCTGTCCAAATGTACCGAGTTTTTTTCCTCTATATGGTTCCTCACTCTCCTTCCACGCAAACGCGAGTATACTTCCTTAATTTCTACCTTACTCAATCTCCAGCAGGGGAAGGCCACCCCTGTACGGATTCCTCATAAGGCCACATACTTCATGTAAAATACATTTTGTCAAAATTATAAATATGTACTTTACCTCAATATAAATTAATGTCTTTTAAGTAACCCATTAAGGAGAGAACTGTTTTTAATACTTTTTTTCTTTTTATTCAACAAGAAAAAATTTCAATTTTTTTAATTTACTATCTATTCGTAGACGAATACTTTTTGAAAAAATAAACAAACAGATTATAAAATATTTGTCAAACAATTTTTTAGATTTTACTCGAGTGTGTTCTCCATGGATCTTGGTTCATTTTTAAATATAATAATTATATAAATCTGTACAAACACGCTTAAAAATAAATAACAGCTTGTATTAAGAATTAGAAAATCTAATAGAAAATCACCCATGAATGTAGTTCTACAAGCTAAACATATCAAAAGTAAAATATATATATATATATATATACATGTTACAAATATATCACGCTATTTTTTGTAGGAATACAATTTTAGTTTAAGGATCTATACTTTATTAACTATGAAGCTACATAATTGACAGAATATGCCAAAAGTCCGCACCAAACACCTAAAATGGTCTTGGGTTCCACATCCCCATCCAGTCCATTAATGTGTGCGTGTGTGTTTGTGTGCGGGTAGTCCGGATGGATAGTAAATCGCTGAGTACAGATATACATATATTTTTCTAACATTTAGAGTGAATCGACGGACAATGACTTTTTGTAATAAAATCAACTAAAAAGAAAATAAATGGATCTGCACTGACACCGATAGACTGGTTGCTTGTTTGACGGGGAACTAATGGAGATAAGCCCTCCTCCCTGCACCCACTCCCGTAGGAGTGGCGGCGTTACCGAAATATAAATCTGCGAGGACCTCACTAGTTTATACCGAGACATATTTATAGTTTTTAAATCATGATCACGTGGTTTAAGGCTTTAGACTTGCAATATACAGGTGGACTGGAGGCCAACTCGATTAAATGAAATGTAGGTAATATATATTTTTTTAATAAACATCCGGCACAGTTTTATCTGATTGCCAAACCCTTCCTTCACCTCTGACAAGGCGTGTATTAATCACAACTTGTGAATGTGAGGAATGCCAGGTCTCCACCGTGGTTCGGATTCCACGTTAAACATGTAGGTCCTCCATTTCATCTCACAATAACCCTATCATTACACATGAGCGTAAGTGCGTACAACCCGAACGGGTAGTAAGACGCGGTTCTAATAATAATAATAACAATAATAATAATAAATAATAATTTTTAATAAATATGTTATTTATCAAGGCTCTAATATTAATAGGGACCTACCCTAAAATAAGGTGTACCATACCCATAATAATTTCAAAATATACCTATAAAATAAAACAGTCTTTAAAAATAAAAACATATTTTCTATTACAACATACATTGACTAAAACTACCTGAAAATTTGGGATAAATAGCTTATGTTAACATTTAATTATGTAAATATTAGATATCAAAATATTAGTTATTTAGATAGTTATTTAAAAATATATATGTCATAATTTACACATTATAGCTATATAAAGTATACAATTTTAATTTTAACTAATAAATAAATACTATACAATTCTTTAAAATACACGTTATAGGGCCTTAATATTATTTGTTGTTGACCTAAAACTGAACATCTCCAAGTAAACAAATACATTCAAAACCAAATATTTCTGTAATTATTGCAGTTCAATATAATGTGTGTACGCTCTTCAAAATTAAATAAAGTTTTAACTGTTAATGCTATTTATCCTAAATATATCCTACCCCTTGTTAGTACTCTGATGTTCCAAATCTCTCTCTACGGTAATGCGGTATATTCTCTGTATGGTTTCTACCTTCCTCCTTTTCCCATTATTGTAACTATTGTGATAGCCCTAGATAGTAGTAAGATAAGTACTTCTGGGATTATAAAACTTTATGTCCTGTCAGAGAACCTTATGTGTTCGAATCTTGATCATTAAATTAAAACGGTAACTAATAATGCTTATAAATATTATATAATTAAGATAACTCAGTTATTAACAATAGTCCGACACTTTAGCTCAGTTGGTTGCGTGTCTGTCTACTGAGCTAAGGGTCCCGGGTTTGATTTCCGGCAGGGTTGAAACATTTATCATTGTTTATATGTGGGTTTTCCCTTTCACAGTTATGAATTAACAATCGGGGGCTGGATGTTTTGACAATCCTAGTTAAGCTAGATTATAAGGCATATGAAGCTATGACCGGCCTAGCAAGCCGGTAGTGGAGAATATTTAGCTTTATTAAAAAAAAATACCAGGCCACAGGCTGGAAACAGTAATGGATGTAAAAGGAAGTTTCTAGTAATCATAAAATAAATAGTACAAAACAATCGCGCAAACTTTCTTATATTGTGTATTATGGCTTTCTTATAAAATTATATTGTTAATCATAATAATCAATCTCTATATATACATTATAAACCAAACTGTTCAAATAAAAATTTCTAATCAAATTTTCAAAATAAATTATCCGTTAAATGTAAAAATATAAACTTATTTTATTTATTATGATAATCAAGCTAATCCTAGATTTACATTTTGAGTTTAATCTTAAGTTTAATTTCCAAAAAATTCAAATTTTCTATAATATGTAGTAATTGATAACTGCCCTTAAATTAATTTATTTCAGATAAATAATCATAAATTTTTATTGATAATGTAAAAAATTTCCTCCTTACCTTTTCTGAATCAAATTGTTAGGACTATTAAAAAAAAATTAAATAATCAGTCATTAGTTAGCTAATATTAATTTTTTTTTAAACAAATTGATATAACTATTTATAAAACAAGAATCTTAACAGATATCTATTTTGAACCAAATCGTTAAAGCCGTTTTATCTAATATTCAATATATAACAGTCATCAGTAAACTACCCATAGTCGAATCCCCCCTCTTCCCCCCAAAATAATATATAAACAGCTTTATTTGTATTGTTGATGTCAAACACTCCTAAAATACCTATTGGGAACCAAATACTTATTCCTAATCGTAAAATATTTCAAGTTAAAAAAAATTAACCATCAGTAAACTACCCATAAATGAGTTTTCACCCCTTCCCCAAATTTCAAACAAAATTACGAGAGCCATTATCGAAAAATTTGGAATTAGTTGAAGGACTAGGGTAAAGATTTATTTGAGGAATTTTTCTATAACATATAAATATCAAACTTGAACAAAATCCATCAAACAATTTCGGATTTTTGACCAGGGACATACAGAATTGTAAAATACACTTTTTTGGATTTATGTTAACAAAAACAACATTAAGATTCGTCATAATATGAAGATAGATTCTTTTCACGATAACAATAATTTCTATTTATAGAGAAAAGTAAATAAGAATTTGGAAAAATTTTTGTAAAAGGGAGAATTAAAACTTTAGTTTAAGCCCTTGTGACGCACGTTAAGTACCTTGTTTCAATGTGCAGAAATTATTCATTCTCAATATTTGTAGGGAGGGTTGAAATTTTGTTTTTATCCATTAACTAATTTATGTATTTTGTATTAAGGGTTATGGTTGTCGTGTTTATCTTAAAATTAAGTTTGTTTGTATATACCCCAGACAGCCAACACCACTGGTAGTCCAGTGTACAAAACAATTTGCAAGGCAGTAGGCGGATAAGTTGTAACAGACAGATCTGAAGTAGCGAGTTGACGGGTGCTACAAGAGTGTTTAGAAAGAGAGAGATAAAAAAAATCACCTCTTATTATGTAAATGCGTCCACCTAAAGTGGCCACCGCCATTTATACTCTGTTTCAATAAAATGTAGAGCCCCATACCCCCGCCCCTTTTTACGGTGTGAATTATGGCTCATACCATAAAAATGCTCTACTTATTAGCTTAAGTAGCAATGGGCACGTGGACTAAACATCAGGCTCGTCAAGTATAAACTATAATAATCATAGCCCTATGTATGCCCACCACATTGGTATACTTAGATGCAGATACTTTGAATGGGTAGCAAGACACATGATTGAACTACTAGACTTATTAAATCTAACACTTCACCTACTAATAGTGTGGTAAAGAGGCCTTTCAGTCTCATCTGTTTCTGACACATGAGCTCTTCTAATTTATAAAAGGATATGGAATGTATTACGTTTAGACGCGTGCCTTACTACCCATCCTAGGCTATACGCAAGTTAATTACACTAAAGGAATAAGGATTACGAGAGTATAATTCAGAGGAAGTGTAGTCGCATTGGAATGGTGAAGCTATTTTAGGGGAATAAAACTCGATGCACCTGGCCATAATTTGAACCTCAACCTCCTCTGTCACTGGAAAACCAGATTATATGAGCTTGACGTTTAATCTGCATGCCCATCAGTGTGGATCTAGGTTGTATTAAAACAGAGTGTAAGCCATCGTTGGTCAGAGGAACGTTTCAAGAAAGTTGAGCGGGTGGGTATCGTTGTAAAGTCAAAGGAATGGAGGAGGGAGGTGGGGGTAATATAAAAATGCCTGTGGAGGAGGATGATGAGGGGGAAGCCTTGGCGAAGTGTCAAGGTAACCCGGGCAGCCGGGGAGAAAGAGAGCGAGTAAGATAGTGGCTCTAGGGGGGGCCCCCTGTGACGGCCACACCCATCACGATGTATACCTCGCATGGCAGAAGAAATAAAAGATACACACACGCTGATAAACGACTTCTACTTTAAGGTACCACCGTCTAGAAAGGGGGAAGGGGATAGCAAGGGCGACTGACTTTAGTTGGCGTTTCAAGCATCGGCGAGCATGGGGACTAAATGTTAAACTCATCTTGTATGGTTTGCCGGTTACGATAAAGTGGGTGTTCCCAAAAGGGTGTACTGAGGGTGGTTTTTTTTCTATGTGGTTCCCTACGTTCTCTGTTTATCTCCCATTCTCTTAATATAAATGTGTGTACAGCTCCTATAAGTGCACCTTCACTCCTCTTATCACATTTGTGACATTAAAAATGTATAGTGTGGCATGGACGGGTAGTAAACTGCAGTCCAAATCAAAAACAAATTCATACCAATAATATATCCCGTTATACCACTCGTTGAAGTCTCCTGGAAGTTTTTTTAACAATGTTTCGTTTTAAAAACTATTTGATATTAACTTTTTTAAACACACGTTTGAATCAGTGCTAGGCTTCAAGCTAACTTAACTGAGTATATCAACAGCTATAGTTGTATCTATTTGTTTAGAAAGAAAATTTAAAGGCAATTGAAAAAAATAAATATAGGGCAAAAGTGACAAACGAAGAAAAATAATTATTTGGCCTGTGAACTATCTATTTAGATTTCATCTGACACACAAGGTGTTTGTGAGGGTGAAATGGGGGAAGTGGTTAAGCAGGTATAGTGGATTTGCTTCCCCAACTTCTTTTTGTGGGAATCGCTCACTTTGTGATAATAACATGAAATTCGGCATCTTGATATACATTTTTATTGAAAATTAAACAAGATATAGCACCGCTTTGCATAAAATTCTTTCAGCTGCCATCTTGGAAAAGTGGAGCGTAGATGTAGTTTTTTTTCAATTATCTTTAAAACCAATGATTATATCAAAATATGAATATTTATAAAGTTTAGAAAGAATAAAATTATCTATAAAATATTTCTTACAGTGGTTTTATATTTTATCCGTTTTCATGCCACAGCACAATGAATGATTAATATGGAATACTACCACTTGTGTTTGATAAATTAAGCTCAATTTATTTGTATAATAAATCCTATATATTACTTAATCAGCTCAAAACTAATAGAAGAATTACTAACCAGGTTATTAATTAAAATAATAGTTCGTGAAATTCCAAGGAAGCTTGGGAATAACTGTTACAAAAGGCTGGTAAAATACATCTTCCAATTGCCATCCCCAGGACTCAAGATCTGGAATATGTTGGTTTGAAACAAAACATTAGCCCTAGATAAAAGTTACCTGAAATGCTGTCTAACTTAGATTTTGCTCAAAGGTTTCTTTTGTGGGAGGTATAGAGATTATAGTGGTCTCTGCTTTTTAGCGAAAAAATACCGTCCTACCTTAGAAATGTCATGGTGATTACTGGTTTTATCATTAAGTAAGATCACGAATCTTTTATTGGTTTTTCAAAACCTCTGGAGCTACTTCATACTTACAAATTATTTTAAATAAACTTTCCGTCAAGTCATCAAAACTCTTAACCAAGTTCTCCAAGCTATGTCGTTGCCTTTGCTGCAAAAAATGTAAGAATTAGGGTCACACCCTGTAAGGGAGTGAATTAGTGTTAAGGAAGGAGACCTATCAGGTTTATAGCTAAGTATTAAGTTTTTATTTTTTTGCACTTAGCTCGTATGCTTTCAAATATTGTATTTTATCAGATGGTAAAATATTAGAGCTACTCGGTTGCATGAACTTTCATATTTTTTCGTCGTGCTTGGACTCTATAGAACTATGCGGGTGAGTTCAACTAGGATGATTGGGGCAGAACTTCTTAATTGCTTGCTTCCAGTTTTCCATAAGATTGATAGTCAGTCGTGAAAATCTGTTCAATATTATAAGCTGTTGTCTGTGCAATGTAAATAGCCATTGGATCACTGCCACTTTAAACTGCCTTTTTTTAAAAAATTAATTTACCAATGTCTTCATTAAATACTAAAATAATATTTCGTCCTTTTAGGTTAGCAAAAGGTCCAGGAATATGAGCTATCAATCTCTCCTCCAATCTTGAAGGGCTGATTTTTTTTTCTAAAAAAACAATAAACAACTGAACAACACGTGAAACATATATTATACAAAGGTCATACATCTTGAACACGGGCGCTACATCTGGAATCTTATTAACAGTCAATAATGAGATACATCAACTCTGCCAACAGAAAGCTATACGATGTAAGTTATTCACCCCAGTTACAACGTTCATCATTTTTAATCTGTCTTGCTTCATTAGATAATGTTACAATGTTCTCCTCTTTGTTATTTTTTACAGCAAATACTTTGATTTAGGAATGGTTGTGAGATGATTTCAAAAATAGTTTTATGGCGCTAGTTTTTCATGATTACCTCTGTAAAATAACTTTTTCGGAGTGGCATTATATCCTGCTTTATTCAACACAAAAACTATACTAATATGCTAAATGTCATGTTATTATCAAAAAGTTAATGATTGTTCTGCTTAGCAACTCCACTATTAAGGGTAAGGATAACAATTCGCTTATCCGGACTGTAGTAGCGAAAAAAGGAAAATATACTTTTATTTTGTTTCAACTTTAACATATCTAAATATTTATACATTTTGGGTAATATATGGGTGCAATTTTACCTGACCTAACTCGATTGGTTTTTAAGTGTTAGGCTTGATTTGGTTGATTCATGGCTATATAATGTAGCAATAGCATTCATGGATGAAAGAAACCTTATATTATGGATACCCGCAACTCTCTTGAAACATTATGTTGGAAAACGTCTGCTGGAGCCCCTAAATTATTTTGGATTCATGTATAGGCTCGTTCCCATTCCTAAAAAAAAATATATTCCTAACACTAAGTTCGGGTGTGTAGTAACCTACTAGTTGTGATGACCTATGTTACGTTAGTTTGCAAGTAACGCATTTAGAACGTGCGTTCCCAATACATCCGTACTACTATTAGCTTTCCGGTTATTCTATATCCTCAAAAACACTTATCTATAAAATGGGCGTCTAAAATCTTACTGCCTTGCTGGTAGTTCTCTGGAACTAAACATTCAGGCAGGCGGAATAAAAATATATTTTATTAGACCCCACCTGATAATTATTTACTATAGGTCACAGAAAAGGTTTTGATACACTTATTATAGTGGGGACTTAGGGTCACGCAATTTATTTTTGTATAGTTTAATTATTTCAATCAGCATTGGTGGTCATAAAGTCTAAGGTGTCACTCTCATAATATACCAGGTTTCTAGTGGTGGAGAGACTAGGGTACTGATCACAGTCAGATGTATTAAGGGTTTATTTTCTTAAATGGATTTTCCCTTTCCTTCCATACAAATTAAGATGCAATAAAATAAAATATACTATTATTTAAACATTCAAATATGTTTAATTTTATATCAATTTTATTAAAAATGTTAAATTAAGCTAGTCAGATAGTTCTATAGTGTATAGCTATAGCCTTTAAGAGTAAGAAAATATACTGATTAAAGTATATCAAGGAACAGGTTGGGATGCAGTATTGAAGCAAAAAAAAATAAAAAATAGATTTGATCGTCTTCATTCTATGCAAAGCTTGCGATACTTCTTCACATTTAACTTATTGTTCTCAGACTCGTGTAAGAGTACGTGATACCATCCAATAAATTAAATGAACGACATTTAAGGTGTGTCCCTAGTAAAGCATCCATTTAAATGGTCATGGGGGAGTAGGAAAGAAAATCTTGTACCGTTTTGCAAGAGCTAACTGCCCTGCAGTGCAGAGTCATTATTAACTTCTAAACCTATCTCTCTCTGAAGGAATGACCAGAGGCTAAGCTTTCAGAACTGAAACTACTTTAATGCTATAACTCTTAAACCTCCAACTATTGACTGCTTCAATATCATGGATTTCGTGATAGCCGAAGGAGAAATTAATAAAACTTAAGGAGTTTAAAAAAACGTGTTCTTTTATTATTTTTATTAATACTTTATCCTTCTGGTTGTAAGTTGATTGCCTTTATATATCTATACATATAGTTAGTTGAGCACTATTGTTCTTGAACGATACTCGTAAAAATTGTTGTTTTTTTATAAGTTATTTCTATCCTCAAGGCTTTTTGCAAAACTGTACTTTCAAAGTGAAGGTGATTACTTGAATGTTCAGCTGAATTTGTATGGACGTTTAAGTACCCTCTTGAAACAAATACCTCAGAGAAAGAGACAGCTCAAAATATTTTTTTCTTCTACTAAATAAATAATAAAGTTCAAACAAAATTTGTGTTTGGTACATCTAGTAGACGTTTACATTATTTCAATATCTTAGTAAACTGTATTTATCATGATTTCCATAGGACAAGTATATAGACATAAATAGTGTGTGCCAAACGAATTTTAAATGTAAAAGTGTGCTATAATACCCAAAGGTTTTAACTTAAAAAAAAATTGGTTCAAAACTGTCCATTTAACTAAGGAAATGTGAATAGTCAATCAAACAAAACAATATCTTAGACGGTAAGCACGTGGACTAAACGCCAAACTCTTCTAGTAGGGGGTTCAAAACCTGACTTGTACGAAAGGTGTTTTTTTCCCATATTGTTTTATCGATCTCTCCTCACGCAACTGGGAGTACAATTTCTTAACTCTAGCTTCCTCATGCCTACCCTATAAGTGTTAATTTGCGAATATCCCAATTAGTAGTCAGTCATTAAAACAAAATAATATAAAAGTAAATCAATTTAAAGGGACCTGGCTTTATTCCAGACGCTAGTTAAAATGATTTGATTTTTACTAGAATTAAAGACACTAAGTTAGCGTGTCTCATTTTTATGTTATAAGTTAAGAGAGTATATAAGTCATGCGCTAGTATATCTATGTGTTTTAGAAAGAACACGATTTTGAATGCATCTTACCACTCCTTCAAGCTATCCATATTTATCTATACTAATAAGGTAGGGATCAGAAAGTAGAGTTTAGAAGAAATGTACACTCATTTACGTGAAAAGGGAGGGGGAAAAGATTCAGGAGAAAACATCTGTGCTACACTCGCCCGGGATTCAAAAGATCAACCTTCCCGTCACCAGTGAGCCAGACTAGACGATCTTGACGTCCTCGTTTGCGTGCCCACCGATTCGGGTGAAAGTGTAAGCTATATTCCAAAATTTAAAAATTGCTGCACACTAATCCTTCCGAATTACAAAAGGACAACAATGCTCGCTCGCGAAGGTTATGCAACCATCAGTTATGCGAGTAGTCTCCAGAATATGTCAAGGTCTTGTCCTCCCCCCCCCCCCCCCCCC
>CABFVX010000023.1:298878-476643 GCA_902151425.1 Timema shepardi
CCTGCGCGGGTAATTACATGTGGAGCGGGTCCAGAGCAGTAAGAGTTGCGCCCCCTAAGAGCTCTGTCTTGTAGCTATTAGCCGACCATTAAGGAGGGTACCTCACTTCGTGATCCAGTGTCGCGAGTCGCGACTGTAATAATGTTACGGTGGAGGGGTCAAAGGTCACCTCAATATTACATGTCTTAACTTCCTTATTTTGTTTTTTATACATACATATATATATCGAAGATACTGTGCGACCTTCAAGAATAAGGTAGAGAAAAGGAAAAGAAAGAAGAGAAACAATATCATGGCATGCCTGTTTTAAAACTACTCGTATTTATCTTTATCCCATACAAAGGTTTCATTTTATGTCCACACGCCCATACCGTGAGGATAAGGGTTTGCGATTGAAACCTGTAGGCTAACTGAAATAAAAAAAATCAGTCGAAACACACCCGGCCGGCTTGGCACTTATGTCAAGCAGACACAGGTAGAGAGGTGATCATTTTTCGTAAACTGATCTAAAGTGTTGGTTTGATGCCTATTATAAGGTGAAGGGGCTTGAATGGGCGAGGCGGCACCTTCAAAAAATTACATATAATTACTTATACATAAAGCCAATAATAGTGTGTTTTGACTCGCTTCAGTGGCCACATAGTTAAAGGCGTCACTTTCATAATATACTGAACTACCAATGACAGGGAGATCAGGGTTCATATCTCTGTCGGGTGAACTGAGAGGGTTTTTTCTTAAATTGTTTTCAAACCTCCCTCCACGAAATTGCGGGTACACTTGCTCTAAACTCAACCTTCCACATCCCCAACATACTAGCTTAATTAGTATATATTTATGCGTACAATCTGAACAGGTAGTAGGAGGTGGTGGTGTAAAAAACATTTTGAGACAATCTATGAAGTTGAGGGGGAGTTGCTAGTAAATATTATTGCTGTATTGTAACTAATTTGATAACAAAAAAATTGTTTAAACGAACCTCAAGTAAATTCATCTGAAGGATAAACTGTAAACTGTGATATATCTTGAACGCATTTATTCTATTTAGACTTACATAATTCTAAATCGTCTTTAATTCTTGGAAACAGGGGAGGTGATATAGGAATGCGGTCAGTACCCTTATTTACGCCCCTCCCTCTTCCCACTCACCCATACGTATTTGTTTATACGTACAGTTCTGTAATCCGTTAGTCAAGTTTGAACCTCTCTGATGGTTAGGTGCGCTGTTCTTAGTGATTCGGTAGTAGCGATATTCTTGTGACGTGCGAGCTTATTATGTTTTGTTTAGTAAATACTGTACAGTAGTGTTTTTGTATGTGTGTATAGTGATGTCACTGTCCAAGCCACAGTGCTGTAAGTCATTAGCTTTGGTCAAACAAGTAGCGGTGATAAAAGAAGTGGAAAAGGGAGTCCCTTTTAAGAAATTTATTTAATTCGAATTTTTTACTTGTTTCTTCAAGTTGGAACTATGTTGGTTCCGCTGTAATTGACATTGTAGAATGACCTTTAGAATAAGACAACAGGCTTTTAAGGGGAACATCTAATATAGTGCTGAGGCACGTTATATACACCTAGAAATCCCATGTTATTTGAGAAGTGGTTTGTTATTTTTAATATTTTTTACGTCAAAATGAAGTGACCACTTAAAATTTTATAAAAATATTGCCACTAGTGTAAGACCTTTCGGCCTCACTTTTTACTTGCAAGATAGCTCGACAGCTGTTTGTCTATCACCGTGTTATACTTCCTGTTTATGGTTTTCCACATATTTTATACATTATTCTAATGGGGAAAGAATGAGATAGGAGCCATACTAGAGATAAGGTACCCACATTTCATGGAAGGACAGTGGGAAACTTTTGAAGAAAAACCACCCTCGGTAGACCCGAACAGGAAGCAAACCCCTATATCTCCGTCATCAGCCAAAAGAGACCATTCGGGCAGTGAATCAGGTCTTTAGTTTGTGGTTTATGAGCCTGGCATAGCTAAATGCAAATTATTTTAAAATAACTGTCCTTCAAAACTATGCTCCCCCAACAAGTGACCTATGCTATTTTTTCCAAGCGATAGCGAGTCCTCGGCACAATTGTTTTTGTATGAGAAGTGAAGGGCTAACGTCCGATAACGAACCCTTTCTTGAAGGCTGTAGGGGTAGATATCCACCCTGAGACTCAAGTTAGAAGGGTAACTAACTTTTTCAAAGTCAAACAGCCCGGGGGTAAAATAAATTACACCGACTCACGCAATCACGAGACAGATGTGTGAAGATCGCCCCAACTTGGCTTTTATGAAAGAGGCAATAATTGTTAATAATATGTTAACAATAATAAATGTATTTCAATAAATTAAACTAAATTAATAAACGTAATAGCATCATAGCACGTTGGTAAGACATTTAACTACCTGACACCCGTATATAAGATAAAAATAATCTAGCTCCAACTAAGAACTGAAACACGAGTATCAAGAACAATTAAGGCATATATTGAGTGAGTCAGGATCCGAAACAAGGACTTTCTGTAGTAATTTTCCACATTTGGTTGTACCCAATAGGATTAGGGGAAGGTCGGTGAATACCGATCAGCAAGGTAATACCGATCAGCTGTTTACTCGGTGGATTTTAAATAAACTTGGTTCTGATTAGTGCTGATATCAAGCGAGACGTGTTAACACAAAAACTATTGCCAGTTGAAGTGGAACCGCGTTGATGTTTGGATGTTATTCGAATAATTTAAGTTTTGTAGTTTTCAAACTTTTGTTGTGCTTGAACAATATCAACCGTAAGTTGTATTTTTATTTAACTAAAATATATATTAATATCACCCTAACTAATAGAATATATTGATGCATAAATTATCTGCATAATTATTTAAAATATAGTCAACCGGTCGACTTGGCTGCCATATTTGTTTTTGAATTACACATAGGGTAATACCGATCGCGCCTTGCGGGTAATATCGATCAGCATACAAAATTGATCGGTATTACCCTTCATTGATTTAAATACGTTTACCTTCAAATATTATCATGTAATAAATTATGGGTGTGTATATTTCTATACAACTATTTATTTTAAAATTCCTCTTTTCTTTTTTATTAATGGAATATTGTCCATTTTATCTGGTATAGATGCCGAAATTCAAGGGAAGGACTACAAACAGAGGGAAAACATGGACTTCAGAATCCCTGAATGCAGCAGTCAAAGCAGTTAAAGACGATGGTAGAAAGATTAGAGAAGTTTCGAGGTTATTCAATATTCCATTTGCGACTTTACAAGATAGATTGAAAAGTGGTATCTAAATGAGGCTGTCCTAGAGATACATTCTTTATTTACTCCAGATCAAGAAAAAGAAATTGTAACCCTACTATCAAAACTATTTTATGGCATGTCTCAGTTTGAACTGCGGCGACTTGCTTTCGATTATGCTGAGCGACTTGGTTTGAAACATGAATTTAATAAAATGACTCGACTTGCTGGTAAAGACTGGGTTTCACGTTTCATGAAACGAAATCCTAATTTGAGTTTAAGACGACCTGAAGCTACAAGTGTTAGTCGTATCCTTGCCTTTAATAAGGATGAAGTGAGTCGATTCTATGAAAATCTAGAAACGGTTCAGGAGAAGTACAAATTTCCACCTCATAGAATTCTTAACGTCGATGAAACGGGTATCTCTACAGTACAGAAACCTGGTCGTATCTTAGCTGTAAAAGGACAAAAACAAGTGGGGGCTGCAACAAGCTGGGAAAGAGGCAAAAAAGTCACTGTTGTCTGTGCCACGAGTCCTACAGGCAATTATTTGCCCCCAATGTTTATATTCCCGAGAGTGAATCTGTCAGCTGCTTTGAAAATAGGAGGCCCGCACGGAGATGCTCCAAGTCAGGTTGGATGACGGAAGAGATCTTTGGGACGGGTTGAAGCATTTTGCCGCGAAACAAAACCTTCGCATGATGAACCCATTCTACTGATACTGGACAACCATAATACTCATTATACACTGGAAAGCTACTCATTTTGTCGTGACCAAGGTATTGTAATGGTGTCCATTCCTCCTCACACCTCACACCACCTGCAGCCCCTAGATGTGTCTTTCTTTGGGCCCCTTAAAACAGCATTTAATAGAGAATGTGATCTCTATATGAAAAATCATGCTCATGAAAAAATAACGCCTTATAATTTAGCGTATCTTTTCAATCAAGCTTATATGCGGGTAGCAGCGATGGAAAAGGCAGCATCGGGTTTCAGCAAAACCGGAATATTTCCCTTAAATCCTGAAGTTTTTAATGAAGAAGACTTTCTTCCAACAGATCTGCGAATGGTAGAAATTACTGATGACGCTGATAATGAACTACAATCTCCTTTAGCTACAAACTCAGCAGATTCTCCTCATCCCTCAACCTACAAGGTCACCTCACATTTACCTTCAAATAGTCCTCGTACTTCCATTTATAAAGGTGAGCCACGTTCATCTTTAGTCTCAAACATTAATGGTTCATCAAATTCAAACTTTGGAAAATCTGTTTCAATTGCGGATATTTCTCCTGTTCCAAAGTTAGATAGCAAAAATCAAATCTCCACAAACAATAGAAAAAAACAGCATTCTGAAATTCTCACCTCTACTCCAAGGAAAGACACTTTAAAAAAAGCCAATGAAAAAAAAAAATAAAGGAAGAAAAAAATAAGAAAAGGGCTGAAAATAAAATTTTGAAACAAAGGGGAGCAGAATCTAGTAAAATAAAAAAGACTAATCATAAAAGGAGTCGTAGGAATATCACATTTGAAAGTTCTTCCGAGGAGGAAAGTTTAGATGAAGATTTAATTTGTGATGATGAGGAACTTGATGATATAGGTCCATTGTTGAAATCCTCTGAAAACGAACTCTGTTGTGTTTGTCTAGAATCCGGTAGAAACAATGAATTATGGTACCGATGTGTATTGTGCTCTAACTGGGCTCATGCTGAATGCACCGGCTGGGACAGGGCAGAAGGTTACACATGTGACCATTGTGTGAACTAAGTTCAAAATAATTGTTATAAATTCATTTTTAGTAGGTAAGTTAAATCTTAGGGAAATATGTGTTTTTTTAGTTTTGTGATATGTTTGTATTCAATTTTTTTTAAATGCCAATATTAGTTATTAGTTAAGTTTAGGAAATAGAGTTCTTAGTTAACCCTGATATAAAATTAACAATATTGAGCTGTTTTATAAATTTAAAAAATAAAAAATTTGCTTTTAATTGTTGTATACTACTTTTATTAGTTGCAAAAATGGTTTAAGATTTTTTTTTATATTCATAAAACCCACTGAAGCCTTCCTTGTGTGTTTGTTTTCTGAAACATAATCAATTAGCTTTAATTTCCATTTTTTTAAAGAACATAATTAAACTCAAATACATGATGAAATCACTGATCGGTATTACCCGACCAGTTTGGTAATACCGATCAAAGTACATTTTTTGATAATTGAAATATTCTCACTAAGCCATTCATAAAAATCTTTGATTGCACTTGATTTCAAATACTAAAATAGCTGCTAATACCGTTACAATAGAAAACTTTTTTTTCTTCTTTGTTTTCTACTTGTAATAATCTTTATAAAAAAAAGTGATTGGTATTCACCGACTCTCCCCTAAAAGCCTTTCATTCTAAGTTTTATAATTTAAAACAAATTTATGAATAAGTCAATTAAACTCATTTTCAGCAACACTTCAAGTGAAATGCATATTTTAATGGATGGTTAAAAACACAGATAAAGCTTTCCTTAAACAAATTAAGACAACTTTTAACAGGGTCGCAACAGAACATTGATAGAGGGGATTGTTTTAGTTGTTTAAGAGTTCCAGAACTTCCATTCCCATAAGAAATACCGCAGTGTGAGAATATTTCCCTTCAAGTAGGTGGTGACCTTAAATAAAGCTAGTATATTAGTATATTAAAATTTCAGAAATTCAAATAGGTTCAAACAAATCAATAATATATATTATATTAATTTCTCCTCTCAAATGGGTGGGGGCGATTCAACTTCATTATTAGTATCAAAGCCTTATCAAATACATTCTCTTCACTGAAATTCAATGACATAAAAAATTCTTAAGACAAAGCCCGTCTGTAATTTCCATTATTTGTTTGGATTTAATATTTACCAATAAATTTTGTCACCCCAACTCCGTTAAAAAACACTATTTGATGGATTTATGTGTGTATATAATTTATATATATATATATATATTGAGTATATATAATAGATGCTAGATCATATACTTTGTAGACTGCAAACCAACACTGGTAGAAATATACCGCAAAATATTCTTAAACTTTTTTTCGATTGAAACTTAACCGACAAATGTTTATCTCTAAATGCAAATGGTCTTTAACTGATGCACTCAAATGAAACTGTACGAACTGACTTAGGTCGTTTTTGACGTTGTAAGTCTAGTTTGTGGTCACGATCTGAAGGTGACCCTCATATGTTCCAGCTAGGGACAATACAAGACGAATACGACACGGTTGTATGTCGTGGGCCTACTTTTCTCCTTTAGTTTTCAATTAACTGAAGACAATGGCCACGACTCCCCTCTCCTGTATCTCACACGTTTGAAAGCAGCGCGAGGTGTTCTGAGCCCCTTACAGATGATGTGACGTCACAGAGCTCCTGTGTCAACACTAGGTGGGACCCTTTTCATGGAACACTGTATACAAGGATAATATTGCTTGTTTAAACAATCATGGATAAGTGCACTAGTATTCTCGCACTATTTGATATCTAAAGGTTGGGTATTAGGGAAGGCCGGATAAAGTCAGTATTTTTGGAATTGTTATAGCGGACAAATTTTTTTGGGCCAAATAAATACAATATTTTTCATTTAAAAATAGAGAGTTTAATTTTTTTTCAAATGTTTACCTCAACGGTTCTAGAATATAATGTTTAGGGTGTCTTAAAATTTAATAACAATTCTTTCTCTTTATTTAAGAAGTTATCATCAAATCATAGGACACCCTTTACAAATATTCAAGAGCTGTTGAGACTATTATTTGAATAAAATTAAACTCTATATTTCTATTGAAATAATATTTTTTTTATTTTGCCGAAAAGGAGTTTTGCTATAAAAACTGCAAGAACAGTGAATTTTATTCGCGTGTACCCTTCCATCCCAACTTTAAGAAGGATTCAAATTACACTTTCTCATAAAAAGGGTGTATTATATTAACATGACCCAAATATTAAGTTGATATTGTAAGAACAACTGTTATTTGGCACCCTACCCAAAATTCAGAAATTATTTATATCCTCTGCGTACAAGAGCAGCTCATACAAAACTATAATTTTGAGAATAAGTTCTTACTATATAATAATTGTCGTTAATACATAGCTCAAAGGCTAGGGAGGAGAAGGGTTGTTTAAAGGAAATGCAAAAAATCATCTTATAAGAAGGGAATATTAGAATGGTAGATCACATTTGGGGAACTATCTCCAGTGCATTGAAACTCTAATTTCAAATTTATCGTCACCGAACAATCTATAATATTGAGAGGATGACACATTAAACTCTGTAACCAATGGTGAAGGGTCCACATAAAAAAGTATTATTGACACCTGCAACTAGTTTTAAATAAGAACTAAAATTATATTATGGACAATTCCTCTACCACATACCAAACTATATTCATTATATTTTAAGTAACTTCAGAATAATCCAAAATCTATAACTGAGTGAATAATAAACTCTTTTAGACCCCACCCATAACTGAACCAGTGTCATAAACAGATTAATACAATACTCTAATTAATTAACGCTACAGTGATGGTCACTACACAATATTTAAGAAAGTCCGAATCATCCGAATAAAAAGCGTAGTCTGGAATAGACCAAAACCTTTAACGAACTGATTATTCCTCTTCCCGTTAGTCCTAGGCCCCCTCGATCAAAGTGAGCGCCACTGGATTTCAGTCATTATCCGCTTCCAGTAGATTGCCGCGCGTGGTGTTGCCGGTGTCAAAGGTCATGGAAGCTATTCAAGGCACTCTTTTCTTGTATCCATTCCTACCTCCCCCTAATTAGTTTACTTACCCGCTCAATATTGCTTAACTTCCCCCTTACTTTATAAGTAATCTAAAAAATAATTATATTTTCGATCAGCATGATAAAGAATTATGTTAACTAAGAAATTGATAAACCTTTAAAGCGGTGTAACTGTAAAGAAAGATAATTTATTTCCAAGTCACTTAGCTGAGTGGCAAGTGAAACCGACTAAGTATCGAGGAGATACTTATTTCAATTCAAGAGCAGGGTTCCTTTAGAAGTGTTTATTTGGGGCTCATACCTTTACCCTGATTTTGTCCTCGATTGTGGTGCCGATGGTTGATGAGTGGTATTAAGAAGAATATCTATCAACTCTGAGGGACTTTGATTTGAAACCTCGTGTGGTGGAAGATAAATTTGACTTTTCAAGGAGTAAAAACAATAACATAAATCTAAGTTACTCATATTGCATGTGAATGCAAGGGCCAGTAAAACTGAGATTAAGAGAAATATTAACTTTTAAAATAAAAAAGTACTCATAATATAATACCTAATAATGTTTGAAGTGTTAACAATATGTGTGCAGTACAAACTTTGGTCGCAGTCCAATGACCATTTTTAAGCTTCAAAATGTTGATCTAATGGTTTGTACAACATTTTTCAAGAGGATTGCTTTATTCAATTTTTATTTTATATAAGTTGATTTTTAGTAGAATTAGGGTAATCGCACTGTATGAAGCAGAAATTTGGACTCTTAAGAAGATGTAAAAGAAATACTTGGATAGATTTGAAATGTGGGGCTGAAGAAGATTTGTGAAGATCAGGTGAAAAGACAGGGTTACAAATGAAGAGATACTAAGACGAGTAGGTGAGAAGAGCACCATTTTGGATGTGATTCTTTGGCGCAAAGGAAACTGTATCGGGCAAATCACTGGGAGGAACTGTCTTCTGCATGACGTCATAGAAGGAAAAGTTGAGGGAAATAGGAGCTTAGGAAGAAAGAGGATTCAAGTATTGGATGACTTGAAAGAAAGAAGAAAACTCTGAGAGCCGAAGAAGAAGCAGAGGACAGGGTGCATAAGCGGTCTAAGTTTACTGACAAAAGGAATGGACCTGTAGTAAGAAATAACACATAATACTACAACTACTACTAATAATAATAATAACAATAATAATAATAGGGTAATCTGTACAACTATTTAATTTTTTAGAGTTATAGTAAAGTATTGTGTAAAACTGGTGTATCCAAGTTCAAGTTTTATTTAACGTTGTAACCAACTTAAGAGGCCGTCTCACCTCATGGATAACTCTTAACTAGGATAAGTAATACAGCTCGAACCAGACGCCACATAGTAATGTAGTTTTCTAAGATATACTTTAGGAAACGGTGGAAATGAGACCAGTATGTCTGACCGGCCGTGTATTGAAGTCAGCGTAGGACAGCACAACACAATGGCTATTGGTTAGGTGGTTAGTAGGCATAGTGGCAGAGGAATAGGTATCTGTGCAATGATTGCATAGCCTTTAAATTGGGGCATGACGAGAATTCTCTTTCGCGCATTGGAGTTGGGTTCCGAATAAGATGAAGATTGGTTAAATTTTATTATTTTAATGAGTGGCCAAATAAAATAAATACTTGAGTGAGAAATAAATTTTCAAAGAAAAGGAATATTCATGGTCTAGCTCTTTTAAGGTAATGAATTTTCTGATCCTGAATTTTAGAAATAATTTTTGTTTAGCTAAAAGTCAGTTTGATGAAATTCATAATTTAATTGGACTTGATATAAAAGGAAGTGATTAGTGACTGCAATGCTCCATATATCGTATTTTAACATAGCTCTTCCGTAATACTGGTGAGTGTTGTCATATTTAACTGAATATTCTCTCATAACTTCTACAAAATGTTCCACGCTTGATTGTTTTCACGCTGGTTCTGCAGAGGAAACTGTGTTCCTTGTACAAAAGAGCTGAGTGTTCTGTGTGCCCTTTCCTCTTCTATGACGGCACTATATCCAAACAACATGCGGTGCCTCAATCTATCTTATGGTTGACATAATTATTTGCTAGATTACCCTGTGTTGTTCTTCCATGCTTTGCTCTCAATATGCGGCCGGTTTATAAATACAGTCATACCGTATTAAAATATACGGTACGATAGAATCGTACAAACTTTCTCATATATTTGATCATAGTTTAAAAATCATTAACATAGACACTTTAATTAAAAAGTTTTAAGTTAATTCTTAAAATATCCAGCTAAAAAAATTCACTGTATAATTAACATTTTGAATGTATTATTAAAGTTGATACAATATCTGTATTAACAGATATGTAACTGTCATCAACACTACAGTTCAGACTTGTAACGTTATTAAAGATGAGATAGATTTTTGTATCATGGTTGGTTGTAGATTCATAATTCTTTAATCCAGGTGTCAGACTCTATCTCTCCATGAGGTTAATAAGTAAACCGTTCTGATTTTCAATTATATTACATTTGGAATCACCCAAAACAATAACTTTACGATTAAATATATTCAGTATATAATGCATTAAATATGTTATATTTTTTTCAGAATAAGAATAAACAGAAGAAAGATATTTGTTGCCATCCAAAACAATCACATAATTGAGTTCAAAGCAAACTAAATCTACGTGTTTCATTCTCCCCTGTTCAAATTTTTGAAAATTCTGTCCTCAGTAAGCTACCCATAAACGAGCCTCAACGCCAAAAGCAAGTACACAATGTTATTTTTTGTATCAAACAATGACAAGATACCCATTTGGAACAAAATCGCTAGTATCATTTATAAAACATTTCAAATTTTTGAAAAATCAGTCTTCATTAAACTACCCGTAAATGAAATTTTACACCAAAAACAAGTATTTAGTTTTATTTGTTATGTAAAACCTTCTAAAGATACCCATTTGGAACCACATCCAACATCACTAAAGTTATTTATAAAATATTTCAAATATTTGAAAAATCTGTCTTCAATAAACCATTATATTTTACACCAAAAACAAGTAAGTATATACAGTGTTATTTGTCATGTCAAACTTTAAAGACACCCATGTGAAACCAAATTATTAGGGCCAATTTTAAAAAATATTTCAAATTTTGGGGAAAATATCTATAACTAAATTACAACACAATCCAATATATAGATTTAAAACAAAATCAGAGATATTTTTAATTTTCGAAATCTTTCAGTTAGTAAACTACCCTCAAGCGAGTTTTTGATTATGTCAAGGTCATGTCAAATGAATATTAAATATGCACTTTAATTAAAATAGTTGGAGACATTTTCGAAAAATTTGGAATTTATCAACAACATATTCCTATGAATTCTAAATATTAGGTTTGAAGAAAATTCATAAAACCGTTTTGAATCCGAGATCAGGGACAGACAGACAAACATGGGAACAGAAATTGATTTGGGCTCACATGAAAAACGTAAAGACTCTTCATAATGTCTAAATAGACTTCTTTCACGATTACAATATTTTCTCTTGATATAAGAAAGTAGATAAACAGCAAAAAAAAAGTAAAATAAAAAAACCATTTAACGAATACCAATTTTACTGTTGTAAAATGAAGAATGTATAAAACGCGATTTCTTGTTCAAGCGTAATCTTGTATCTAATAAATATCCCCTTTAATCGGCCGTGAGATGGGTTCTTACATGCAACCTAATACCTCATGCCACTCTATTTCCTATTGTAGGTTTTTTTAATTAGAGATGTGGAAGGAGGTAATGGTAGAAGTGAATTATACGTAGCCTAAGAATAATAAATGTAAAAGACGTCTGTAAAGACGGCGGCACATCTATTGAGAGTAGTCCTGTAAAAGTACGAGTACCTTGACAAACAGAACATAAAACTGGCGGCATTCTGGGAGCAATCAACGTTTAGCGAGTGTGTTCACATCGTAGCAACTGGTGCGTGATGAATATGTCGCCATGACCCGGCAAGCCACAGGGAGACTAAAATAACCAAGTCATTGAATAGAACAAAATTGTCGTTTCTATTTCATTTATTTTCTCATCCCGTGGGGGTTATATAAATACATTTTAACTACGTCGCTGAGGGATATATGAGGAAGATAGCATTTTTGAGAAACGGTTCCATTATTTACGTGGAGGAAATAAGTTAAAATATTTTTAAAAAACGCCAGAACACCCATCTGAGATTTGAACCCTGACCTCCCCATGACAGACAACCAAACTGATTGAGTGGAACATTCATAACACGTGACCACTGATGTGGTTCATTAATCAACTTATTAAATCATAGCAGGATTTATGAACTAAATTAATTCTAAAACAACCCGCTTCGGTGGCTGCATGGTCTAACGCTTGGCTTTCGTATTAGACTAGACTGCCGAAGACGAGGAGATCGGAGTTCGATCCTGGTCAGCTGTACTGAGGGTGGTTTTTCTAATTGGTTTTCCATTCTTCCATCATGCAACTGTGGGTGCATTTCATCTATGTTAAACCTTCCTTATTCCTAACCCATTAGTTCGTATAGCCTGAACGGGTAGTAAGAAGCAGTGCAAAAAAAATCTAAATCAAACATAGTTCAATTACCCTGATGCTAATTCATCATAATTATTTCACTAGCTATCAATTGTTTCTCTCAAGCCAGGAATTGAACTCGTTAACTCAATAGAGAGACACACCACTGACTGAGCTTAAGTGTCTGAAATTCACCAATTTAAAAACACAGAATGAAGAAATGGACGAAATTGGTCTCCGCTACACCCTCTGAGAGTCGTGAAGATCTCCCGGGTGAGAACTGAGCACGACAACCAAACTCGCTGTCACTGAGATTAATAATGGAACATTCCCGGTAAGGATTGGATTACTTACTATCATGATGGATTAAATAGCCACGCTATTATACTTGTTAACTACGGTTGAAGCTTAATTTAAATAGCATATCCTTTAAAGTGAAGGGTGACCTGGCGGTCTAGGGGTAAGGTGTTGGACTTCTATGCTGGCGGCCGGGGTTCAATCCTCGGTCCCGGCAAAGATTTATCTGATTACCAAACCCTTCCTTCACCTCTGACAAGATATCTTGTGAATGTGGGGAATGCCAGGCCTCCACCGTGGTTCGAATTCCACGTTAAACTGTAGGTACTCCTTTTCATCTCACAATCACCCTACCATTACACATTAGCGTAAGTGTGTATAACCCGAACGGGTAGTAAGACGCGGTGCTAATAATAATTTAAAGTGAAAAATGATACCTGGACACTGGAATCTAACTCGATTAATTTTTGCTAAATACGCCAATGCTCCAACCATTGAATATGAATATAATATTTAGATGAGACTATAACCGTAACTAAAATATATAATAACTTGAATATTTTTAACCAATCATGATCCGCGCATTCGTTCAGGTTGTCATTGTACAAGTGGCTGCGTTATATGATAGCTCGTGATCTATATTGATCACTCATATGTAGCTGACGATTTCCAGACGTCTATCACAGACTCTACCTTAAAATATGAGTGAAGAATGAACCTGGACATAGGACGACTTCTGGATGGCTCAGGGGTTAGGGCATTGACTTGATAAGCCAAAGGTCCCGGGTATGATTCCAGTGACCAAGGGCTCTTTTTAAATTTTAAAAATACTTACTACCACACCTGAGAATTTTTAGGATTAATAAATATCGTAGTTCAATTTTTTAAAGGAAGTTGTTAGCTCAGTCGTTAATGTAGTGCTACATATAGTATAAGAGGCTGATCTTAGTGTTACACTCTCCACTCAATTAATTTATTTGCTGGTTCGCATTACTACCACTATAGTAGATAATAGAAACCCTTACTAATTAGTTCTTAGAGGGAAAAAAACCCAACTAAAATCTAAAAAAAGTACCCTTCGTTTACCTTGAAAGCTATCAAACATAATATCTTGCATAGATGGATTATGGCGTTCCTTGTAAGATAAGGTTATAATGTATTCATTCAAGGCCAGAATACATATTATAGGGTAGACGAAGTAGTCCATCTAACGACAGGATATAACCGTGTATTTTAAACGAATTTGATTTGTCTTCGAGGGAATTAAAGCCTTGATACTTAGATATGAAGACGATTCATTAATAACAATATTATCACTGATCCGCTTTTATTAGTAAATGGATTTTGAAACAATTTTAGCTCAGTATACAATTATACTTTACCAGTTATGTTTTGTCCTCTTCTTTAAACTAGGTTGTCTTTGTATCTTAGCTACACACCTCTACTAGCTGTTTCTCTTGCCATCAAAAATTAAGTTCATCAAGACGTTCTGGGGTGAATTGAATCCCAAGTTTAATATTAAAAGACTGGGTAAATATCTTTAATCCCATGTTAACATATTTTCAATATTAGCCTGTCTAATGGAACGTACCCTGAAACCTTGAAAAAAATTATAGTAATACCCATTGATAAAAAAAAAGTGGCTAGGACCAATATTCTATTATTATACAACATATTATATTCTCTAAGTTATTTAAAAAAAATATATATATACATGAACATATTTTCACCACTTTAAAAACAAACTATTTATAAATAGACAAAACAATAAATCTACGGTAACAAGCATAGTAGAATTTATGGGTCATATTGCCACTCAAATTTCTGCTCATGGACAAGTTGATGCAATTTATTTTGGGCAAAGTAAACTATTTGATATTTGTCAGCACAGTATTATTCTCGCAAAACTGAGTAATTTTGGCTCATCAATTTCCTATGCTAATTGTTTTAGGAGCTTGTTCTTCAAACTATGTCCAGTTACCCTCTGGAAGAACTATGTTCAAGCCCCATTGGAGCCAACAATTGAACCCTTACTATGGGGCGCAGGTTTAAAGATAAAAGATATAGCGTTTATAATGCTAGTCTTAGGGTTTATTGTTACTGTCCCAAATTGAGCTAATTTGCAGGTCATCTACTGATAAGCTCCTTAGTATATTAATAATGTGATCAAAGAAAATCATAACATTTAATTATATATCGTCTCGCAGTTCTAGCAATGAGACTAACTAAATGGTTCACCCTATAGAACAAAGAGAAGCACTTCGACCAGTCACTACTTAACCTTAAGCGATCTTCTGTCTTAACCTAGTACCGCCTCAGTCCTCACACGCCTTTTGAATCTTTACAAACAGGTTGAGAAAATAACATCATAACACATTTTCTACTTGGACAGGTATGTTTAGATAAGTGGCGTTGATTTTCTTGCCGGCCATTTTGCTTTCTTACTCTCATGTATATTTGAGTCAGTTCCCCATCAAAACAAGTTTCTATAATTTCTTTTTACTAGCAGCACGTTTTACTATTATTTCTGGTTACACTCATATGTATTAGTAGCCACGCCAATGATTTATAAATGAAGAAGGTTGAATTTAGAGGAAGTGAATCCACATTTGCGTGGAGGAAGAGTGGGAAAACATTTATAGAAAGCCACCCCCAATTCACCCGACCTTGATTCGAAACTTGATCTCCCCGAACTCGGCAGCCTAGCTCAACACGACTAGCAGGTTAGCTAACTATGCCACCGAGGTAGGCTACTATATCTTACCGATGATAATATTGACACGTATGGTTTAAAATGGGAGTGTAGGGTTCCCGAAGAAAAGATAATTATTTTGGCAGTTTTTATATCAAAACATATTTTCATTTGAAATAAATCAAATATCTCTTCAGTATAAGCATAGAGTTTAACTTTCTTCATATAGTGACCTCAACACTTCATGAATATCTGTCAAGGGTGTCCTGAAATTTAATGACAACATTTTCTATTCATTTAAAATGTTTCTCATCTAATGCCGCTATGCTCATGATATATTTAACAACAGTATATCACCACGTGAAGAGAATTAAGATCTATGTTTATATTGGAGCAATATTTAATTTTGTATTGCAAATAATAAATATATAAAAATGAAAAAACACTGATCTATTTTTGCGTTTCCTATACGCCCACCATACATTTATAAACTATAGCTTTTTAGTAGAACCAACATGTCATTGTTTTCAAACCATTAATTCCCCACTGTGCATGTAGAAACCCCAATTTTACTAAAAATATTTGTTTCGGACATGCCAAGAAAGAGTGCCTGGAGCTCTATAGACCGACACACTAAGTGTAAAACGCTGTCAGTCATCCTTTAAGTTTTTTTTAACACTGTGTCGTACTACCCGTTCGGATAATAAGTTTATGTAATAATTATGCTAATAGGCTTAGATATTATGAATGCTATGTTAAAAGAAAGTATACCCGCATTGTCTAGAGGTAAAGGTGAAAACCATCTAGGAAAAACCACGCTCAGTACACCCGACCGACACTCTAACTTAGAATTTCCCATCAGATGCAGTCTAGTCTAATGCGAGAGTAGCGCATTAGACCATGTGACCACCCAAGCGGATAGTTTTTATGTTCTCTTAAATAAAACGCTCAAGGGAAGAAATCGTATTTAAAAAAATGTTGGGTTTATTTTACCGTAAAGTTTTTCTTTTAAGAGGGTAACGTAAAAAATTCACCAATTATTATTTTATACCTAGAAAAAGGGTAATTATATTTTCAAACTATTTCCAAGATACGTAGCGTTATTGTAATTTAACACCAATGACAAATAAAGATTATATTGTTAGTAAATGTCCATAAAATATACTCATTCAATTGAATTCACGCCGTTAAGTTTGAATTACACATTACAGCCTGGGCAATTACTGAGCAATCAACGCAACGCGCGTGAAAAATTCCATCTCGCGCTCGAAGTGGCAGCAATAAGCCAACTACCGAGTCGAAGGTGACTGCGTTATCTGATAGCTCGTGATCTTAATGAAATCACACATTTGTAGCTTACTAGTTCCGCATGTTATAGACTCTGCCTTAAAATATGAATGAAGAATGACCCTGGGAACGGGACGATTCCTGGATAGCTCAGTGGAAAGAGCATTGGCGTACTAAGTCAAAGGTCCTGGGTTTGATTCCTGCATCCAGGTGTCATTTTCAATTTTCACAATATGATATGTATATGAAGTAATCCTCACTAAAAACATAAATAATAGCATCGGCTATTTGAGTCTTAGTCTTTAATTTTGCCTGGGTGTAACGTGGAGTACACTCCGTTTCAATAGAATATTTACTCTCTCATAGTTACATAATTGCTGGGATTTTATTGTCAATTTCTTGACTACAGATCCAGAGGTCCCGGGCTTGATTTCCGGTGTTTCCATATCTTCTGTGAAACATTAGGCCTGGAACGGAATCTACTCAGCCATGTGAGGAAAATGAGGTGTTATTTGAACGAAAAAGTAGCAGATCCGGTCTAGAATACTGAGATTAATGGCCAGAGAGTTTGTTATGCTGACCACATAACAGTCTCTATAAACTGAAGTTGGCACTATATTCGCGAAAAGAAGGCGGCTGCTTGGTTGGTATGGCTCGACGCCATGGAGTTTTTTCTTACTCTCACGACAAACCAATTAGTTTTTCTTATTAAGAAAAATAAAATTCAATTTTAGGTTAATTTAAGTTGGACAAGTTGTACTAGATTGACGTGAAAGAAACATAAATATGTTATATTTATAAAACACATTTATGTTTCTTTTACGTCAATCTAGTACAACTTGTCCAACTTAAATGGACATAAAATTGAATTTTATTTTTCTTAATATTTTTAAACGTTCTTTACTAAGCATTCCAAATGTTTTTCAAAAATATAGTGTTGTTTTTGTTTTTACTACATCTTACTAGCCGTGGAGGCTATTCGAATTTAACTAAATTAATTAATAACAACAAACGTCTATGGCTCAAAGTCAAATATTATCATTTGTTACAACTAGACTATATAATCCTGAAACTTAGTCCACTTGCCCATTGACATATGTAAAATAATTTAGTGTACCCTTATTACTTTAAAAAAATAGTTTATATCGTTTAAACTCGCGTGAATCGGTGGGAAAGTGGACTAAATGTCAGGATCAAGTATGATTTCCCGATGACGGAGAGGTCAGTCTACAAATCCCACCCAGTTGTAGTGAGGTATATTTCCTAAATAGTTTCTCACTCCATCCCAAGCAAATTTGGGTATATTTCTGCTAAATTCAACCTTCATTCTCCTTAAAATATCAATGGAATAAAATTCATGTTGTCCAAGGTTTAGTAGTAGAATTCGGTGCATATATATAGTTTGCAATGGTTTTATTTCAACATAATTATCAATTGTTAATCCAAACGAATTAAAGCAGCCCTTAAAAGACTGATGTAAAGTTTTTCGCTCTTTATTTTACTAGTTATATCGGGGTTAAATCTTTATCTATGGCAAAAGGAATTTTTGTTTTATTCATAAATGATTTTCCACCGAAAGGGGAGGGAGGTGTTTCGTTTGGAATTAACATTTATAATCCTTTGCCCTTCAATTAAATGCTACAATATGTGAATTGACCAAACAGTTAGTAAGGCATAGGCATAGCATAGCATTATTGATAAACCTCAACACACGCTAATAAGTGGTGTGCTGTTAAGGTTTCGATAAAAAAAAATAAAGCAATTACTATCGTATTAGAATGGGGGGATTTACAAAAATTAGTCAAATATCAAGTCTATAAATGGCTCAGTCTAAAGTCTAAGGGCAAAGAGGATCTATTAAAAGAACTCCACCCACAACAGCGTGAGCGTGGGGAAACGATAGTTATAAAACCCTATTGTAAAAACCATAACTGGTCGAAATTCAAACCTAAACCTCCCCTATCGGTAATATAGTATATTGTGTACTTTACACCTTTGACAATGTGAGCCCTAGTTGGTGAAGAAATAAATAAAAATAGAGTGTGCTTTTTAATAACACAACTCTCTATACATAGTTTTTACCTTACTTTCGGGTAAATCTTCACGGGTTCCATTACAATTTAAAATTGAAATAACAATTTTGACACGTGAAATTACATTTTCAGTCATTCATGTCAAAGTGTTTCAATAGCGTACAACCCGTACGGGTAGTAAGATAGTCGCGATGCTTTAAAGATGTGTTTCAATGACTTTAAATGTTATATGTTTAACAATAAGTAACCACGTTTTTTTTAACAATTATCTACTAAGCATTTTGTAAACCACTCTGAAACAATAATATTATTAATGTTTATTAAACTTTTTATATAATTACCTATTCTATGTCATCAGGAACTTAAAAGTTAAATACAGCACTTACAAATTCATGCCACAACGTAAAGACTCATCATAATGTATTTCACGATAACAATATATATATTTATATCCAGTCACCCCCCCCCCCCCCCNATACCGTGTCTGCACATAGTTTAAAAACTGGCAACCTAAGGCCACAAACAGTTAAAACTAAACACTGAAACCTTGTGTCAGGAATTATAATATTTGGGTAAAAGACGACTCTACAAATATACAAATACTAGTAGCTAGAAAAGCTACAAGATCTACTTCCCCATATTCATTCGCCAAGCCATGTAATATGTAACTGTCAATTTTGATAGATATGATCAATTTTATAAAATAGAAATAATGTAGTAAAATTCTATCAATTTTGATCATAAAAAGTATAAATTTCTAAAGATTTCTTCCTACCAAATTCTGAATACAACAGCTTATTGGAATCATAGAATTCATAACATTTAAAATCTCTATTATGTCAAATAAAATAATTCAAGCTATTTAAATGAAATAATTTATTGCACGCCCCTGTTAGGGAACATCAATACAAACCTCCGCAGGCAGGGGCAACTCCCAAAATAAATGGTTAGGTAAAGCCCTGCCTAGAGTTGTCAATCAACCCCGGAGAAACGGAGATCCATCGGAATTGTATGGTTCTTTCGTTTCAATCCGTTAAAGCTAAGAACTTTGTTTTGTTAAATGTTTAAATACTTTTTCTCTAGTATATCTATTAATTGCTTAGTGTAGATTCTTATTCAAAATTTAATGTTAGAAAAACAAATGATTTATTTTGTTTTTGCACAATATAAAGATCTAAAAATATCTCAAAATAGTTGAAACTTAAGTAACCTAAGAACCGAAGCAAAATATTGGATTACAAAGTTGTGTCTTCATCACTCAAGCACATGGCACAATAATCGACACTGAAGAGAAACATATCCCCTTACACTCAATTCTAAACGAAATAAAAAAATCAACAACAGAACATCACCTACCACAGAACGCTAGACTAAGTCAACTATAGTGTTTGTTGGTTAGGATCATACCAGTCATAAACGTGACACTTCTTGGAAGTTTGGCCGTCAGTATTAATATTAGAGAGAAAAAATGTAATTTTAACGCACTTTGTCTTATACCATCATTCTAAAATGAAGAATGTTTTTTCGTAAAGTTTATATATGCTATTGAAGTGATCGTATTTTTATTTTTAAGTGTGAAGATAACAGAGGAATGCCTTACACAGTGATAAATGGAGGTTATCTACCGATCCTACTCATGAGGACCTCTTTGAGGCTCTATATGAGGATGTGCATTCCCCTGTTCCTCTGGGTCGCTGGCACGTTCCAATTCGGACACGTTGAAGGGAGGTCTTCAACCCTGACAGAAAATTTGGACAAAAAGTTTGGACCAGTGGTACTAGCTAATGTGGTGAGTTAAAAAAAGAGATGAAACGATACAATCGCACAAAATTTCTCAATTTGTATATGATACCTTAGAAGAAAATTTTTAAAAGGTGGTTTTTAGTAAGCTACCCTTTAATAAATTTGACTAATAAAAATAAACTTGTCAACCTGTTAATTCCAATAATCACGCTTTATACTCGTATTTTAAACAAAATTGTTCAAATATATTTATCAAAATTTAAATTTTCAAGTATACATCTTTATTTGTCATGTTCATGTCAAACATTCCCCAGCCATAATTTAAGCAAAATCATTATAACCCTTATCAAAATAATTTGAATTTTCTAAAATCACTCTTCAGTAAAAGACTCTTTGTTGAATGTTTACCCAAAATAAAAAGAGTTGTTACCCAAAATGAGTTTTTACCCCTAAAAAAATATTCAGTGTTAATAATCAACACTGTTTATCATGTCAAACAATCCTAAGATACCCATTTTGAACCAAATCATTAGTGGTAATTTTAAAATATTTCAAGTTTTTGAAAAATCAGTCAAATGTAAATTACCATTCAACGAATTTTTGCCCAAAAACCAATTATATATTGCTATTTGTTATTTAAAATAAAAAACCTAAATATGCACGTTAAGAACATATTAAATTCATAAAAACTACTCATTAGTATGCTACCCTTAATTAAAGGCTAGGGTACAAAAATAATAATTTTGTGCTATAGTCCTATAATATCTAAATATCAAGTTTGAACAAAATCCATCAAACCATGGCCAGGAACTGACAAACAGAACAGACAGAGTGGTAAAGTCCACTTTTTGAGATTCGTATTCACATAAAACGTAAAAATTTGTGATGATCTCGAGATTGATTTATTTTTAGATCATAATATTTTCTCTTGAATTGAGAAAGTAAAAATACTAGACGTATGCGAAAGCTACGAAAAGTCAAAGTTGAAGCTCTGAATGCCTTCGGTCAATAGCCTTTGCATCTTCGAAATCAACCCTCCTCTATAGAGGAGGCGTTGCTAGACAAATAAAATAATGGTTGATCACCAGGGACCTTTAATTGGCCTACTCTCGAATGCCCAGCCCAAGTATACCAACCTAGTTATCTGGCTAAATATTAAAAAAAATATTTGAGAATACACAAGGAGGGAAATAGGGGATTGCTAGAATTGAATGCGAAAGAAAAACGTGATATTTACAATGGCATTCAGGCCTATTTATTATCAAAGAGTAGATAAGTCTCATATGAAATTGCAATATAATTTTATGTAATTGAGTACCATGCGAAATAGCAATACGAGTTCTTAATAGATCTAAACAATGTTACTAGAAAGCTAATAAATAGCATTTACCTGATTAGGACATATTAACATCGTTCAACAATGTTTTCAATCTCAATGATCTCGTAGCAAGTTATAGTGAAAATTATGGAATATTATAATCAATAATGAATACAGCCTATCACTTACTTTTAAGGAGTAAGCCTTTCAAAAGACAAATATACAAGAATAATGATAAGTCCGTCTTGAAAGTGTATACGTCTGACAAAATCATGATTATAAAACATACTTAAATACATAAACTAGTAAAGTTTTGCTCATAACAATACTCCAAGATTCAACATTTATCATATACGAAATTATTTATAAATATTAATCCGTGAAGCGGGGGTAGCTATGTCGTAAAACTAGTTTATACATTCTATTCTGTCCACTACAATAACAGTATATTCCTAACATTTCAAAAATACCTACTGAATATATCCGAAGATACCTAACTTTACAAGTTAGACTTAGGCTCCCAATAACAATAAATTTAAAGGCAAAAATTAACAAGGTGAGAAAACTATCAAAAGTAAGATTAAATAATGTCTAAATTAGAATTGGTTATCCGAACTCGTATCCCAAACAGTTAAATACAACATTACGGTGGTTTCCAAAAAAAGCAAAAAAAAAAAAAAAAATGTTTCCAAGGAATATCAATATTTAGGCCCTACATTATTTTGACGGGTTGAATCTACTTAGTTTCCCATATATATAATTTGTCCAAAATTATTAATATATATATATATAATTTGTCCAGTTATTAATATATATATATAATATTTGTCCAGTTATTAATATATATATATATATATATAATTTGTCCAAAATTATTAATTTATGGTTGCCCAGCGGGGAAAATATGGGAGGGAGGTATTGTAAGTCCAATGAAGTTATTCTCCACAAATGATAGCCTTGGGCTCTTCTTGACGCCTGCGCACAACGTCTAAAGAGTGACAGTTCGGAAGAGTGACAGTTCGGGGGGTAGGTTAACACGTGATTGCACAGAGCGCATTTTTCTATGAATCATAGCGCTTGCGCATCACTCGCCACTCTGTGAAACAGGGCCGGATCGCGACGCACTCCGGGACTTCCTTCTTAAATTATAAAAATTGTAAATTTAATACTTAGATTTATTTTGTTTATTCAATTCTGACAGTTGCTTGCTGACTAAATTTACGGTAGTAATCTCATGTTTGGGCTAGTAACACTGCTAGCAAATTTCCCAGTATTCCCACCAGGATGGTTAATAGTTAATATTTTGCTTCATCTTAGTAACATTCTTAAACTTATAATACATAAAAATTATTAATAATAATTAAAAGAAGAATTGTGGGTACACGGGCTGAACGTGACGCTCGTCTAGTTTGGCTTTTCATCGATGTGAAGGTCAGAATTATAATTCTGGCTGGGTGTAATAAGGTTGATTTCTCTAAATATTTTCCTACAGTCTTCCATGAAAATAAGGGTATATTTTCTAAAAATTATATTTAACTCACTAATTAAATAAAATGCAGATATTCTGAGCGGCTAGTAAGAGACAGTAAAAAATAGTTTTGGAATAAAAAGTATTTGCTATGGTCTCAGAAACAAAAAAATAAGGGTAAAATTCTGAAAAATATGTAAGACATTGATTTAGAAGGAAAAAGAAAACTTCTAGCCTATTATGAAGAAATTGTAAATTTCTAACCAAATATGACACATTTCAACATATAATATTTTTTGGAACAGCCACTAAATGGTATTCAATCACTGACTAGTGATTTTATTTTAGCACAACGTCTTACTATCTGTCCGGGTTATAAATGTATGTAATAATTACACTAATATTTTAGGGATTAGGAAGGTTTAACTTAGAGGAGATGCACTAAAATTTGTGTGGTAGGAAAGTGGAAAACTATTTAGAAAAACTCCTCTCAGTTCACCCAACTGGTATTGAACCCCGATCTCCCCGTCTACAGTGGTTTAATCTATTGCGAGAGTAGCACCTTTGACCATGCGGCCACTGAAGTGGGTGACAAGGAATTAAATAACATCCATAACTTAAGAATAGATAAATTCAAATATGTCACAATCAAATAATATAGTACACCTTCTTGTTTTCTCTAAGCCTTTCTAATTATCTATATGCAATTAATGAATAATTTAAAAATAATAATATAATAATATTGCGCGTCTGGGCTACATCATTCGTAACCTAGTAATGTAAAGATTATCTAGTACTAATGTACCGTAGTGTTGTCCAGGGGACGCCCGATTTTACTAATCGTACATCCTTTCTGTGAAGGCTCTTTACATGTCCCGATGAGATGAGAGTGTGTAACTAGTGGAAACATTTAAACTTAACTTAAGCATAGTCAACCGAACCCTGGTAACTTTTCGGGTAACTCCTCTTTCTGAAAAAATACCCAAGGTACCAGCTGGGAATCGAACCCATGACCACTAAACTCGTAGCCAGGTGAACTAACCACCAAACCATGGGACCTATTATTTAAAAATTATAAGTATAGGGTTGTGTGACAACAGAAAACACCTTATCTTTGTCTGTGACTTCGACTTTCCTTTGCATGTTTTTAAGCTTCAATTCATCTTTAAAAAAAGCACCTTCACACACACACACACACACACACACACAAAACTATAGTGTATCTTTTTATTTAAACAGTTTTTATCCTAGTCTACATGGATAAGTCTTGGCACGCCAGATGAGCTAATTGACACTAAAATAAACTTCCAGAACTGTGAATGATTTTATATTCAAATGAAGCACTCAACAGACATTAACAAACACACAGAAAATTGCGCCTACACTTTTGTGTAATTTATTAAAATTCAAAAACCAAAAGATATTTTTTACACTCTGTCTTACTTCCCGTTCAGGTTATACACACAATATATATATTAATTAAGTTAATGGGGTGAGGTTGAGTAAGATAGAGTTTAAAGGAAGTGTACCTCCATTTGTGTGTATAGGAGTATAAAACCATTTTGGAGAAAGTACCCTCAATACACCCAGCCGGGATTCTAGCTCTCACCTCCTTGTCATAAACAGAAGAGGTAAGACGAAATTTACATTTAGTCCGCGTACACACCGGTATAGTAAAATCCTTTATAGATGTTTTTCTCACTAACCGTAATATAATAAACCAATACTGATTTTATTCGAGCCTTGAACTTTAGTAATTAAGTTTATTTTATTAAATTATAAACCACAATATCTGAATTACTTAATCTCAGAGGAGAGGATACGTAGAGATACTTAGAAGGAATGCAGACACATTAGCGGGAAAATGGTATGTAAAAACAATGGTGATGAATCCCATATAAGGATATATGACTGAACTTCAAACCCCAACCTCCTCGTAACCATAAATCCAGTTTACTGGGAGCATTACAGCGTGGAAAGCGTAACCACCCGTGAGGGCATATTTAGTTTATGGATTTACGACGTTAGTGAAAACGTTTGTGACAACATTTATAAAAAAAACAATAATATTAGAGGAATAAAATTATTTAACATAGGATGTTCCTTATTTTAAATGATATAATAATAAGTTACAAATTTGTATTTGTCTGCTTATTTTAAATATAACAATAATAAGTTACGAGCTTGTATTTGTCAGCTGTTTCGTCATGGGGATAGGACACCCCTCACCTCCTACCCGAGAGACCCTTACACTAACCTCAGCGAGTGGGAGATCGGCTGGGGACAAGTCACTGAGGTAACAACACCTTGTCTGGCCGGGTATGTTGGTTGCTGAAGAAAATATGGTAAATCATTGAGATAACATCTTTTCTGGCTGAGTATGTTGGTTGCTGAAGAAAATATGTTAAGTCACTGAGATAACATCTTTTCTGGCTGAGTATGTTGGTCGCTAAAGAAAATATGTTAAGTCACTGAGATAACATCTTTTTCTGGCTTGGTATGTTGGTTGCTGAAGAAAATATAGTAAATCACCGAGATATCAACACCTTGTCTGGCTGGGTATGTTAGTTGCTGAAGAAAATATGGTAAGTCAACTAAAAAATAACACCTTATCCAGCTATATTGGTTGCTGAAGAAAATATGGTAAGTCAATGAGATAGCACTTATTCTGGGTATGTTGGTCGATGAAGAAACTATGTGAATTTATTGAGATAACAACACCTTGTCTGGATATGTTGGTTGCTGAAGAAAATATGGTAATTACTTAGATAAAAACACCTTTTCTATTTCTGTGGTTGCTGATGAAAATACGACGAATCACTCAGATAACAACACCTTATCTAGCTCTGTTGGAAGCTGAACAAAAGATGGAGAGTATCTTAGGTATTAAATGACACCTTTTGTATCTCAATTGAACAGTAAATAAAAAATGGTAAGGCCTTCAGATAACTACATCGTATACATCTATATTTATTGCTTAAAAATAGACCAAAAAGTTATTCAGTTAACAAAAACTTGTGTAAGTTATTTGGGTGTATAAAAACATTTGTATTAGTAGTTATTACTATGCGTTTTTTACAGGTTTAGTTTGTAATTTATGTTCTAATATATTCTACGTGTTTATAAATTGTTAAATACCCCTCTCCTTGTTTCAGCTGGGAATGTATCAGGAGTTCATCCTGGGGCGTCAACTGAGAGAGCGCTATTCACGTCTGCTACCACGGCGCTACTCCTCCCAGGACGTGTACGTGCTCAGCTCGGACGTGGACAGGACTCTTACCGCGGCACAGATAACCTCTGCAGGACTGTACCACGGTGTGAAACACAGCAGCCCACTTGTCAAGTTCCAGGCTGTGCCCGTTCACTCTAACCAGCAGGACGTTGACGATGTAAGTCCTGAGCTATAGTTGGCTCGACGTAGATGAAGTGAGCTAGAGTCGGATGTATGTCAACTATATAATCAAAATTAGGATCGTCGTCGATGATGTCAACTAAAACCGGATTGACGTCATCGATGTACGCTATAAATGAATTGACGTCATCGATGTAAGCCAGTAAGATGGTTTATTCTATAGTTAGTTCTAAGTCGTTAATGTAAGCTAAAGTCATATTTGTGTTAACTATGTGAGCTATAGTCAGATTGACGTTAAGTATGTAAGCAAGAGCTAGATTCACGTCGATGATGCAAGTTTAAATCAGTTTAAAATCATCTATAGGATTTAGAATCATATCTGCGTCAATTATTCACACTAGAGTCATATCAACGTCTAATATTAAATCTAAAATTGCATCAATGTAATGTATCTGTGCTAGAGTCAGATTGACGTCGACGATATAATTTAATTCTGATCAAAGTTAACGATGTAAGCTAGAGTCGGATTAACGCCGAAGATGAATTCTAGAGTATAAATGGCGTCAATGATGGAATCTAGAGTTGTATTGACATCTACAGTATAATTTAGAACAGGAGTGAAGTAGATGATCGGATTGCGACTCAGATTGACGTCAGATTAAGCTTAAGTAAGATCGACGTTGACAATGTAAGGAAACTGAATAGAAATTATATGAAACCAGTTAATATTTATTAAAAGTGACAGCTGTATACCACAGCTTTGATATATTTATACACGAAGTTATATTTCATGGATATTTGCGTGCCAGGTAAGGTTATTCTCAAAACGTGGCGACTGTTTTATAGATATTAGTAATAGTAAGGATCATAGTAGAACAACTTATCTCATTCAATAGGTCGATTCCAAGAATTTCTCGAAAATGTGGGGGTTTTCAAATCATGTTTTTTTTTGTCTCCCCCTTTTTACGATATAAAATTTTGTTGTTGTACTAAAGTGTGGGTTTGTTTGCTGATATTCAGAAGAGTATGTAAATAATCCATTAAAACTTATCTAATTTACGTACAACTCCTCTTCATCATTCTTATAATTATGTGACCCAATAAAGTTCAATTTATCTTTTCAAATCTCATCATATATATATATATAATCTGAGTGAACAATAAAAGGAGGGTGAATATTACGGAGATACAACCGAGGCTTGGAAACAACATGTGATATATCAAAATCTAACCTCAGCCTCCCGGTTAAGAGACAACCATGCCAGCGCACAACTTAAGTCGATTCTAAGCTGAGTGAAGCGATTTGAAGGTTACAACGTTTTGGCTACCATCACAGTAACCATCCTCTGCGATAAAACGATGCTGGATGAGAGGTAGGGACAAGGTTTGAAACCAGAGGAAAGCATCGTGTTTTAATTTCGTATATATAGAAAGTGTTGTAATTTTAACAACACGTACCTTGTGTTTATGATTGTTCTCGACGTTTTATGAGCCCTCGAACCTAAAAAAGTTAATTTTAAAATTATTTCTGCCCTTATGTCTGTCATTCCAACTGTCTGTACCTGGAACTATAGCTGAAAATATTTTATGAATTTCGTTCAAAATTGATATCTAGATGCTTTGTATAAACCTATCTCTAGGGTAAATTGTGATTTTAGTTCTAGTTTTTAAATTAATAGTAGTTTTTGTAATCTTTTATTAAAAATGGCGTTAAAATATGTTTAAAACTAGCTTATGGGTATTTCATTTTTATAAATGAAAACCTATATTTAATCTTTCGAGAAAACAATTTAAGGGTGGCTTATGATTACTTATTTTTGAAAATTAGAAATTGTTTAAAAATGGCTTTTATTGATTTTGTTCGCGATGGGCTTATTGGGGTGTTTTACGTAGTAACACAGTACACTTGTTTTTTGTATGAAAATAAACAAAAGGTAATTTCTATCAACATGCTTTTTTTTTTAATTACCAAACGATAAAATACTCTACAAGAACGTATGTACAGGATGTTACTCTCCCTCTCGGCGCCTGAGTACCCTTATAGCTTTCAAACTAATGAACGTAATTGGTGTATGAGACGCATTTAGGGGGCCGAGAGGGAGTGAAACAGCTTGTAGTATTGTGTCGAACCATTTATTTTAGTTCTGTCTCCAATTCACCGTGTCTTGCCATTTCCTTTAGGTTCTAGCACCAATACCGATCTGTCCGAGATACTTTAAAGAACTGAAGAAAGTTCTCAAGACTCAGCAGCTCCGTTGCATTGCACGCAAGAACAGGAAGATATACAACTACGTCAGCCTAAACGCTGGGATGAAAGAGTTCGACCTGTCGATATACGATACCTTGAGAGTACAGGTAACATTATCCAACACCTTATCCCAGCCGCTAGTGCGTCAAACTATTGAGCCAGCTGTCCTTGTTTCGTTTCCTCGTTTGGGATAGAATTAATCATTTTCTGAGAATTTAGCCGGTGGAATAGGTTTTGTGTTTGTTTTATAAGTCGTGTGCTGAAACCCTGTTGGAAATAAGGTCAAATTTCGGACATAAAAACATGACATTTCGTGGGCTTTCACCAAGGTAATAAAGTAATTATGAGACTGGTAAAGTCAATTCTTCCGTTTCATTCAATATAAATGTAAGACTTGCCCTTTAAAAAAATCACACATTCTCTTAATAAATTAATATATGCGTGGTTGGCCAAATGGATAAAAACGTGGGAGGGGGGGTGGGAGGTTGCTAGTACCCCGTCAATCGGAGCTATCCCTGCGGCAGCTCATGGGCCATAACTGGTGTACACTATGTTTTAGTATATTTCAAACTCTTCAATCCTATATACTACAATCTCTTTTATTCTTTATGCTAGTGACGCTTCAACTTTTGTATTAGTGAATAATATTGTTTTAAAATTGTTTAATACCAAGCTTAATATCATATTATTACATTTATGACAAGGATGGTTGGCCTAATCCTGCCAGAGTGTCTCTTGAAGGTTATCTGAATATTTTGAATTAATCTAGTATGCCTACTCTCATTTACGTTTTTTTAAATTATAATTTAGCAGGGATGTCTCAATTGCCTCCAAATGATGTTTATGTTATTACTTATTAGTATGTACCAATCATACCTTGAAAGGTAGCAGTCTTACACCAGTGCAGGTCTCTTTTACTCTTAAGATATTTGATCTATTAATTATTGGATTGAATCAGACTTTTAAATAAGACGTAAAATAAGTTCACTTCACTGTTTTGTTTACATATTTTATTTCAGGAAATGCACAACCTTAGTCTGCCGTCATGGACAAAAGCTGTGTACCCAACCAAACTTCGACAGATAGCCATGTACACTATGTTCATCCTTCCAGGGATCACCAAGGACTTGCAGAAATACAGCATAGGTAAGCCTTTAACATTACTGACAGCACATATTTGCTGAGGACTAGCTGGGTGTCTTCTAAATATACTTTATCTCCGACCCCTTAAATCATTAATTGTACTCAACCCTTTGTGTTTTTCGAGATACCCTTAAACTTGATTGGGAAATTTTGCGGAACCACACAGTATCAACCACCTTAAATTAAAATTTAACATGGTGAATTAATTAATTTTACTTAAAATAAATAATGGTGACGACACGTTGTTTCGTTGGACTGGCATACAGTGTTACTCATAATTCTTTATAAAAGTAGTATTTTTCATCTGAAATTTTTATGGAATCTTGTGAAGTAGATCTTAGAACTTTGATTGAGAACCAATGCCTTCCACACACTTTGGGTGGGACCAAGGCTACAGCCAGGAAAGTGGTAAATGTCGCTTGAGATGGAAAGACGAGCTTCGAAAATTGTAGAACCTGGCCAGATAAAAAACTACCATTTGATTTTAACCAAGAGTGAAATATCATTTTATCTCCAAATACGCACACATAAACACCTGTGTAGGCAAAAAGTTATTTGGAATAGAGCATTAGACTAAATAACGGTTTAATTTAGGAGGGATAGCCAGAACACTTACCTTGGTGATACTGGAGTAGAAATTGTTTAAATAGAACACTAAAAAAACACAAACACATTTTTAAGGACACAATTTCACTGTCACAGATCTGATGAAGCTGTCTGTGAGAGTGAGAGATTGTCCTTAAAAATGTTTTTGTGTGTGTTTTTAGTGTTATATATAAACAATTTCTACTCCAGTATCACCAAGGTAAGTGTGCTGGCTATCCCTCCTAATTTAAACTGTGTAGGCATAAACAATTACAAGTATGAATATAAATCCAACCCATGTAAAACAAATTATCATTATGTCGAAAAATGTGGGCAATTCTGTTAAATACTAACTCAACATGGGTTGTGTAAATGTGTAGATAAAAACAATCCTGTAATAATTTGTACTAATAAAAAACCAAGTAGAGATCCAAAATTTCATCAAACTGAAATATTAGAAGAGGTGAGTAAGTCTACATAAGCTGAATTTATCATTTTAAAAAGAGGATAGCACCTTCATAAGGGTTTATTTATTAACTTTAGATCGTAAATGTCCTATTTGAAAATTAGTTATTTAACTAGATGCAATTTATGCTAAAAATAAACAAACATCTAATATTATTGTAATATTACTACACAAATCCTAATGACTAATTGATATAGCATTAGTGCACAAACTTAAAGGTAGCGGGCTATTTTCTACCGCTATGTTGTTTTTTGTAATCAAATCCAACATAAAATATACCGTTTGTTTTTTGTATTGTTTATTCAGGTCGTCTACTCGGAGATATGGTTCTCCACATGACCCAGAAACGCCATCAGAAACTCCATCCTGATCGCATCCTGTTCCTGTACTCGGCTCACGAGTTCACAGTTGCCAACTTGCTGCACTCTCTAGGGGTGTGGGAGGTACAGGACCCACCCTATTGCGCGGCGGTACTCGTCGAACTGCGTCTGCACAACAAGAACAACTTCTTTGTCACGGTTGGTAGTCAACACTTGGCGGGAAGTAAGTATGTGGGGAGGTGTAAGTCATATCTTACTCCCTCATAATAACAACTGTTTTTATATCAGTTAGTAGTCAACACTTGGAGGGATGTAGGTATGTGGTGAGGTGCGTGGCATAATATCTCACCACATCTGCGTCACAATAACAACTTGTTTTTCATGATTATTAATCAACGCTCATAGGGGGTTAGGTATGTAGGGTGTAGATGGACCTACTTTACTGCACCCCAAGAACAACTTCTCTGGCCTTCGCTACTTCCTTACTCCTATTCAACTCAGCCACAACACCAACTTTAATCCCAATTTCCCTGCCTAGAGCCTAGAACGCCAGTAAAGCCCACTGGCGTTGGGTTGAGCCTTCCAATTATTATATTTTACCACATGACGCGATGTTAGGTTTGAAGCGGACTGATTCGGGGTCCATTATGATTAATTGTTGAAACTCTTGACTTTAACTCTGGAGACTGGGGCTAAGCCCAAGACTTGAGGCACTAAAGATGTAATTTATGTAGGTAAATGATTGTCAATAGCTCTTCAAGGCAAGTGTGTGCGTCTTTCCTTTAAATTCATACCTCCCCCCCCCCCCNATACCTCCCCCCCCCCCCATGTCCTTATATTAGTTAATTTAATATGTGACTATCCCGCAGTATAAGTAAGATGCTCAACATTAAAAAAATGCTTTCATCCGATGACAGTGAGTGGGATATCATGGTTCGATATTCTTTATCATGACGTGAAAAATGATAGCTAATCGTCCTGTATACCCCTTTCTCCTTCATTTGGTAGATTGATGAATATTATTTGGGACCTCTCAGCAAAGGCGTAACTTGTACAACATCCAGATAAGTAACTTTTTTGTTTATTAGGGAGAGGCCCTATACTTTACAATCCTCAATACATATGTTTAAGGTTAAGCTTTACATTTAGCTCGACCTCAACTGGTGCTAGGAGACTTAAATATTTTAGCTAGAGATGCTTCTTTATATTAATAAATGTATAATTTTACTTACATGTACTAAGGATATTTGATAAAGAGTAATTTTAATATTTTATCTACATATTACATCACTAATCATCATCATGTTGATGTTCCTTTTCAAATTACACTAAAATATTAATAAAAAAGGCCATTTAGAAAATAAACATATTTTTGCGACCAAAATTGATAGCATTTGACTAGATTATTAGTGTTATATCATAGGTATTGTTATGATCAGCTGCCTGTTATGAGAATGTGATAGTTCTCATTTTCAGCACTTGGCGGAGAGTTATTCTTAGTTCAACTGCTATATGCTGGATGTCGTAAGCTTTGTTTAAGTTGGAAATACTGACTCCTTTGATTATTTTGTTCTGTTACCAAGAAGATTAATGTGTTTTTTTATTACAGACTTGTTTTTGTGAGTGACTTAAAGAATATAGTTAATTTAACCAGCAAGATGAAACTATGTGTTTCATAATTATTGGTCTTCCAAAACCACAAAACAGGTATTGATGATATATAATAATTGCAAAAGCTCAGGTAATATGACCTATAGTATGAATACTTGATGAGATCTAGTAATTTTTCTATAAGGCATATGAGGCTCTTTATATGAAAAATTATAGTCCAACTGCAATGCATTTTTCCCATCGTTTCTGCCACATTTCAAACACATCGGAAAAGTCATTACATGACAACATTTCAAGGTTGGTTCCACCACCTTAACAGCTTGTCCTTACGAGTAGAAATACTTCCCTCACACGTGCTGGGGGAGTAGGTTACAGTGTGTGCGTTTTGGATTACAGGGGGTTGGAGTAAATATGATACATTAATGTTAGTAGTGTAATAACTATTCCAGTTGCCAACCTCCCCTGTTTCTCAAAGTCCCAAATAAAAATTTAACATTTTCAGCCCTTAATATTTATGTGCAATAGTATTTTTACCTGCCTTCCACCGCGTTATGAAGATTCAGAAAACCCACCACCTGCTTGCAGATGAGCTCTTTTCAATCGGATATGTTTTTTTAAATATCGGAAGAAACTACTGAAATATAATACTGACCAATGACGGTTGTAAGACTCAAACCAACATGATCCTAAGCTATGGCACAAATTTTGAAAAAATAAACGGCCATAACCTTCACTACTGAAATCACCACTTTGACTTTCTTTGGTGAAGGAGAGCTTGAAGACCTCCAGATAGAGCCTTGCTACCTTTAGTGGCATTGCTATAATTTTTTGTGCTCGAGACGAGAGATAAATACCCCACCTTCGATATGTCCAGTACCGTACTCCTTCATTCTTATTAATGCAATTTACATTAAGATTTCCTATAGGAAAAAGTAAAGTTTTCTATTCTCTCTCTTAGATCTTTTGAGAGAAGAAATTATGTCTTTTCAGCCATGATTCAATTCCAATCCAATGAAATGTTTTGACTAAAGCTGGATTAAATAATTGTAATTAATTTGGAGATCAGTAATCTTCTCATAGCTTTGAAAAAATATCTGATTCACCAAGATGAAAAAGTAACAAAAGCATATTTCTAGTCTTCATTACTGTGAAAATCACACATTTAATAGCTCACAAAAGGTTCCTTCTAAATGTTCGTTTTCTTCCTCTTGCTGCCGCCTTGACCTTTGCCATCCAGGATAGTTGCACCATTCTCCCCCTTAACTAAATCCAGTACTGCTTTCTCTCTGTTTGAAAACTTCGAAGTAAAGTTATCACTTTATCAGGGTGCTGTGTGACATGTTGCATACTGGTAGAACCGGTTCAAACTGTAGCTATGAATCGTTCTCTTAACTAACTAGAACATTTATTGGTCGTATACACATTCCCTTGTGAGATATGTATAGAAAAACCTCATTTTCGATTGATCAAATTGATACAATGTAGGACAGAATATATCACAAGAGCCGTTTTAACCAGCTCTGCTTAATTTGGCAACACTCCATGACACCAGTGTATGAGCGATCTGTCTGTTTAATGTAATTAAGAGTAACAAAAAAGTAATTAAATTCCAGAGGACCAGTTTTAGTTAGATACACTAAACAGAGAAGGGAGTTGAACGTCGGTTTAATAAGATGTAATGTGTAGATCCTACCTTGAGAGTTGTCTTGACAGGAGATCCAAGAATACCTGGGAGCGATGGTCTTGATATTATGGATCTGAGGTTGGTCTTCTAACTAATATTAATTTGCGAGAGGAGCTCCCCTAAACACTCGCGTTTAATAAGTACATATTATATATATGAAGTAAAAAACACACATAGAGAACATTATCAACTTAATATTTATGAAGAATCGCGCACTAAAATCATTTTCCACAGGGTTTGTTTAAGAGTACGTATTCGAACAAAACCGAGCAAGAGCAAAGAGAGGTTCACCGAGTTGTGTTAATAGATTAGAATTCAATGACCACTATTTGAGATGGAGTAAGCGACACGTGTGTGTGAGTGGGTTTGCTTGGGCTTAGGAGGGAAGAGGGGTGGTTAATTCCAAGAAATCTGCAGTTAGTAAGGGAGGATAGGGAGGGAAATAACCAGATGTGACTAGCAAATAATTAAATATGCAACAAAATAGTGAATCATGAAATATGCAACAACCAGACTTCACCATGTTGATGAAAGCATCACCACCTTTAACAACTATTGTTTTAAACTACAAGAAAACCTCACTCCACACATATTTGTCGTTGACCATGTGTGAACTGTCTTGGAACCCAAGTGCTAAAACTCGTATCATGTGTAAGTGTAAATATACAAAATAATGTGGGTATTCCCAAGTGAAACACTTAATTCTTCCTTCCATTTCTAAAACATGTGGGTTCTTACTTATATGACCTACGGCTATTGAGAAGGTGAAAGGGGTGAAATCTAATGTATATATGGTGTTAAATGTAGAAAGGATGGGTTCATTACCGTGTTAGTAACACAAATTTTACACTTAAATTATAAGAATACAAAATAATATTTTTTTACTGTCCTCCATTAGTAAGAATACTTACAAGTAACTTCCAATTATGAGTTGTATTAAATCTAAGTTTCTCTTTTAGTGTCACAAAAACATTCCTATGAAATAAAGACATTCACATTTATTCATCTGTTAAGTTACGTAACACAGGTTTGAGGTGGGAGGACTCAGTATTTATGTATAAATTTGGTGTTATATGGGGGAGGGTGGGTCAAAATTGTAAGGAAAAAAGTTGTGTGACGTAACCCTTTGCAATAGTTGGGGTGCTTCTAAGTGAAATACCCAATTCTACCTTCTTTATCCATAACAAATTAGCGTGACGCATCTAGCCTGATCGAGTATGAAAACTTGTATTAAAAAATAGGTACATCATTGCTACTGATCTAACACAACCTCTGCAATAATCTTATTACAAATTCAATCCGTCATTGAAATAGCAGAGGCAGAAAGTTGTATTCTCCAATCCCGATTAGAAAACGCTACCTTAAACTTTCCAGACACTCTATTATGTTTTGTGAATACACCCTTCTCTCCAAGACTGGTTAAAACCACTGTCAATCAGAGAGAAAGCCTGCCCATCCAATTCAGTGAGATATGTAAATATAACCAAACAAGATACCAGCCCTCACAATAATGTTCTTAAGAAGACTTCCTTGCCTCCCACCATCGTATTGTATCCATCCCATCAAAGCATGCCAATCAAATATATTAGGTTGTGGATGTCATAATGAAATATTAATACTGAATGTTGGAATGTTACTTAACCTTATCGTGAAAGAAGCGTATTGAAGGTAATGGAGAGAACAGGAGTCCTGATATTGACAATGATATCTTAATGGAGGTTGTTTTGATACGGCACGTTCGGCTTACAATGCTTGGCTCTCGTATTCTCGGTGTTAGGGAGTTCCGGTTACACGTGGTGTTGTTTTGTTCATTTCTTCGCCCGTCATGGTCTTTAAGGCGCACTTCATTGATGTGCTTTGTTTTATTTTAATTCTAAGGCGATTACTGTTTTTAAGGTGATTTTTGTTTTATAGTTTTAAGGTGTATATTGTCAAACTCGCTGGTCTTGGGATAAAGTGCTTGCCTCAGGACCCGATGTTCGTGGTTTCAAACCCACCCAGGGCCTACGGATTTTTCTTGAGCGATAAAAATCCGTAGTACAACTTCCTTCGGAGGGGAAGTAAAACCATTGGTACCATGTCAATTGTGGCATGTAAAAGATATCTAGAAGGTATGTGAAAATATCTCAAAGAAATTCGCGTAAGCTGATATAACCAGTCGGCTCAGAAAGTGCACGTTAAACAACTCAAATAAATGAAATATCTAAGTAACTATCCCTCCATGCTATACTCATTTTGATTACACTAATGAAATTATAATTTAGAGTTAATGTACCCCATTTGCGTGGGTGGAGAATGGTAAACCATTTTAGCACATAAAACACCCTTAGTACTCCCGGTCGATATTCGAAACCTTGAACTCCCCTCACCTGCCAAACGAGACTAAATGAGCCTGAAACCTAACCCGCGTATCCACTGATGCAAGTATGAAGGTTGTATAAGGGTTTGAAGGGGTATAACATTTTGAAATTAACAATCTATTCGGATCATGTTTAGCTCAATTTTATTTACTGAGGATAATCTTTCTTAAATGGTTTTGCACAAATATAGGTTCTCGTCCTCTAATGTGTTAGAAATGATAAAGTTTTAATGTAGAGTAAATTTGTACACAGGCGTATAACCCTAACAGGTAGTAAATAATAAGCGGGGATATTAATTCAAATATGTTGTATGTTATAAATGTCACTATGATCCCAGTGGAGTTTCTAGTTAAAATGTGATATATATATATATATATATATATATATATATATATATATTCAAATATATATATATATACAATATTCAAATATATATATATATATGTATATTCAATATTCAAATAAATATATATATATATATATATGAATATTTAAGAAGGTAGTTTACAGGAAGTACACCTGAAATAGAGGGGATAGGAGAGAGCAATAAATCACATAACGGAAACCCCTTTCTCTCCCCAATGGACCCAGTCGAGATCCAAACCTCAGTCTCCTTCGTCAACGGCAGCTAATGTTTCTGTGACTAAGATGAATGGATTTTATGGGAAAATAACTGACTATTTTTGGGGTAAGGACTAATAGTCATCGTAGCCAGGAGAGAAAAGTCTACATTTCTGCTTATTTAAATCACGAGGATTCTAGTAAAGTACAATGACATTTCAGGTGTTTTGGTGATTTTTAGACAAACCTACAGCTAAAAAGGTCGTTTGAGAACTCATTAATTATTTTATGTAATCGGAAACTTTGTCTTATTAGCTAATACATTTATAGATAGATTGGCTACAGCTTAATATACACTTTATTAAGATGGTGGCTACGCTATTATCATATTTCCAACTTTGATATGATACTCCTTGAAGTAAATGCTATTATTTACAAATAAAGTAATAAAATTGGTATGGTAGAAACCGAGAAATTACTGTTTAAGTAAAGTTTTAATTTCTGAAATTGCAATTTTGCCTTTGAACATTTTTTTTTTAGTTTTAAAAGTTTAGGCACATCCTTTCTGTATAAGCTTTAATTAAGAAATAATGAAATATGTTTGTTATAACTCCGCGAATCACTGTTGTAAGGGTTGTATACATAAATATTCTTCTTTGGTCCTTAACTCTTAGGTTGGTTGGTTGGCAGTAACCGTTATTCTTACCTTATTTTTGTTTTTTATTTAATTTCTTGGTAGTGTTTATAATTTTATATTGGCGTTATCCCTATACATTCCCGGAAAATTTAAACTTTCTGCCTCACCTAAAGTATTTTTGTTATCTAACCCTCCTACCCTCTCCCTTTTTCTTCATTTAAAATCTTAAGTCGTTTATAGTGTTATATTTATGGTGTTTTGGGAGCAATATTTATACCTACTTGCCGAATTTCAGTTTTAGGCCACACGGAAAATTAGTTTTTCTATTAGTTTCTATTAAATTTGGAAATTGTAAGCCTCCTTCCTTCTCCTTACATTTGAATCTCCTACCTAGAAATTTCAAATTTTAAAGACGAATTAGGTTAGTTGGAGCTGTCCTTCTACCTCCTTGACAAATACAAATTTTCTACCACACCTAATAGTATGTTTTTCTTAAGCCCGCCCCTCCCTTGTTTCTCAAAGTCCCAAATAAAAATTTAACATTTCAGCCCTTAATATTTATGTGGAGTGGAATTTTAACCTGCCTGCCATAGTTCAGTTTTATACCACAGTGGGAAGTAGTTGTTTACAATTTAAGTTAGAAATTTTGAGCCTTCCCCCTCCCCCCCCNCCCCCCCCCCCCACACCCCTCAACCAAATCCTTTTCTCAGATTCACTTTTAGAAATTTCAAGTTTTAAGATTTATTAACTTATTTGGAGCAGTATCCCTACCTATCTGTCATATTTTTTTATTTTCTACTTCATTTTGGTTGGTTTTAGAAATTTTAAACCCCTCCCCCTCCACGCTTGTTGTTCCAAATTACTCTTAGAAGTTTCATATTTCAAGATGTCTTTGGTTATTTGGAGCTGTCTCTTCACCTGTCTGCTAAATACTAATTTTTAACTCATAAAATTTGTTTCTAATTAAGCTCCTCATGACATTTCTTGTATCCCCTTTTTGAAATTTCACATCTTTAGATCTGTTTGTTCATATAGGGAAATACTTCTGTCTTTATGGCAAATTTCAGCTTTCCAGCTCATCTTTCAATTATTATTTTCTTACAATAACAATGTTTTAACCCCCATTTCCACCCTTGGGGATTAAATTTCGTAAAATACGTTCTTACCGGATTCCTACGAGCGGAAAGGAGCCTCCCTGCCAAATTTCAAGATCACAGGTCCAGGGTTTCGGAATATATGGTGATGAGTCAGTGAGTCAGGGATTTCGTCTTTATATAATTATATAAATGTATACGGTGTTCATGAACAAATGATACAACGCTTCAGGGGACGTAGGTGGGTGTAATTTGAAGAACTTTATTTAAGGAGTCTATATCCGGAGGGAATCTCTTATATTCGGATATGCCGATGGAAATGCGCAGGGGCAGGTTGGCAACTGGAATAGTGATGCAACACATAATACAATGTAACGAGCATTTATTGCTAAGCTTAACACACACGTGGTCCAAATGATAGCAAGTTCACAGTAACTATCGTAGTGGCCCAACCTGTCTGTTTCTTTAACATTTCTACTCTCTTCCCAAACACGAACACCATGTCCATCTGCTAGAATAAACTGTAAAGTGGCATACTCACTGTTTTGTAGCAATGGCAATAAAATCTAACACCTGCAAGTTATCCTGCAACATCAGTGAGTTAAATGGGACCACTAGTACGCGTACGTGCAATGCCACACTCCAGTTTCAGCAGTTGGTTGGTATATACCCTGCCCCTGTGCATTTCTGAATTGAATAGATCCCCTTCGGATATAGGTTCGTTATATCAAATTGCTCCATTTTCACCCACCTACCTCCCTTGAGCGTTATTTATCATTTGTTCATGAACATCCTGTCTATTAGTGGACTTTATTTCGCAACAGGTGACCTGGTGGTCTAGGGGTAAGTTGTCAGACTTCTGTGCTGGCAGCCGAGGTTCAATCCTCGGTCCCGGCACAGATTTATCTGATTACCAAACCCTTCCTTCACCTCTGACAAGACATCTTGTGAATGTGGGGAATGCCAGGCCTCCACCGTGGTTCGGATTCCACGTTAAACTGTAGGTCCTCCATTTCATCTCACAATCACCCTACCATTACACATTAGCGTAAGTGCGTATAACCCGAACGGGTTGTAAGACACGGTGCTAATAATAATAATAATAATAATAATAATAATAAAAATATTTCACAACAAATAACTCCTTACGATTTTCTTATAAGAAGTTCAATCAGTCACGTGTTTGTTGACGAAACCCTTGACTCTGTGTTTCTCCATCCAGGTGTCTTACAAGAACTCCACTGAGGGAGATCCGCATTTGCTGACTTTACCTGATTGCGAGGAGGGGTGTCCTTTAGAGCGCTTCATCGAAATGACCAGGAGAATAATCCCTGAGGACCACGACAGTGAATGCAAGAAAGACCCTACTAAGGACCAGCCAGACTTACATATACCTTCCAATAGTAAGTATCACTTGTCAATAGCATCGGCACAGCCAGAAATTTACTTTAGGGGAGAAGGGGGAACAAGGGGTGGGCATACATGTACTGATACCATTATTTCTTGACTTTTTATACATTTGAAATTTTAGAGGAACTTTAATTATGTATTTTTAATTTCAAGATGCTAAGATGTGGCCTACATATTCGTCCCATATTAAATGTTCTATATTTTAGCTGTACATCACATGTGTAAGGTGAAGATGTAGAAAACGTGAGCTATGGGCCAAAATAAATAAGATATTACTCCAGTAGACATATGGAGGTTAATTTCCTTCACGCGGTGATATCAACAGTTGTTGAATATCTTTCATGAATATAGCGGTGTAAGAGGAGAAACTTTTTAAACTAAGAGAAAAGGTTGTCATTAAATTCTAAGAGACACTCTTTACAAATATTCAAAAACTGTTGATGACATCACGTAAAGAAAATTAGACATACTGTTTATACTGGAGCAATATTTAATTTATTTTGCCCAAAAAATGTTTTGCAATATAAACTGCAAAAACCCTTTCCGTAACTCGCGCAGCCTACATCCCCACCTTAATTTTTACTAAAATTATTTGAGATCTTGGGGAGGGTGGGCAAACCACTATTTCGCATTTTTTTATTTCATCCTTGGTCAAAAGTGATTAAATATATTAGTGAGGTGAATGGCTCCAAAACTATTTTTATTTTATTTTATTTTGTCTACTATGAGCAAAGCCCAAAATTACTGCCAATCGAATGTAGTATGTAATATGTTACACACAGAAGATATTCTAAACTAGACCTCCCTTCACTAAAAATTCAGTTTATAACAAACCTGCCTGGTTAGACACGTGGCCAACGGCGTGGGCCATTAAAATGTGAACGTTAGCTATGTATATTAAATAAATTTAGTATCAAATTGACTTTTTGTTTACAAATAGCAAATATGGACAACCGTATCATTGGGTATGTGGACTGAGCATCTCACACTCCTAGTTTATATTCTGTAAATTGAAAAATAACATCTTAATACGGGAATCGATCACCGAACCTTTGGACTAGTATACCAAGGCTCTAACCACTGAACAATCCAGCAGTCATGCCATTCTCAGAGTCATTCTTCACTCATATTTTAAGGCAGAGTCTGTGATATACGTGTGGAAATCTTCAGCTACATATGTATGATAAATTAAGATAATGAGCTATCAGATAACGCAGCCACCACACCCCATAAATGAAAAATGACCCCGAGCATGGGACAACCCCTGTATAGCTCAGTTGTTAGAATATTGGCGTACTAAGCCAAAGGTCCTTGGTTCGTTCCCATGCCCAGGTATAATTTTCCAATTTACAGAATATGATTACTAAACGCGGTTATAGCTATAATTAACAAATATAATAGCTTGGCAATTTAATACATAACTTCTAATTTGGTTTCTTGGTGACTAATAGGTAAAGGTTTGAATCCCAGTTAAATTCACTAAGGGAAGGGTTTTATAAATTGTTTCTCACTCTTCCTCTACGAAAATTCAGATAATGTTTCCTATTACTTCTCCCTCCCCCATCCCAACTTTATTAGTTTAATAAAAGACGTGGACAAGTAGAAAAATGAGGTACAATTCTTTCCCCCCGCACAAACGATGGACTAAAACCCGTAGAGTGAATTTAAAAAAATTCTAACGTAGCTGAAAAATATGTTATAAAATAAAAGTTACATTTAAAATATGCTATTTTTAATTATTTTTTATTTTTTTCAGGTCTTCCACCAGACTGGCAAGAATGCCTAAAAAGAACATAAGGATTTTTAACGATTATTTATTTTTTGCTTGATGTAGACATTATTATTTAGGTCATAGTAAACATTGAAATTATTTTATTTTTAATCTTATTGGGCCTCCTGTGTGGCTGAGCGGCTAGGCACGTTACATGTTCCCTTCTTCAAACACAGGGTGGTCTAAAATATTTAAGTAGCTATGTATTTGTTTAAAGACAGATTCAAAAATCCTGTCTTTAGTTCAAGATCACTTTTATTATGAAACGCTGGGTTTATAAATGTAATGAAAGTTAGCTTAATAGTTTGAATATTAAAGTGAATAATAGAGTAATTTGTTCAAAAATTGGAGACCATCAAGATTACTATAGAGTAGAACCTCATTAATCGGGAATAATCTATGGCTTTAAGTTAACTTTATTAATAAAAGTTTGGCTTTAAAAAAATAGCCTCTAAAATAAGGCAAGGTACAATTAAAACAGCCTATACACAAACAAATCAAATATATTTTATATGTTGCTACACAAATGGAAAATAATACGCAGAGAAGAAATTAATATATAACCTACATTACTAACAGGATATTTTTGTCCTTTAATCTGACTTCACTGTTCATCAACTCTCAAGTCACACGCCACATTAACAGGTTGGAAGAATGTCTTATCTTCTGTTGTTTTCTTTTAAAACACATTTCTTGCACTAATTATTCAATTAATAACTCATGCTTTTCATCGACGTTTATTAAGAGCCTGCATTACACACTAATCAATTTGATGATAAAGTTTTCTAGAAACTGTAAATTTACACGAACACTATTGCATGTGGGCCATTTCTGATTAAACATTAATTGAGATAAAGAGTTAATAGAACTTCTGAATACTGAACAATGTTGAAATATTAAATAAAATGTTGATAAAAACTTAATTGAAACGGCCGTTTTGTCCCATTTTATAATAGTTTCACAAATAATCACTGTGAACAAATATTCTTTTTCTCATAATAGGGACATACTGTAGTTATTAACAAGAAACTTGGTCGCTTTGTCCCCCCATCGTCATCGTGGAAAATTTCTTTAAATATAAGTGCACTGCACACATTTCTAGCATATCTTAGGTCTTCTATTTTCCCTTTTACTCCCATACTTCGCGTCCCCACACACAAATGCAGATGTTAGCCGGGAACCGAGTTGGGCCTGCTATGCTGAACAAACGCTCTTAATAAAACCTCACTCTCCAATGGCTAGAATGATTGGTATGAACAATAGGATGCAAAGGGTTACCCATATGTTTGGAAACATCCCATGCGTTTTTGTTTAGTTTATGTGTTGTAGAAGTTCTAGGTGTGTAATTGATGTTATTTCCACAACGGTGGGCTGAATTTGTCTTAGCTCCTATGGCAACTATAACCCACCAATGTTCAATTCAGACTTCAAATTTGTATATTAGCCCAGAATAAGCACTAACTCCCATCATAAAATGATAAGATGAATTTTTCTGGCAATTATTTTATATTGTATAGAAATCCCTATGTTTTATGTGAAATGAGAGCCTTCTACATTTTGAATATTTTCATCAACAGCTTCATATTCATACATTCGTTTGTACTTTCTCAGTCGGCCGGGTGCTTTAATCTTACTTTTAACCACAAAATCAATGGCTATTGCTTTCATTGTTATCATTTCAGAAATATAACATGCAATCAAATATTCCTTTGCAAAAGTGATGTAATTATTCAAAAGTCTGTTGCATTCAGATAGTTCAATGATTGTTATTGCATCATATTACACACGATATTTACTTGAAAAGCTCACCGTACCAGTTGACAAGAGTCAAAACGAAAGTCAAATGTATCAAGTAGACATAGTGACTTAGCCCCTAATGACACTATTGGACCACTGCTTTTTTACTCTACACTCACAACAGACTCATGAATCTTGACAAGTTGGTGTCTCACAGCTTTAAGTCTGTCAACTCTACATTCCTATCAAGTTCCACAGACTTTTTTAAAAGAAAATTTTGAACGTGCTCGCTTAGAATGAACCGACATTTTTTATATGCTACAAAAGGTCGTATTACTTTTAAAGTACTTCAGAGTGCGTAACCAATTTCACGTATTATTTTGATGCATCTCAACAACCAAATTTAGGATTTGGCCACCACATTCAACACTCACAAAACGCGCATTTTTACACAACACTGCATTTCTAGTCTCCATGTTTTTTTGTTTTAAGCTGGGAAGCAAGTGGACCAACTTTATACGGTATAGAAGTTCTAACAATGATACAACTTGTCCTGAAACGCTAAAGGGAATTAATACAATATCAAATATATCTGAACAATTTATTAGTTTAAAAAAATATTATATAAATATTTTTTTTAAGACAGCTTCATTGGCATGGTGTCCCTCAAAGCTTGGCGCCCTGGGCGGCTACCCCACTTCACCCGCCTCTTGCGGCGGCCCTGTATGGGCTCACGATTTAAAAAGAAAGAGATAACGTATGTGTTAAGGCTTCTGCGTAAGAAACGTACTAACGCCATATTATGTAGCAGGTCGCTAGAAGTCGTGTGTGGTGCGGCAGTTAAACAACATTCTGTTAAAAACTACCATAAATAATAATCATTTTCTCAAACATTGCAGCACGTATAGTTGCTGTTTCCACCAACCAGAAAGTAGTTTCCAATTATTATTAATTTTAATTTCTAATATTTCATATTATTTTGATTAACTCGAAAAAAAGTATGAAGGTGTTTGCCTTTAAATAAGCCTATAGTATTTTATTGTTCGCATTAATATAATTAAACCCTTTTGTAGGTGACCTATTATCTGTCAGAGGTCAACCGCTACTGCTGTATAATTGTCTAGACTAAGAACTGAAAGTGTATAACCCGAACGGGTAGTAAGACACGGTGCTTAAAAAAAAGAGCTGAAGCTATGAAGCTCATTGTATTGATAGCCATTCTTATATGTATAGAAACTAACATGCAAGAAGTGGACTGCTGCCCTTCAAATGAGCTTTATTGTCTCGGCCCTAATTATGTAAGTTTCAATTGAGAATTATTAAATTTGCATCGAACATGTACTGTACTTTGCATATCTTGGTCATTAACTTGTATATTTTTAGCTCACCCTTAGGTTTAATAAATAGTTTCCCGTATATGTGGGCACGTGGATTAAATGTTAGGCTCACATTTTCCGGCTTGTTGGTCACAGAGAGGTTCAAGTTTAAATCCCGGCCGATTGTACTAAGAGCTATTTTTTTTTAGCAAAAGGGTTTCGCACAATTTTCTCTCCACACAAATGCCTGTATATTTCCTCAAAATTCTACCTTTGTCATCCCTAGCCCATTAGTGTAATCAAAATTCGTTTGGACCAAAGGGGTAGTAATATACGATTTAAAAAAAAGCTGTTTAGCAAACAAAAGAACGCCAAAAAACAAAACTTAAACCTAGGGATATTATTTAAAACTCCATAGTGTTTGAGTTTTGCTTTAAATATGTGACGAATTGGAGGACTCTATCTTAAGATAAACAAATAAACCATCATATCTATAGCAGAAAATATGACCTAAACATGTTATTAAGGTCACTCAACCAACGCATCATTCCGGTTGAGAGCACCCTTTCCCTTAATGGAGCCGGATACTACTTTCAAACGTGAAGAAATTTGATGGTATAAAATGTGGTCTTTTAAAAGGTAGTAAAAAATATATATAATTTTTTAATCAAGAGGTAGTAATTAATTAGTCAAATAATGATGACTTCATGGTGGTAGTGGTCACTAAAGTATTCGTTTTTCTGTCGTGATGTGAAGAGCTGTTCTTACACCTTATAATCATCAGACTACCGCCTTAAAGTCGGTCAGTTCTACTGAGAGGTCTACCTAAGAGACTACTAGCTGGGCTCTTTATAAAACTCAAACTTTTTTTTGTTTTATTCTAACGTTCAACTCGATCGGGCTTGTCACCTGTTGAGACCGGAAATCCTGGACAAATGGATAGTGTGCTTGACTTTTAAATAGGTAACTGTCTGCACTGAAGTCGATATTGTCGGCTACATGGGTTTTGCATCTTCCTAAAACATTGTATTGGAGTTTGCAGCCACCATAAATATTTTATTTAACCTAACTTAAGCTAATCTACATGACATAGATACTTGAATGTAATAGAGAGGGGACGGGGGCAGGGGAGTGGGTGAATTAACCCCAATCAAATTATATCACCCATATCTATCACTGACAGCAAAATTCATGGCCAGCACCCCCACGGAAGCATTTTTTCAGCGTAATTGTTTTCCATCCTCCTTCTAGGCATGTTACCTCGTAGTTAAGATCATTAAATATTTAAATTATTTATTATTTTATGACTTTGCTGACCTCCATATTATAAAATGTAGTAGAGAAACCCGTTTCGGTGGCCACGTGGTCTAACGAGATATTCTTGTGTTGGAATAGATAGCCGAAGATGGGAGGATTGGGGCTCGATCCTTGTTGGATACACTGAAGGTGGCTTTCCCTAAATGGTTTTCCACTCTCCCACCACGCAAATTCAGGTGCATTTCTTCTTAATTAAGCCTTCTTAATCCCTAACTCATTATTGTAATTAGTACATAGGCGTATAATATGAACAGGTAGTCCTGAAAACACTCAGACATGATAGAAAGGGCTAGAATGCCAATTTGGGGGTGTGCCCGAGTAGAATACATATGGAGACTTAGAAGGAGAAGAAGGGGATATATTAGTAGCCTTAATTACAGAGCAAAAGTTTGTTCTCAAAATGTAGTGCTAGAAAACCATAAAAACAATCTTTTTAATTAAAATGTAAATGTAAAATAACTTATAAAGACAAAGTATTACTAAATTTATCATGCAGCTGTCAAAAACTAGAATAATTTACCAAAAGGGACAACAGCATGAAATAAGGCTTGTTGTGTGATTCCGAGAACATAGATCTAGAAGCTTTGTGAACAGTCAGATAACATTCTTCCTATTGTGATTAGGCTATAACTTATTTAAGTGTCTCAATAAAAATATTTGGTCATGGTTACTAATATAGGTCTTAAGACTTTTAAATATAGTCCCAAGCGATATATTTATGATTACTTCGTGACTTTAAAACATCCTAATATCATTAAATAAAATGTAAAATTGTTTGTGCTATTAAACTTTTTGGATGTACTAGTCATAGTAGCTAATTAATATTTTGCTTCAATTTGACATCAATAAATTATTTGTAAGTGATTTTATTTACTATTAAAGATAGCAGTGTTAAATATACTAATTTTTTTTAATCAATATTCCCAATAATTTAGAAATACATTTTCTACTTATTTTAAATGCAAATACATTTCAAACATCAATTTTATAATAATTTACTGAGGTTTTGAATATTTATAGTATCGTGTATATTTTTGTTTTGGATGTAGGTATGGCCTATTAATTTTAGGAAGTAAGTTGTTATTTTCCAAACTAGCGTGACTACTTTTTTAAAAAATAAACAGATTCTAGACTTAGAGAGAGCAACTCAGCCAAATTTACGGATCTAAATACTTAAAACCGTTAAAAAAAAGCTACATTTTTTTCCCCTCCTCAAAACCTTTCTCAAATCTCATCTGATTTTCAAGTGATCTGTGAAGTTACGGCCATCAAACGATTATCCACTAAGAATGTCTTGTTATTTGCTACTTACACCAACAATACTGTCGAAAAAAACATTTAAACTCCGAGAAAGTTATCCCGTCTCTTTTGTTTTTGACTTAAAGTCAGTAAAAACACTTGTAGGTTAGAAAGGTCATCCATTTACAGTTGATCAAATTATTCAATCCATCCCCCCTCTCCCTCCTTTTCTCTTATTTTTATTTTTTTGCATGACTTCAACCTCGCCTCTTAGAAATCATTTAATTAATGTATATTTTTTTAGTAAACCTAGTTTCTATTTATAAATATTAAAAATAATACAAATTAAAATGTCAACGTTGAAGCACTGGTAGAGTATTTCAGAACGAGAGTAGTAACATATTAAAATTCACTCTTTTATTCATAATAGATTTATTATTCAACGTTGCTTGTATTCAGCCCCCCCCTTCCCCCTCTTTTTTTTTAGCATTGCGTCTTATTAACCGTTCGGGTTATTTGCTTATGTACTAATTACGTTAATGGTTTTAGGAACTAGGGAGGCTACATTCAAAGGAAGTGTACCCGCACTTGAGTGGAGAGATAGTGGAAAACCATTTTGGAAAATACACCCTCTATTCACACGACCAAGATTTGAACCTTCTTTTTCCTGTCATCAGCAGTCTAGTCTACTGCTAGAGTAGCACCTAATACCATGTGGCCACCCAATCTGTTTTATTGATAGGGACCTGAACCATTTTTAGGTGATATGACAAGGAACGTGAATCAACCTACATCCGTTTCTCAAGGCCACCTGCATCGAGCTCTTATAGTAATTGAAAGTATTGTCGTGCGGGTGTCTTACAAAACGTCCTAAATACAACGATCTACTTTTGAACGTAGGGGGGAATCAAGGAGCCAATCAAGATAAGCTTGTCATGATACCATTGTAATAAACCGACAGGTTAAGCATATATATGACAGGTGATAGTAATAAAAATAACTATATCGGCTATTTACTGTTCACACGTAACGGTATTGGTAAAAAGAAAGGGGCATTGTAATACCCAAATGAATTCACTTGATTTTGACACGATAATCGGATTCACAAGGCTTGCTGGAAGAAATCGCCAAAGTACCGTAAATCATTAATTTTACCAACACTCACATCGGTAGGTACGTGAACTAAATCATCAACCTCTGCCATAATGGGGAGGTTAAGGCTCGATTCCAGCCGAGTGTACTAAGGGGTGTTTGTTCCTAAATGGCTTAGCTCTCTCTTTCTCTTTATCCAAGAAAATTCGTATACATTTATTCTAATATTTTATCTTTCCTATCCCTATCCCATTATCGTAAAAAATGGAGATAATCTTAACTGAAAGAAAGACGTGGCTTACCACAAAATTTACAAATTAATTTAAAGATTATTTTAACTGTGTAAAAAGCCGCACGCACCAACAAACAGACTCATATAATCTGGATTGGTGGGGATGGGAGGCCGGGGTTTGAATCCTAGCCGGTTGTGCTTATAGTGTTTAAAAATAAAAATCTTTTCAATTTCCCCTACATATGAATGAATGCGTATTCATTTCCTGTCAATTATGGCTTCCTTCTCCTTATACTCTTGATGTGGTTAACATGAGTTCTGTCCGGAAAGGTAGTAGGATGTGGGGGAGACGTGTTGCGTCCAGAAAATTGTGTTGGGATCATTAGCAGTGTACAGGCAGATACCGAGTTGCGTCTTGTGATCACCAGACCAATACGCGGGTGAAGTACCAAGTTGCGTCCATCTGCGTCTCACCTATATAACTCTATCGATAGAACAATAATGACAGCCAGATGTTTACAATAATAATATAACAAACATACAATCACTATTTGAATTCTGTCCACTGTTTGCTAGCTAGGTTAGGCTAGATTAGGTTGGGTTGGGTGTAGTTAACTGGATTATACTTTTATGTGTCGTTTTGAACATACTTTTATATATGCTTCCAATATTATTTTAGTTCTTAGACTTCAATCCTTAAGATGCAACTCAGGTGATAGTAGAGCTTATCTGTCCTCTTTTCGGGACGAAACTCGTTCAAGGGGTGTAACTTGGGACGAGATTTATCACTCCCGTAAGATGCACTGGATAATACAACAACTGTGTAAACATGTAATTTTATTGGTGCTATTATCTGATTCGGTGTCCGTATGGTCTTTGGCATCACTCTCGTTTTAGACTAGACTGCCGATCACAAGAAAATTTGGGTTCAAATTTCATCGGGTGGTTTTTCCTAAATGACTTATTACTTTTCCTCCATGCAGATGGGGTTACACTTCCTCTTAATTCAACCTCCCACATCCATAGATCATTATAGTAATTAGTGCATATATATATATAACATAAACAGGTAGTAAAACGTGATGTTAAAAAAAACTGGCGCTATTATTCTCACAGGTAGGCACGCGGAACAAACGTCAAAATCACTTTGTCTGGTTTGATGGTGAACGTTGGTATAATTTCGATTCCCCGTCGTATTGTCTGAGATTTTTTTTACCTTAAATGACTTCCCACTCTCCTAGATAGCTGGTACACTTCCTCTAAATTCTACCTTCATCATCCCTACTCAATAAGTGTAATTAATTTCGTATTATATAGAAAGAGGAGATGGGGATGGAATAGAATTGTGGTATACAGTCAGAAGTTGATTCCCACAATAGGCCCACTAGGCATGGGCCTAGGTGTGGCGGCTTTAGGGGGTGGCACACTTTGGTTACCATTATTTTAATTTTAATATTTGGTTTTTAATAATTACGTATATAGCGTGTACAAGCCTGATTTGCTTTAGTAGAAATCTTTTCTCGAATACTAACTTAAGCCCCCGCCCCACCCCCTCTTCCCCCACCCAACATCTCTTTCCACCAAAACCTCCTAAAACCCTTGAAAAAAATGGGGGGGGGGGCATATTATAATTGTGCCTAGGGGGGCAATTTTTTTAAATCCACCACTGTACATAGTATCTAATTTTCATAGTAATAAGCTTATATGACAGCCATAAACGTTACTAGAAATACTTTAAAGTATTAATACGTCAAGTCATTTGATCTGCTTGTGTCACTTTCTATATATATTACACGACAATCTATAAAGTTGTAAAATGTTATCAATTTTGCCCGAAAAAAGTTTGTATTTTCTAAAAGGCACATTTTATGATAATTGAACTGTAGCAATCACTGAGTTACAACTATTGTGGGTTCACACTTTCACTGAAAAATTAGCGCAGAACAGAAACGGTGTCACGTGATGAGCTCTAAGCCAATAACAAGATATCCACTTGGTAAGCGCTAGCTGTTCCGCTGAAGTTAATTTAATCTCTACCCTGTCTGCTCTGCCTGATACGTTCGGCACAGGAGAACCGACCATCTCAGATCAGTGCGTATGCGCATTTGACAACGCATGTGCTTTACAGCCAGAAGCAAGCAAACAGCTTCGTTGGACTTTTTTGAAAAGATTTGAAATAGCCCATGAAATAAGCGTTTATCGATGTATTGGATTGTGCCACGACACAGTTACATAATTTAAAAACATCCGTAGGAAGAATGATTTGAAATATATGTTTATCCACTATAAAATAAAATATGTTGATAATCAGCTGTTTTAAGTTAACGTTGCAATGCATCATGGGTCAACATATATCGTGTGAGTTTCTGCACCACTGAGGCAGACTGTGCTTTCTATTTTCGATGAACGTGTGAATCAAATTTTAGACTCAATTTTACGTCACTCCACAGTAAAATTCATTTAGAATACTCTTAGAATCTCTCTGGCTGAAAATTATATATTTTTTTACTTAGCTCTATACTACAGTAAACTCAAGGTTTGATCTTGTAATCTTTAGAAAGGTCGATACAATATAGATATAAAAAAATATGTAGTAATATTGCAGCACTTATTGGTAACCGCAAGACCTATCTAGAGGACACCGGTAGAAAACCGCATTGCCCCACGACGTCGAGACAATGCAATGCCAGGCAGCCAACGAGGGCCTTGTTGCAAAACCTATAAAATAATCAGAAGGTGAAGTGTCGTAATCCCATGTATGAATAACCTGTAAGGAAGAACAACTAATTACCGCAGGCTTTTAAAAGTTCAATAAGAGAAGTAATGTCAACGTAGTGTTTTGAGAGCGCAAGGGTTTTGGTAACAAATCTATGAAAAGAATGGCTACAACCTATATGGTGCTGAAAATACAGTCCAATGTTCATCTGAAGAGCCTTATCTGATAGCTAGAAAAGCTAACGTATTCACTTTAATCTATTCATACGTCATTTCGTGTTAAACGCATTTGTAAATTTTGATTATTATTATTATTTAGCACAGCGTCTTACTACCCGTTTGGGTTATACGCTTTAAGTATTAATTACACTAATGGATTGGGAATTGGGAAGGTTGAATTAGATGAAGTGAACCGGCATTTGCGTGGAGGGAGAGTGGAAAACAATTTTTAAAAAACCATCCCCAGTTCACCCGACCAAGATTCGAACCTCTATCTCCCCGTCCTCGGGGGTTGAGCTCAACACGACTAGCGCGTTAGCCAACTACGCCACCGAGGCGGGTTTGATGAATATTATCAATACCTATAAAACAACACTAAAAATGTAGTAAAATGTTATCCCTATTGACGTCAAGAGAATGTGTTTGCATTTTTTAAAGCTGCTCCTGTGAAAATTGGACTATAGGTTCATGTACGTGGAAGGTTTAGGTTTTATGCTTCGAGTCTTACAACCCATTCGTACAGTATGAATGTATTTATCCTAATTTAGTAGAGATGAAGTAGGAAGTATTTAGCTTGAATTTGCCTACGTTTGGTTATAGGGAGAGTGGGTAGACTTTTTGGATTTAAAAAAACTCAATACACGTGACAAGAGATTTAAAGCCTGACCTCCCAATCCCCGGCATACAAGATTATATGAGTTCGACATTCATTCCATATGCACCCCGGTGCGTATGCAGGATTTGTCATTATCAATATTAATATTAGTTTTATTGTGATTTGATAGCACGTAAATAGGAAAGGTGCCTAAGTTCAAAATAATTATGTTTCATTTTGTATCCCAAATTAATACGTTTTTAAAACTATGAAACAAAAACATCACATTAGAAATAACCTATACAGTTTTAAAAAGATAGAGAAGAGGGAAAATTAATAAAAAGCAAAGAAGAAAACATGAAGAGTGCACCAACAAAACGTGTATTTAAAAGCTGAGAGCGATGATTTATCTCACCGCTAGTTCAATTTTACCTAGTTTAATCTTTTCTCTGGTATCTAGAGTCCAGTAACCAGACTAGGAACCTTATAATAATCAGCATTGTCATGGTCGGCTTACAGCCACTGGTTATAGGGACCTTATAATAAATATTAAAACAAATATAAGGTAAACTAACATTGAAGTAAAGTAAATGGTATGTATCCTACAGATGTTGAACCATCTTTCCAAAGAGACAGATGTGGGACACATTTTCGCCATATTATACCATTGAAGTAGATATGTGAATTTTTGACCTATAACCAATAATATTATTTTTTGGTGGGCAGGTGGAATAAACGTCAAGATCATGTCATATGATTTGTCAATGATGGGTCAGGTCATGGCACAAATCGCATTCGGATGTACTGTGGCTAATATCCCCTAAACGTCTCACGCAAATGCTGGTATATCTTCTCTAAATACAGCCATCCTCGTCACTTGCCTATTTTATGTAAATATATGGATAGCTAAAACTGGTAATAGGACGTGTTACAAAAACAAATCTTCATATGGGCATACAGCTACCCAGATATCGAGGTACACTCGGACCTGACAGTTGCAAAAGTAATTAGATATTATTCAATAAGATGAACAAGAAAGCACATGTTGGAATGTTGGGTATAGAGTTTCACAGTCAACACCCTGTAAAAGGTTCTTGATTTACATTCGCGCTGCATGTCCTAACCACCGTAATCCACAAGATTTGATTATCCTAACAATAGCTTGTGATGATTACATGGTATGTAGCTCATTAAGTAACCTCCTCCACTCCCCGGTAGCCCCATCCCTTTTTGAACCAAATATTTTCTTAAGCACCTTGTTTTTGAACATCCTAAATCTATTTTCATCATGTAAGGTAAGAGACCACGTTTCACTCCCAAAGAGAATCACCGGTAAAATTATTATTTTTGTATATTCTGAGTTTTACATTCCTAGAAAGCAGGTGAGATGTCATTAACTTACTGACCGAGTAATAATATATATATTTCCCGACTATATTATTTTCCTAATTTCCAATATAGTATCATTATTGATTATAAAGTTTTTCCAAATATTTAAACTCATTAAATCTGTCAAATGATATGTTGTTTGGAGTAATATCTAAACTATCGTTCCCAATCTTCGTTCTATTTGTTATCATATACTTAGTATTTTCAGCGTTCAATTCTAAACCTATTCCTTACCAGCCTCTAGTAAAATATCTGCATTTCTTTCAACAGTTTCTTTACTACTTACTGACCAACAAAACTTTACCATCTGCGTATCCTAATATATCTTCATTGTATCGTTTAATGTTAACCCTATTCTTTTGCATTGCGCTAATAGCATAATCTAAGGCTAAATTAAAACGTAATGGGGAAAGTGAATTATTTTGTTACAACACATTAAGTATTTCCAAAATATCTGTCATGCCTATCCTAAACCCGAAAAAGTGTTTCTTTGCAATACCGTCTGTTTGTGTGACTGTGGATATTCATCAGTCTAGAGCCGAAACTGTTTACCTGATCGGGCTGAAAATTGGTATCTAGAGTATTCATAAGATTCCTAGGTGTTATCTGAAATAATTATTGATAAAATTAATTTTTTCTGAAATAAACAAATCTACTTTCAAATGGGGGTCTTAAACACATAAAGCTGAAAATTTACAGAAATAATACACCATATATAATTATTCATAACAGACTTTAAATTTGAAAATTAAAACTGGGGGACTATGAAATTTGTATAGAAGATTAAAAAAACTGAAAATTAACAAACACCAGTACCAAAGATTATTGATTAGGGGTTAATTAGTATAGCGATTACACAGTTAAACATTGAAACGCCTACCAAGTGACGACATTATAATTAAAAATACATCGCAGTGAACAATTATTCTCTTTAGTGTTATGATGCTTTTTTATTATGTTTTTGTAATAATGTTTGCTATTTAGTCTCACTATCTTTTCATCGACCTTGTGAAGAGATTGCTTTGTCTATATAAAACGTCAATTTGTGCACTAAGTTGGTTGCTTACACATGGGCTGGGTATTGTTGTGTTTAAAATATATAAGTTATTTAAACTTATTAATTGTATAGTTGTTTTAGCACTGTCATAGCTTTTAACTGTACAAGGAGACTTTGTACTAAGGATGGTAGTGGGATGAGTGATGACCTAGCTTGATATAAACATGATGCTATATTAATTCACATTTATCATTAATTCATTTATTAATGTTTCATTCATTCTTTAGTTTTTCTCTTTATATCTTTTAAATATTTTTTTCTACATTGGGCCATAGAAGGTAACTCCCAGTTTCCTATTATAAACAAATTGCTCCATTTTTATGTAAAGAAGTGAGAAAGTTTGTGCCAGGTCCCATACCATTTATTTAATAAGCGCTTTAAACACCAAAATTATCAATAAACTATTGATAAAATGGGTAGATAACTTAGAAAGCCTCGATTACCAATCACTTGTAGCATAAAAATCACTTCCTAGTACATCCTAGTGAGATACGAACCTCGGTTTACCCGTCACTGGCAATCTAGTATTTTGCAAGACATACGTCTTGGATGGTGTTAGTACTGTTTCGAGAGAATTAAGTCAACATATTTCATACAAACAAACTTATTTTAGCCTTTTCTAAAAGTAGTACTGATTTTGAAAAAATTGATATAAATAAGGTTGTCCCTGGGAAATAGAAGCTTATAAATAGTTATATATTAATTAACATTACCCCTTCGTTACAGAATATTTCTAAAAATATAGCAGCTTATTAATCTTCTTTAGTATAATTATTGCCTGGACCAAACATTACACTTTAGAGTAGTTCCTCTATCGTTGCTCTATTTTCACTTAGTATATTCCTGCCAATGTACTGTACATCAATATTTATTTATTAATTATTATTGATTGGATTATATTTGCAAACCACATTTCAATTCTGAAAAACCATATTGATGTATGAAGTCTATATGATTTTGATTCGATTGGACGTCCATTTGATGTAAGAAAAACATAAAATAAGTTTGCCCTGTGTAGTTTTTGGTTGGCATATATGTATGTCCGTAAATACTCTACCAGTCGCAAATTTCAACGAATTGGCCACAATCTATATTTTGTATTCTTTTCATCTTTTATCAGAATAGAACCTTTATGAAATTCAATACCAACACCAAGATCATTTAGATGTTGTAAGCAAACTTATAAACTACAGCTTTATATAATATTTTTTGCTCAATATTTTCATAAGATTTTTTTACTTTTATGTACGACCGAACATTTCAAAAATATATTTTATTTTGGTCAATTGGTTAGCAAAAGTTCAAGATAGAAAACATTTCATAAGATTTAAATTCACTTAATATGTAATTCAAATAATTAACTCATGTTTTATTTCAAATGTTTTTATTTTTGTTTTGTCAAACCTCTAAAATAATCTTATTTATCTTCAAATTTAAATTCTAAATAAAAACAGTTTGGTGAAAAAAGTACCCCTCAACATAAAATAGTGTTCATAAAATATCGAACTTTTATACAACAAATTAAAATGATATACACATTTGGTTTTTCAAATTATTTTAGATATACACTCAACACATTTGTATTATTTTCATTGCTATGCATGTTATGTCATTATCAATTACATCAATATAATTTGTACCACACCTAATTTTACTATACGAAAAGACTATATGGTTGATCCCAACCGAGATTATAATCCTAGCCTCTCAGAGTTGATTGTTCATGTTTAGAGAGACAATACCTCAATGGCGCTAGCCCCACACCCCCACATCCCCTCTCACACCTGAGGTGCATGTTTTCTCGTAATGGGCATCCTCCCCTTAAGTGATAATTTCACGACCGACTAACCGGGACATTTATTAGATACAATACTACACTTGAACCAGAAAACGTATTTAAGTGCATTTCTCTACAGTCTTCATTATTCACGTGATAATAAAAATTATTAGAGTCAGTTTAACTGTTTTTTATTTTAAAATAAACATTTTAATCATTTTTATTTTAATGTGGTAAAATGATTTTACTGGTTTCAATTTCAATGTTACAGTACCTGCTTCGGTGGCCGCATGGGCTAAGGTGTCACTCTTGTATTAGACTAGACTGCCGCTGATAGGAATATAAAAGTTCGAATCCCGGTTGGGTGTACTGAGAGTGGTTTTTCCAAAATGATTTTCCTCACAAATTCTGGTACATCTCCTCTAAATTTAACTTTCATCATCCCTAATACAGTAGTGTAATTAATACATAGGATAAACCGAAGGGGTAGTAAGACGCGGTTCTAAAATAATAATAATAATATTTAGCGACGCGTCTTACTACCCGTTCGGTTTATACGCTTTAAGTACTAATTACTCTAATGGATTGGGAATTGGGAAGGTTGAATTAGAGGAAGTGAACCCGCATTTGCGTGGAGGGAGGGTGGAAAACCATTTAGGAAAAACCACCCCCAGTTCACCCGACCGAGATTCGAACCTCGATCTCCCCGTCCTCGGCGGTCGAGCTCAACACGACTCGCACGTTAGCGAACTTCGCCACCGAGGCGGGTCGGTTCTAAGAAAATCAACTGTTTTCTAAAGTATAATTCGGCAGAAAACTATGCCATGATACGACGCCTGGTTCTATCTGTGTTACCTGCCTAGTCTAGGAGCTATCTGTGAGGTGAGACGGGTTCTTTAATCGAAAGGCTGGACGAATCTCGTCAGTCATCGCAAACATTAACAATAAATAAACTTGCTTTTTACCGTCCTTTCTCGGTCCACTTAGCAATATCTCCTCATTATTTAAAGAGACTGGACCTGTACAGTAGTCTAAAAAAAAAGAAGCGTACAGTCCAATTTTCATAGGAAAAGCCTTTTAATAAATACGAACATACTTTTTTGCGGCCAACACTGACAACATTTCACCATATTGTTATTTGATAGATATTTATGATATATATCAAAAGTGATAACTTCAGATCACATGACTTGACGTATTCATACGCACAAATAGATAACATTTTTTTTCTGATTGTCAGATAAGAAAGGCTCATCCTATAAAATGTATACTGTACAAAAAATGGCTCCCTTTCAGGTGCCAAATATGAACTAATAGTTTGTTCGATGTCTGTTCTACATTTTCTCCTGCCTCAGCGTGATTTGTTTCTTTATTATCGACATCCTATTTTCACCAGACATTAAGGTACACTTGAAATCAATATGAGACTTCAATAAAATAAAAATTACTTTCATTCGTTTGAGTTAACATGAAACAGAATAATAACGGTTGTAAAACAAAACAAAAAGTATCTTAATGGGTCATAAGCTCAATATATATTAAAAAATAAATTAGCCCATTACTCATCCATATTTATAGTCACGTGGGCTCGGGTGTCAACCTCATACGGTATAGGTTGCTGGTGATGGGGAGGTAGGAGCTCAAATCTCACTCAGGTGTATTTAGGCTGATATTTCCTATTGTTTCCTACCCTCTCTCCACGAAAATTCAAGCATATTAACTTTAAATACTAGCCTTATCACATCCACTCAGGTGGGCGCATGGTTGAAGGCATTACACTAACAGTAGACTAGACTGCTAATGATGGAGAGATTGAGGTTCGAATCTCTGTCGGTTGTACTGAGGGTGGTTTTTTCCAAAATGTGTTTCCACTCTTCCTCCACGAAAATGAGGATACCCTTTCTATACATATAAAATTACTCTTCCCTAAGATCATGATCATAATTAATACATAAGCGTATAGCTCTAACGGTAATAAGACATGGCTTAAAAACTTATAACCCCTCTCCACATTAATGTAACCAAATGAACCTGGATGGGAAGAAAACATTGTAGAAAAGATTATCTTTATAAAATAATAATATTTATTATATTTTGTATTTTAGGGTGCACTTAATTTTAATTTTGATGGGCTTTATTGGCATCCTAATTTTATGAAGGCTTTCCTTTTGTTAGTTTGAACACAATCATCATAAATTAAGTAGCCTAACTTTCTAACTATGGTGCTTTTTAAATATCACAGCTATCAATTGATTTAATAACAAGTCCCAGATTAATATTATCATAAGTCTCTAAATCATTTTGAAAACAGGAGTTTAATGGGTTTAGTTTTACTGAGATATGGAAATATAGCTCATGTGATCTCACATAATGAATTCTTTGAGATTGTTAAAATATTTTATAAACCGTTAGAACAATTAAAAACATGTTAAATTTTATTCGTGCTATTTGAGGCTCACGTTCAAAACAAAGCTTTAAATATTACTTCTGTATCACTACACGTTCGGGTTGTACGCTTTATAAATATGCTTATCAGCTAGGGACGAGGAAAGTAAGAATTTGTAGAAAACGTGTATGTATTTGCTTTAAGGGATGTTGGAAAACCATTTTAGTTAAAACCATAAATCCCTCCTCTGTACATTCACCTGGGATTCGAAAACTGAACTATCCATTAAAGACTAAAACAAGACCATACGAGAATGAAGTTTATCCCGTGTGCCCATTGACACGAGTAATGAATTGTTTCAATTAGTAGAGCATAGGAGGGTAGTCCAGAAGATAGGCACCCGCGATAGCAAAATGAGGGGGTGGTAAAACATCATTGATGTAGAAACCACCCCTTATCACACCTGAACGAGATTCAAATCTCGTGCCCCTCATCACAGTCAATCTACTTGTTACTTTGCCACTCTGGACCTTGTGACCACCAGTACGAGGTAGATAGGTACCAGCTACACATAAGATATCTTTTCAGGGCTACCAGGGGATTCAGGAGGCCTGGGGCAGTGACATTTCAGGGTAATTTTTCGGATAAAATAATTACTTTGGTTTTTGTGTCTATTTTTACCAACATAATAATTAATAGGGGTGTATGATACTTTGTAATGTCCAAGTAGAAGGAATTATATCCTTCGCTTTGACCTCGACACACGCAATAAACGTCTCATCTTTGATAATATTGTATTTTGAAGGAAGAATAAAACTTCAATTTATTATGAATGGTTTGAAATATTGGAATAATTATGACATATTTTAACATATAAGCTTTTTACAGCCTCTATTTAACCATATTTTAATTTAAATCAGTGGTTAAATGACATCCGTAGCGTTAGAATATATATACTATGTTTGTTAGCATAAAATAATATATATTTTTATAACTTTCTCTTTAGCTAGATGCATTTAATGGATAATATAAATATTTAAACTAGTATTATGTTACAACATCAAAAAACTTATCTTGAACTATTTTTTCGACTCTGCTTCGCATATTTCAAGCTTTGCTACGCATTTTAAAAGTAACTTTCAAAAACCCTTAATATTTATACTGTATATATAGAAACAAATTAATCATATTATTAAGCTACGCTATTTTTATATTTACCATTATAACCACCTTTAAAATGGTCCTATTAAAAACATATTTTATACCACTGTGTTGTGGCTGAAACGAGACTTGCTACTGTTAAATAGATGTTTGGATGATTGGGGGACTCAGCAAAGTGGGGGTTGGGGCAAACTTCCTCATTTACATCGTTATTGGGGTGGCCCTGTCTCATTTAGGAACTGCCAGTGTTTTAACTAAAGTCCTTTTATTTGCCTTAACTAACCACTCACCATAATAATAAATATAACAATAACAATTAAATTAGTTGAAAATAACAAACATAGCACTATAATTTAAAAATTATAATAAGTTACATTATTACCTAATAATGCAATTTACCCTATAGTTTTAATTAATTTCTTTGATACGTAATATTTTAATTATAAACCAACTGATTATACCAACACACGACTTACAAACAAACTTAAATTATATAACCGACACAGCAACCAATCCCTTGATCGTTGATTCATCTCCAGGAAAGGATAAACCTCTGTACATGCACTTTTTCGGTTATGTCAGAAATCGAACACAGAACTCTGAGTGTGAGCTTCATTTTTCCATTCAATTAGGTTATGAACAGACTTGAAAAGATTTAAAATTATATTTATATAAGTATAATATTATTATGTTTATAACATGAAGTTTTAAATATTATATAATCCCATTTTTTGCTATAGTAAAATATTACAAATACTAAATAATTTTTTGTGAAAATTTACTACCAGTAGGTTTTTTTTATAGAAGTGTTTTGTTGACTTTTTATAATGGTTTGGTTTACTTCTAGTTAGTAATAGCAATCGAGTTTCCTTATTTTTATGAGAAATCATATATTACCTCAAGAAATATTAGAATTATCACTTTGGTAGTGAAACAGTCCGTTAACTTGTCAATCACTTTTGTGAAAACGTTCATATAAAAAGTAATGGCCAGCCTTTTTTTCCGTTTCACTGAACATCAGCCAAAGTCTGGTCCGATTCTTCTTGCGTGGGTCGCGGTGCCTAATCCTGATGATACCAAGATGAGAAAGTAATTGCATTTCTCCTTAAAAAATGAAGCTAATAAAATATCTCTTGTTGATGCGATGACTTGGTACAAAAATTGCAGGATGACATTAGTGATATTATTTATTTGATCCGGTAAAGGAGAAGATATGTTTAACCACTTAAGTTTGGATGGATTTTTTTTAAAGTTGAATTAATCCACTCTTTACCGAATTCTTAAATTGGATCTCTTAAAACATTTTTCGAAAAATAAATTAACATTTCTTTCACGTTGGTATGTATTCTTTAATTCAGGTGTGATTTTGTCTACATTATGTGGTAAATTAATGGGCTAAGGGCTGGTTGTTAGATTTGTCCAATAATTGACGGGGTTGGGTCAAAAATATGATATCCCTCACAGATTTAGATTATATGTTTTCACTATTTAAACATTTATAAAATCCTGAAATTTAGCTACAAAAAAGTGAATAAGATATTCGTATATATTAGCTTTCCTAAAGATTTAGACTGACTATAAAAACAATAAGTAAGTTACCAGAAATCGAAGCTAACACATTTTTCATAAAATGAGGGGTTATAATGTTTTTACCCCTACCCCTCAGCTATGTTTGGATAAACTCCAATTAAGCAGCATAATAACCCTACAAATATAGTTCAGACTTAAAATGTGTAGGAAGATTAAAATCTTGAATCTGACAAGATTTTAATATTTAAATCTCGAATATTTTTAAGAATCCAAGGATTCGAGGGTCACAAACCTTTATTTTTTATGTGCGCTGCTTCCTACTCTATGTCAGATCTATATGCATATTTATATTAAAGATTTATGTTAAAAAAGGTAGAATTTAGTAGAAAAGTAACAGATTTTTTGTTAATAAAGTAGGTAACTATTTAAAGAAAAGAACAACTCAATAAACCCGAACTAAATTTGAGCCCCTACCTATCCGTAAGTGCCAAACTAGACCAGGCTATTCTTCACCATTTTTCACTCGTCCAGCTGTGCGGGCATAGTTAGAGTTCACCATGAGATTTTTTTTTACAATATAGACTTGAAAAGATCAGTTGGATTAATGAAGTCCTAAAAAGACTTGGTGAGTAGAGAACAATTTTAGATTTAATTCTTCAGTACAAAGCAAAATGGACTGGAAATAATATACTCAAAGGGAATTGTCTTCTTCCCAACATCATAGAAGGCAAGGTTGAGGGAAAGATTATCTTTAAAATGAAGGAGGATTCATATATTGAATGACTTGAAGGAAATAATAACATTCGGGGAATTGAAGGAAGAGGCAGAGGATAGAGTGCATTGGCGTAAGACAGAACACCTAATATTAATAATAATAATAAAGTCATTTATGTAAGCGCATCCCAGTTATTAAACTGCTAGAATTATCAACTATAGATCTAGGGGACTCTGGTTCAATTCGGAGTGATAACGACGAATATACTATTTGTAGACGGATACGCCCTGTTATCCAATTAGTAAATTATCCACGTGTTATGACTGGGTTTGGGGTGTTAGGAGTATTTTACAGTGATATATTAATTTGTAATTCATGTGTCCATATAGTACATGTGTTTAAAAGTACTCGTTAAAGATATAACTAAAACAATAAATGTATTTATTATTTTCACTGTCTTAAAGCTCCGCCCCATCATTATACAACCATCTGCATCGTTAGAGGGAGAGACAATAGGGGCGCGTGTCCCCCAAAATTCTGTTCAAATGGGACACTCTTAGTACCGTTAAGGAAACAGTGCATCGTTTTTTGAGAAAATTTAAAATGCACGTTTGTAGCAATGCATAAATTATCAAGGTAACGATTGCATATGATTCATAGAATTAAATCCACTATTTTATTATTAGCGTTACTCATTTGTAACGAAATATTTATTTATATTCTAATCTAAAGGGAAAAAGGGGTTATTTATTTACCTCTTTGGTAACTAATAGCTAACGGTGCCTATGATATAGCATATATGGTACACAATAAAATATCACATTGCTCACTTTGGTGACTGAAGGAAGTTGGGCTTATAATCCCAATCGGGTTGATTTAATTCTTAATAATGGTTTCTTATCCTCTCACCTCTCTGGGATAGTGTTGAATAATTTCTTTTAAATCTAACTTGATCAACAATTTACTTTAAAAGATGAGTTCAAACAAACTACATACCTAACTAAATTTAAAAAATATAAAATCCTTTATCTGTGTATATTTAAGTTTCTATGATTGGACGGGCAACACTTGTTTGAATATTTCTCACGAACACGGGTAAGAGCTGAGCACACCAATCGATAGTGCTGGCGCTAGGTCAATCCTTCTAGTAAGGTAGTAAAATTTACCTTTAAAGTTTCCATTCAATCAGCAGTTAATGTTTCAATGTACAGGCTTACCCCTCTTTGCGATGATTCACTTTACGAAGCTTCACTGATACGATAGTTTTAAATTGTGACCATATGCTGAGTATCCAACAGCTAACTCCCTGATACGATGGTTTTAAATTGTGACCATACGCTGAGTATCCAACAGCTAACTCCCTGATACGATGGATTTAAATTGTGACCATACGCTGAGTATCCAACAGCTAACTCCCTGATACGATAGTTTTAAATTGTGACCATATGCTGAGTATCCAACAGCTAACTCCCTGATACGATGGTTTTAAATTGTGACCATATGCTGAGTATCCAACAGCTAACTCCCTGATACGATAGTTTTAAATTGTGACCATACGCTGAGTATCCAACAGCTAACTCCCTGATACGATGGATTTAAATTGTGACCATATGCTGAGTATCCAACAGCTAACTCCCTGATACGATAGTTTTAAATTGTGACCATATGCTGAGTATCCAACAGCTAACTCCCTGATACGATGGATTTAAATTGTGACCATATGCTGAGTATCCAACAGCTAACTCCCTGATACGATAGTTTTAAATTGTGACCATATGCTGAGTATCCAACAGCTAACTCCCTGATACGATGGATTTAAATTGTGACCATATGCTGAGTATCCAACAGCTAACTCCCTGATACGATGGTTTTAAATTGTGACCATATGCAGAGTATCCAACAGCTAGCTCCCTGATACCATGGTTTTAAATGGTGACCATACCCAGACTACCCAACAGCTGACTCCCTGATACGACGGTTTTAAATTGTGACCATACACCGAGTACCCACCAGCTAACTTGCTGATACGACGGTTTTAAATTGTGATCATACACCGAGTACCCAACAGCTAACTTGCTGATACGACGGTTTTAAATTGTGACCATACCCCGACTACCCAACAGATAGCTTGCTGATACGACGGTTTTAAATGGTGACCATATGCTGAGTATCCAACAGCTACTTCCCTGATACGACGGTTTTAAATTGTGACCATACACCGAGTACCCAACAACTAACTTGCTGATACGATGGTTTTAAATGGTGACCATACACCGAGTACCCAACAGCTAACTTGCTGATACGACGGTTTTAAATTGTGACCATATGCTGAGTATTCAACAGCTAACTCCCTGATACGACGGTTTTAAATTGTGACCATACCCAGACTACCCAACAGATAACTTGCTGATACGACGGTTTTAAATTGTGACCATACACCGAGTACCCAACAGCTAACTTGCTGATACGACGGTTTTAAATTGTGACCATATGCTGAGTATCCAACAACTAACTCCCTGATACGATGGTTTTAAATGGTGACCATACCCAGACTACCCAACAGCAAACTTGCTGATACGACGGTTTTAAATTGCTATCATACACCGAGTACCCAACAGCTAACTTGCTGATACGACGGTTTTAAATTGTGACCATACCCCGACTACCCAACAGATAGCTTGCTGATACGACGGTTTTAAATTGTGACCATATGCTGAGTATCCAACAGCTAACTCCCTGATACGACGGTTTTAAATTGTGATCATACACCGAGTACCCAACAGCTAATTCCCTGATACGACAGTTCTAGCGACATGACGATGCCGGCTTCACTCTTAATACCATAACATGTTTACAAACAAGGTGAGCGCTCAATATCTATGTTAAGTTATGTGATTTAATAGAACTGTTTATAACATTATATTTAAATTGTGACTTATTTATATCACCTTTGCACTTACATGACAATTGTAGTACAGTACATGTATTAATCAGTAAAAATAGCAACGATTCACTTTACGAAGACATTAGCTTTACGCAATGGTCTGTAACCTAACATGTTGTAATAGCAGGGTACGCATATATAGCTTTTTTTTACAATAAAATATATGTTTTGTGTGCACCACGCTGAACTACAAGATATATAATAATAGTATTTAGCGTCTGGGCTATATCATTCGTATGCCAGTAGTAGAAAGATTAGTCCACACTAATGTACCATTCCCCAGGGGACGCCCGGATGTACAAATCATACATCCTTTTCATGGAGGTTTTTATCAATGTCTCAATGAAATGAGGTGATGGTGATAGTGAGTATGAGGGTGTGGAACCAGTATAAACTCTTAAACTTAACTTAAACCTAATTAACGAAGCCCCGGTAACCTTTGGAGTTGTTCTTCTTCTATACCCAAATTACCAATCCGGACATCTAGGCTCGTATCCAGGTGCACTGACCACTACACCATGGGCTGGTGAACTACTAGATAATGAGTTAGATATGAGGAAGTTAAATTTAAATAAAATATGCATGAATTCACGTGGAGGGAGAGTGGGAAACCATTCAGGAGAAAATCACACTCAGTACACCCAGCCAGGGTTCAATCGCTGACCTCCCCTTTACTTGTAAAACCATACTAGACAAGCTTGACGTTTATTCCGCGTGCCCACCGATAGGCGTTATTATTTTCATTAGTACAGAACCACATTTAAACTTCACCTTGAATAATTGGCAAATAATGTAAGTGCAGCTTGATCGAAGGTAGTTACTGACATTAGATGGGGCCGGAAAAATATAGAGTTCCTCTAAACGGTAGCGGATTGACGAGTCTTTTAATGAAGTGTATCGACATCTTAGGTTGAAATGCCTCCACACGAGGGCAACCTTTTCCCACGATTATTTCAATCTACTTTAAAACATAAATAATAACGCTTGTAATTTTCAAGTGGGTAAGTAAAAATAAAAAAGAATAAAGCCTCCCTAATTTTATACTTACGATAACTAGTTCTCATGTATTGCTTCATTTTTATTTATCTTTAAATTATACGTTTGTTCATTCAAATGTTTCGAATCACACCCGGATTTATTTGTTGTTTTTTTGTGTTTGTGAAGTAACTGTAACATTTCTTTTTAAATCTCTCTCTGTGAGGGGAAACGAACATGTAGTTAACAATGTCAACTCGAATCACTTGTGAACTAAATAAAGACGTTTTGTTTTTTATATATATAAAATGGTAAGTTGAGAAAGATTATGTTGTTAGAACAATGTTAGTTGTATTTAACAAGTTTTTTATCTGAGTTTTTGTGATTAAGAATAAAGTCACGCAAAGCTGATGATGAGCACTGAAGCTACTAAAGTAATGTGACAGGAATGAACGTAAGTTGATGAACTACTGAAGGTAGCACATGAAAGTGACGAGCATGAACGTGGGATGATGATCGCCCAATCTACTGCATTTATGTAATAAGGGTGAACATAAGATTATGAGCCCTAAGCCTTTTGAGTGTTTGTGACAAGGACGAACATAAGATGATTATTAAATCTACCAAATTACTGTAACAAGAATGAGCGCAAGATGATGAGCACTAAATCTACTGAATGAATGTAACAAGAATTAACATAAGAGTATGATCACTTAGTACATTACATCAATGTAACAAGAATGAACGCAAGATGACAAGAAATAAATTATTTGAATTAATGTGACATGAACGAATATAGGATTATGACTATATTATTGTAACGAGAATAAACATAAGAGGATAAACACTAAATCTACCACATGAATTTAACAATAATGAATGTGGGATTAGTCACTAAGACTACTGTATTAATGTGACAGAAATGAACGTTGGATGATGAGCATGGATGCCACTACAGTAATGTGACAGAAATAAGCACTAGATTAGTATTTAATAAATCCCACGAACGTTACCTGAAAGAATTAGATATGAAGTTCCATTTAACCCTTGTGAAAGGTCAAATTAACGTTCTCACGTATTTCAAAGGGTAAATTTTGATATAATGAGGTTTACACGAGAAAAATTGTGTTAACGCTCCTGATTCTCGAACCAAAGCCTTTATTTGTTCTAAATTGGGGCATCTATAAGATAAACGTGATAAAACGTATACCCATTTTTTATTAGAGATAATAATACTCAATTATAAAAATATGTCAGTAAAAATAAAAATTTCGTCACATGAGGCTGAATATTGTTATAAACATAAACTAAAAGTAGAATTCGAAAATAGCTTAGGTAAATTAAGAGTAACCTTATTAAAATTTTAGCATGCACTTTCTACACGCAGTATTATAGACCTATAGGTGTGCACAGCAAACTAACTCAACACTTGAGCAGAAACGATCACCTACACATCAAAAATGTTATTTATCTGAAAGTGTATAACCCGAACGGTTAGTAAGACGTGGTGCTAGGTAGTAATATTATTTGTCTGAATGGTGAATAGTAAGGCGAGTTTAAATACAATAATATCAACTATATTACAGTTCATTAAGAGCCGTTTATAAATACGAGACTCAACAGTAAGCTTATGCTTCATTTGACCTGAAATGCTTATAGTTGTTTTTTATCAGCACGTTTTACCACCCATTTTAATTATACACTTGTGCACTAACTACACTTGTCTTTTAGGGGCTTGTAAGGCTTTATTTAGAAGAAGTGTACCCATATTTGTGTGAAGGCTTAGTGGGAACCCATTTTGGAAAAACCACCCTCGGCACATCCGACCGAGATACAAACCTTGATCTCCCCCATAATCGGCAGCCTAGTCCAACACAAGTTAGCGCGTTAAACCAAGTGGCCACTGAAGTTGGTAGCTGCATGTTAGAGGATTGCCAGACTGGGCGAGCGAGCGCGCGAGCGAGCGCGCGAGCGACTAAAATATAAAATAGAACACTTTGGTTGTAATGAGTGGTGGTCAGACCGGAGCGAGCGAGCGAGCAAACGCTCGACCCGGTACAATCTATTTTACAGGCGCTAGGCAATATTATTGTATGTTGGTTCATGGATTGCTGGAAAACTTCTTATTTTGACATTTTTATTACTATCGATAGGTTTAGCACACTTGCTACTAACGGCCTAATTTAATCGGTAAGATCAAATACCGTACTTATATATGTATAAATATATATATATATGTGTGTGTGTGTGAGTAAAACTGATATGTTAACATACTTCAATATTATAATCAAAGTAGGCCTTTACAAATAATAATAACCATTAGTGTGGAGAGAAGACGAGAAAACAATAACAATAAATCACTTGTCAAACACCACCCTCAGTTCACTGGGCCAAGATTTGAACCTTTGCCTCCTCGTCAACAACTATCGAGAGTTATTTGCTAATCACGCACTCGCTCACCAGTTTAACCATACAGTCACTCACGCGATCGCTCGCACGCTTGTCAGTCTGGCCGAACCCTTAATCGTAAACTCGGAGATTGGTAGACTCACTAGACTAAACTAATAATAATAATAATAATAATAATAATAATATTTAACACCACGTCTTACTACCCGTTCGGGTTATACGCTTTAAGTACTAATTACGCTAATGGATTAGGAATTAGGAAGGTTGAATTAGAGGAAAGTGAACCCGCATTTGCGTGGAGAAAGAGTGGAAAACCATTTAGGAAAAACCACCCCCCAGTTCACCTGACCGAGATTCGAACGTCGATATCCCCATCCTCAGCGGTCGAGCTCAACACGACAAGCGCGTTAGCCAACTACGCCACCGAGGCGGGTACTTAACTAATAAATAAGCTCTAAAACACCTTAACCCGCACCGGTGGTAACGTGGTACAAGGTATCAAGCTTGCACTACACTGGATTTCTGGTGATGAGGACATAGGTTTGAGTCTCAGTCATACACATTGGGGAAGAGGGTTCCACATGTAATAAATAATCTCTCTGTTTTCCCCATATCATCTTCATACTAATACTGGTGCATTTCCTCTAAGCTACTCTCCCAATCCTTACCTTTCAGAAGAGGTTGTTAATAACCTTGTCGATAAGCGTACCAACAAATGATCTTGGATCTAGCCATAATATCTTAGGCCAGTGTCTTTCACACCAGTCTCATACCCATTTTGGGGCCATGTTCCAACCAACGTACTCCTTCCAGACATTAAAAAAATAAGAATTAAACAATAGTTGTGACCTTGTAATGTATGAAAGGTCGTTCGAAAAGTAAATAAACAAGGCTGTGACCAAGAAGAAGAAATTACTGTAAAAGTTTAAAACCTAATGTTAAATGGCTTCTTGGTCTAGCATTCTTGGCTTAAAATCTAGAGGTCCCGAGTTCAATTCCGGCAGTACCATAGACATTTTCCACAAAAGGGAATTTTTCCTATGCTTGAGATGGTCTGAATAATTAAGCTTAAGGTCATTCGGCCATGAAAAATTTGTTGCACAATTTTAACAAGTGCATAATAATAATAATAATAATCACTATATAGTTTTTCAATGATCTTAAATAATTTTAGTACACGAGTTACAAGGCGTCAAACTTAGAATTTTATGCTTTTCTTGTACCATTATTAATGTAAAGTAATTAATTAATGTGTAAACTTGAAATTTAGGATAACTAGACATGCATGTGAGTTGTACACATTGTAATATTTATAATACTAATAATATTATCATTATTAATAATATAAATATTTCAATGAAATATTAATATTATTCATTGTACAATTTGGAACTACGAAGTATTTTCTCCAAGCACAACTGTTTAAACTTGTAACTTATTTAGGGAGGAACAAAAACATATCTAAAATTATCCATTTTGGGTGTTCGGTAGCAAAAACTTTGGGGGAGAAGAGGTCAATTAAACAAAAAGGTGTTTTATTTCCCCCAGGGCTAAAGAGCTCAAGGGCCCTCCTCCAGCAAACATTTGAAAATAGAATGCCTTTAAGCTATTGGAATGATCTTCGAATTTTTTTTAAACTATACTCCTCTAACCATCTTCGGTGGACGCGTGGTCTAACGCGCTACTCTCGGAGGAGAGAGAGGTTTGAATCTTGGTTGGGTGTACTGAAGGTAGTTTTGATACACAGCCTATAAATATCACCTTCCTGTTTCTAGAACCATTAGCGTAATTAGTATAAAGTTGTTTAAACCAAACGGGTAGTAATACATGGTGCTAAAAATATAATATACTCTCATAGTGGATATTTGGACGGTCCCTACTTCGTATAGTTTATTTAAATGTTTATGTCTCTAAGAAATATTTAAAACGGTCCTCACGTGATTTTCTTAAATTTTAATTCAATTACTTTAAATTTAAAAGCGATTTGGATTTTTTTAAACTATGTATATATTTTAAAATATAATAAGGGAGGTAAATGAATCTATATGGGGGCAAAAGTTAATACCCTCCCTGAAACCCCACTTTCCAGGGTACGCCTTTATTTAATAGGTGCTCAATGTAAATTTTCAGTCTTGAATGGAGGGGCGCTATGTAAGTTTCTAGATACTAAACCAATTTAAGAAACATAATGAATTAAGTCCTTGCCCTTAATTACCATAAAAATTAACTCCAGATATAGTCATTTACTAAACGTAATCGTTCTTTGGCTGGGGCTGAAACCCCTCCAGAATTGTTGGCCTGGCTACGGCCTTGGAGAAAACTTACCCGTATGGGCGTGGATATAACAAACACTTTTGTATATTACACCCATCCCTTATTGGAACCCCATCCTCCACGTCACTGGTAAACCAGAATAGGCGAGACTACCGCCTTTGTCAGGGTAACTATCGGTACAGGTGAAAAAAAATCTATTTTAAACTCATGTTTATATAAGACACTAAAAACATTATTATGAGCGTAGTCATTTATATTTTTTTTGTTACAATAATTTTTCAATTAATGATACATAACACGTTCAAATACTAATTGCGTATTAGAAACTCAGTAAAAATATATATGTTTTCACATTTCTCGGTATTTTAAAATAGAGCGGTCTTTTTAACAAGTCCAGAAGTCCAAACAAATTATTATTTTACTCTCTTATTTTATTTTATTTTACAAAATAACAAGCTGTATGTAATCATACTGATCAAGACACTTCCCATAAGAACATAATTATTATAAGTCTTGTTTTAAACTTCCCCAGAAGAAATCTCAACCTCTGCGTGTCAATCATGTCAACTGAAACCACCGTTCGTGCAACCCCAGAAAGTTATAATTTACTACGAAGATGTAGTTATTAACGCCATAATCCATTAACAGCTGTACGAACTGAAACAAAGAAAGGGGAAAGTGGGGGTACTACTTGGTTAATTTATTAACAAAGCATGTTAGGTCTCGTTGAACAAAATAGTTCCTGTCACAACATTGGGTTTCTAATATAATTTTTTCGGGGTTATGTGTGTGAGCTTGTGCGTGTGTGTGTGTAGTGTGTGTGTGTGTGTGTGTGTGTGTGAGAGGTTGCGTCATTCCTCCAACTTAAAAATTTGAAGTGAGTATTAAGATCCTGTGTGTATTTGAGAGAAGGGTAATTATAAATTTTAGAAATCGGTACACAAAAAATAACCTAATTCTTTTGATACTATAAGTGTGTCAGTTTAATTTTTGTTAAAGGAGAATGGTGATCAGAGAGGAAGAAGGATGTAGAGGGTCTTTCTAATTGATACCAGTCTTATTAATTTTTTTTGTGTCGTAAGCCCTAAGTAAAATACCTTGATAAGTCTCAAACATGTTTAGAAATGAACATTTCAGTTTCCATATAATATAAGCGAATCTTAGCAATAAATACCTTAAGTAAACCGAGCACTTGTGTGAGTAGAATTAAAACGAAGAAATAGAGAAATCTGAAAGTTTGCATTTGTAATTTTAGTGAAGCTTTAGGGTACGCGTCAGTGTCATATTTTTTTAAATAATATTTAAATCTATTGAAAGTCTGATATATTAGACATCATGAGCACTGATTTGGGTGGCTTCAAAACCAGAGAACATAAAACTCGGAAAATGTATTTAGTTATTTAGTGATGCTGGCAGAAGTGCACCTCAGGGGTAATATTTTCTTTTAAATATATTGCCTGAATTTATTACATGTATTATATATTATATGCATAATATATTCTATATAATATTCATATTACATATATTATATATTATTTTCTATTAATATCTATAATATATTATACATACTATATATATATATTAAATATAAGCTAAATGATATATATTTTACATATATGTGTACTTTTATTTAATATATTTATATTGTATATATTATGTTAAATATTATATTTATACTGTATATGCTATATTTATATATTATATTGTATATATTATATAATGTATATATATATATTATACATTATATTGTATATATTATATAATGTATATATATATTATACGTATGGATACATATATTTTATATCTATATTATTATATACCATTTATTTAATATGTTATATATTATATATAATAGACCCTACATAATTTATCATGTATAGATATCATATATGCTATACATAAAAGGTATATTATACTATATATATATATTGTATAAATAATTTATATTTTATGATATAATATATTATATAAATATATAATATAAATGTGTAGATAACTCATAAAAGACGAAAGCCCTTACTCACTGACTCATCACCGTATCTCCCGAATCTTTGGACCTATAATCTTGAAATTTTGCAAGGAAGTTCTTTTCAACGTCGCGTCGTAGGCATTTGATAAGAACGGGGTTGCCCAATTTAACACCTAAGGGGGTGAGACGTGTGTTGGAACATTGTGTTTGTCAAAAAGTAAATTTAAATTAGCTAGAAAGTTAAAATTTCCCAGATAGGTATATGGACTGTCCCATACAACCAGAAAAAATTAAGAATTCTATAGTTCAAAATGGAGATTCAAAAATTTGGGAAGGGAGTTTCTATAATTAGAAAAAAACCTTTTAGATAAAGTAGAAAATTAAAATTTGGCAGGCAAGTAGAGAGATTACTTCAAATAACAAAAAAAATATTTAAATATAATATCTCAAAAGTAAATTTAGAGCAAAGCGTGTTCAACATTTTAAAATATAGCAATGAGGAGGGAGAAAACTAAAATTTGGCAAACAGGTAGAAAGACAGTCCCAAATAAGCCAATAAATTTTTAAATTTCACATTTACAAGAGTGAATTAGTAAACTACTATTATTTTTAGTATAGTAAGAAAATTAAATACGGCAAGCAGGTAAAAATGTCAATCCAAATAAATATTAGATGTTGAAAATATTAAATGTTTACTTGGAACTTTGAAAAACAAGGATTTCTTAACAGAAAAAAAGCACTTTTAGATCTAGTAGAAATTTTAATTTAGCAGGCAGGTGGAAGGACATTTCCAGTTAATCTTATTCTTCTTAAAGTTTTAAACTTCTAAGTAGGAGTTGGTTAAATGTTAAGGGGGGAGGGGGAGGATAAAAATTTCAAAAACTAATAAAAACAACTAATTTTCCTTGTGTTATTAAACTGAAATTCAGCAAGAAGGTAAAAAGAACAGTCCTAATAACAATAAAAGACTTAGTTATTTAAATTTAAAAGAACAAGGGGGCAGGGGAGTGGTTTTAAGTTTACAAAAAAAACTTTTAGTGGGGCAGAAAATGTAAATTTGCCAAGAATACAGAGAGATTAATCTAATAACAAAACGAATTTTAAATTTCTAATATTTAGAAAGGGGGCTGGTAAAATGGGGTTTTAAAAATTATCAAAACTAAAATGGTAAATTATTTTTCGGTGTGGTAAAATATTGAGACTTTTCAAGTGTTTATAAGAACTACCCCAAATAACAATTAAGGTTGGTTCCTTAAATTTAAAAACTAAGAAACAATGGGAAAAAGAGTTCCTTCAATATTCCTAAAGCTAATATAGATAACCCTTTTTGATGTGATGTAAAATGGTTGTTAAACATGTAAGTCAATAGACATTTTAAGAGAGGCGAATGACTTCTGAACATTTCAAATTTCGAAATTTAAGCCTGCTAAATGGATTAACTCTAAATTGATACAATTAATACAGAACTCTACTTTTTTATTTATCTCTTATCACGTTTATCTTTTATATCATCTTTATTTGTACTATATTTAATTTTTGCCCTGTTTACTATTTTTTCCCCCATATCTTGTATTACCCTTTTTATTATTTTAATCCTCTTTTCCCTTATTATTTACCATTTTTATAAAAAATTATTAGATTTAATTTATAATCGTTTTTGACTTTTTTAACATTCTTACCCTAAAATATGTATCAAAAACAAACCGGGAAACTTAATGTAAAAGATTGTAAACAAAATTGCAAAAGAGGCCAAATGGGTAAATAGTCGATCTAATTAAGTTTAATTAAAGTATAAAAAGAATCAAGTAAAAAGGGTCAAAATTGTAAAGTGTGTAAAAGATATTAAAAGGGTGAAACTGAAAAGAGGCAAAAAAGGTAAAAAAGGGTAAAAGGATAAAAGGCGCAAAATATATGACAATGGTAAAAAGTGCCAAAAGGGCAAAAAGGATCAAATATACCAAAAAGTGCAAAAATAGTTATAAGGGTAAATTGAGTGAAAAGGGTAAGTGCAAAAATTGCGATTGAATTCAAAGGTTAAAAAGGGCCAATAGTTCAAAGTTTAAAAAGAGTAAATGGTGTAAAAGGGTTAAAAAAAATGCCAAAAATATTTATTATATTTACTTTCTACCCTTTTTATTCGCTATAAGCTTTAACTAATGCTTCCGGGTAAAGCCGGGCACTTCATGTTAGTGTGTGTGTGTGTGTGTGTTTGTTCATATATACAGGATGAGTAGTAATTTGAGGATAGGGGCAGTATCACATGATTGGGTGAGTAAATATAAGTCAAACAAAAATCAATTCTTCCCATACCTTAAGAGAAAAATGACCTTAAAGTTAGAGAGAGGTGATGTGGGAACGTTGTCCCTGAAACGTACATAAAACGTATATGTGAGTTCACAGTAAGTGTTCAAAGGTTGATACTCGCATGGCTATGCATTGCTGCAATTGGCATGTGAGTTATGTGTGCACGCGGCAAAGTATTTTGGCATCAACTGTTGCAACAACCTCATGAAATCGTTCCAAAATCTCCTCAGGTTACTGCGGTGGGTCATCAGGTGGATACATAAGTGCTTTGAGGTGACCCCACAAGAAAAAAAAAATTGAGTGTTGTGAGGTTCGCCAACATTGACGGTCATTCCACTGACCCTCCACGCCCGATCTACTGGTTGGGGTGGACTTTATTAAGTCGCCACCACATGTGTGGTCCTTAGTATGCATCGGTGCCATCATAATGATATCACATCCTCTGTCGCACAAGCAATTGCACGTCCTCTAAGCCCTGGTAAACCCGTGTCAAGGAATAGACGGTACCTTTGGGAACCCAAACGAACTGGGAGCAAATAGGGGCCCACAATCACATCCCCAACAAAGCCCATCTATATATTAAATTCTGAATTGATAGTGATGCGCACTAACTAGAGTGGTGTACTGGTTATCACATTCCCACAGGCGATTGTTACGGGTGTTATTCATTCCTTATCTTACGAAACAGGCTTTATCAGTTCACAGAATGTGCCCAATAAGTCCGGACCAGCAGCATGTTGCTGTAACCACTGGCAAAACTGTACCCTGCAAGGCAGATAAGCTAGGAGTATATGTTGCGTTGCTACATAATGGTATGGGTTGTAGCCATCATCATGCATCATCTGCAGAACTGATCCTTGTGACGTGTGCATTACTTGTGCTACTTAACGGGAACTGCGCTCTTGCTGCTGTTGTAACACCTGCTGTTTGTGAGTTGCATCTTCTCGTGAAGCTGGTCCCATTTGACCTGTTTACCGACAAAGCTGTTCCAAAAGGCGAAACACAATTACGCTTGAATTATGTTTCCCGGGGAAGCGTTCAGCGTACAGCCTTACCGCAGGTCTGGCTTGCTGTCAGAAGCTCCCATAACTATTACCATATCACAGTATTCTAGGTATGTGTAGTTCATTGCTACTTTTACAATACTGACCTCACATTTATGTTTATGTCTAATCTCCGGTATTATCAAATTTCAGACACAGTTTCGCCACATCATCCCTCTCTAACTTTAATGTCGTCTTTTATCGGAAGGTATGAGGGGAACGGATTTTTGCAGAGAGAGCTTTTGACTTAGATTTAACCACCTAATCATGTGGTACTGTCCATATCCATGAATTACTACTCACACTGTATTTATAGCACGTAAGTTGATATAAAGTCATGTGTGCTGACTGTAATAATAGGTATTTAAAATATTACTCAGGTTGCTTTAAAAACTAAGTAAATTTAGATATCATGTTCTGAAAATTGAAAAATGACACCTGGACACAGGAATCGAACCCGACACCTTGGGCTTACTACGCCAATGCTCTTACCACTGAGCTATCCAGCATTGGCGTACTAAGCCGAAGGTCCCGGTTTCAATTCCCGTGTCCAGGTGTCATTTTTCAATTTTCAGAACATGATATCTAAATGGTGTTATCCTCACTAAAATGCATAAATGATAGCTTCGGCTATTTGATTCATTAAGTAAATTTAATTGATGTGTGGGCTTCAATTGGAAGTTAAAGGATGGTTATGAATAACTCCAGACAATATTAATGTTCTGATACGAATAGAAATCATTTCACAAAGCAGAAAGCACGAACCTGTACGATCTAGACATGCATTCAACATTCCACATCAAATAATAATTGCATACAACATAGGGCTTAATACAACATTATACAATTATTGCATACTTATTCTAATCAACATATTCACTTTTGCATATTGTATGAGTATAACATAAGTACAAAATCCGATAGACATATACATTAATCATGTACACAACCAATTATTAGTAGAACTGGCCTGCTTATCACGGGGAGATCGGGGCTCAACTCCCGGTTGAGCCTACTGAGGGTAAAATTTCCTAAGTGGTTTCCCGGTCTCCTTCCATATAAATGTGGGTATATTGTCTCTAAAATGCTTCCTTCCTCATCACTACCTCATTAGACAATAGACAAACACTGTACAATATGGCCATAAAGTCAGGACATAAAGGTATAGGCAAAAAAGAAGCACACCAAGGAAAGCTGAAAACAATAAGTAAATACCAGACACAAGGAAAATCTAAAGAAAACCACTATGGAGGGCTGCACATAGATTAATGAGGATGCAGCGCTAATGAACCGAATCCATAATAATTTTGCTAAGTTGAAACTTGCAATGTCAATAATGGACAACACATTGAACATGTAATGTAAAATCATTTAATCTCTTAATATTATTTTCATGTGTGTATTTCTAAAACACGCATAAGCACGTGTATTTGCCTGTCTGTCCAGACTGTATGTCCATCATATAAACAATATATACACTTTATACCAAATCTATTATAGACATTTCATAATTATAACATTCCATATAATATTAACAAGTGTACTAATATTAAGTATATAATATTATATTTATTCGAACACATGACATAGGTTTATGCTGGAAGATATGACCACAAGTACAGAATATATTATAGGCTGATTTGGTTGAGACGAAATTACCACACAAATATGGAAATATAAGGGGGTGAGGAGAGGGTGGTGAAGGGGTTAAGAGGAGTGAACTGTTTTTAATAACTACTAGTGAACTAAATGCTATTTTGGAATGGAGGGGTGTTTAATTCTCCATTTAACTTTAATAAGTTGTATAGTGACGCTGCGCTCAGCAGAAGGTTGATTTTGTTGGTCAGTTGGCCGTACTGTGTAAGATACTTTAGTTTTTTTGTTTTTAACATAAATTTATATATATATATATATATATAGCTTGTACTTTCTAAATGAGTCGTAAAAAATAGCCTATTATGTCTGTAACTAATAAACCGTGTTAAGAAAGTTAATTGGTGTGGGATATAATAAAACATAGCGGAGTCGGTGGTGTCTGCAGTGAATTATCAGTGGTTCAAAGTTTGTGAGTTACTAAATCTTGCCTGAGACTTGTTGAAGAAATTCAACGAATTCCAGGAAGAGGTATTGAAATATTTTGTGGCGACATAGATTGGAACAAAATCTGCGGGTGTGCAAATAGGCAGGCTAATAAACCTATTAGGACTAGATGCTGTCTGACTCTATAAAACCTTAACTGCCATCCCCATTAGTGCAATTATGCACATAGCTGGGGTGAGTATTAATACACAGTACATAAAAATTACCTCAAAGGGTTTTTTTCACTCTGTATATAAGGACAACGCTCTCAAACACGGTCCGAGGCCACCACGTCACTATTTTTAATAGAGAGAGAAAAAAGGTACTAAGATTCCTGTCAAAGTGACCTTTTTTTGACGTTGACACACACGTAAGAAGGATCTGATTAAACGTATTAACACTTTTAAGTTTTTGATATAGGAATAGGTAATCAATACGATCGTTGATAGGGAGTGAAGGATAAGAAAAATAGGCTCTCATTAATATTAACGAGGGAAGTCCTTCTATCATCCTCCAAAAAATTACGGTCATGATGCACTCCAAAGGGAGAGAAGAAAGAAAGAAATAAAGAAAGAAGGAAGAATGACCATTCATCCAGGTGTCATTGTAAGAACTGGTGTCCATCAATACTTCAGACACATTAAGGTAACCCATGCAGCTGTTTAAGAGAATGCACTTAAACACTTAGGAGGTGGTGGGCGGCGGGGTTCGGGGGGTGAACAACAAACTAAGAGGATTGAAAGTTAACTTTGTATTTTATTGTTTTTTATTTGGGTGACCAACAATTTCGGTCAATTTCTTTTTGAATAAAGACATGACTGGAAACTAAATTAAATTAAAACGACGTAATATATTTTGTTTTCGTGCTAGTTGTTTAAAGATTAGTCAGCAATTCATTATTATTTATGTCATAGTATGAAATTAGTCAGCAATTCATTATTATTTATTTTATATGTTAAAAGTTGTGGATCTTTTATATGTAAAATACGTGTAATATTTTGCTTTGTTCCTCGTCTTATTATCCAGCTGAGTTAACCGTAAATTTATTCTATTTTTATTTAGAACTGCGTCTTACTATCAGTTCGGGTTATACACTTATATTTTTTACTCTAGCGAGCTAGGTATGAGGAAGGGATAAATTAATTAAAATGTGACCGTATTTAAGTGGAGGGAGAGTGAAAAAAAGTTTATGAAATATGTACCCATAACATTTTTTATTTAGTACCACATCTTACTACCCGTTAAGATTATAGGAATAAGTACTAGCTACGATAGTGGGTTAGGAATTGGGAAGATTGAATTTATAGGAAGTAAACCCGCATTTGCAAGGAGGGAGATGGAATACCATTTAGGAACCTCCATCCCCCCTCCCTCAGTTCATCCTACCAAGATTCAAACCTCAATATCCCAATCTTGGTTAGTTTAATAACCATGGCTAAAGATTCTAATTTTTGGTAAGTAACATTATTCGATTTCTTTAAGTAAAAGGTTGGGTTTCGGTTTAAAAAGTTAGGAAATACTGTATCTATTTCGTTAAAAATGGCAACAAATCAATTCTTATTTAAGTGGTTTGATGCAACAAATATAAGAAACCAAAGGGAAAATATAAATATACCAAACAAACCGAATATGGTTAAAAAATATAATTTAGTTTGTTTGAACATTGTTTTTTTAACCTTCCTCATTTTTATCTTTAAATATTTGGCTATAACCGTTTTAATAAACGGCTCAAACATATTTTTTCAAATGATTTTCCGTTGAGGAAAGTAAATTTCCTAGACTGAGAAAACAATTTTAAGTTATTGAAAGTTTGTTCTCATTAGTTTGCATTTAAATCACCAAAATTTAAAATAATTAGTTCTTAATTTCACGAAAATATGTTATTTAGTTTTATTTCATACGTGTATTATTAATTCAAAAATGCTAAAATAAACATTAAAGATATTTTTGATAGTCATATTATTATTATTAGCACCGCGTCTTACTACCCGTTCGGGTTATACGTACTTACGCTAATGTGTAATGGTAGGGTGATTATGAGATGAAATGGAGGACCTACAGTTTAACGTGGAATCCGAACCACGGTGGAGGCCTGGCATTCCCCACATTCACAAGATGTCTTGTCAGAGGTGAAGGAGATAGTCATATTAATGTTACAGGTAATAAGTTCGTATAAACATGTCTAGACACTTGTCGGTGTTTCTATCCATAGTACACCCGGCTGGTATTTGAACCCTGACCTCTCCATCACCAACCAATCAGTCAAGATAACCCTGACATATCTTTCCATGTGCCCAAATGGTGTGTGTACTTTTTATACTTAAATACATATTTTAATTTAATGTTATGGAGAAAGAATTTTGAATCTTATCATAATAGAAAATTCAGAATTATATCAATTAAAGTAATAAAAGATTAATTTTATTATTTACACCAAAACATTGAAATCGAGCTTGGGACCTTAGACAGTGATATAATTTTTGAGCTATCCAGAATACTAATCCACCCAGTCATTAATTTCTCATTATTTAATTAGTATTTTCAACAACATGTTAATTAAATACTTAGGTGAAATACAAGAGGAAAGGAAGAGGAAGGTAGAGTTATTAAGGAAGTTTAATTTATCATTATTTAACTATTATTTTCAACAACAGGTTAATTAAATACTTAGGCCTAATACAAGAGGAAAAGAATAGGAAGGTAGCTATTAGGGAAGTCCTCTCGTATTGATTTGGCGAGAAGTCTAAAAAAATGCATTGTGAAGCTATAAATAAATAAACCAAATCACAGTACTCCCGGCGAGGGTTCGAACCTTGACCTCTACGTAATGGGAATACCAAACTAGACGAGCTTGATATTTAGTCCACGTGCCCACCTATGTGAGTTTTATTATATTATTGTAAAATATAACTAAGTAATCGGCCATAAATAGCTAATACTGTAGTAGAACACTCAACCGACCCTAGCGCCTCCCCGTTCTTGACCAAGGCATGGACTTTGTGTCGTAGCTTTCTCAAGATTTAAAGTATTTTTTTATGTGTATTTATTTCGAGCCACAAGGGCTTTGCCCAAGGTGACCACTTTACTTAGAGAGAAAGAGTTGCTACTCACTTCCTATTCGGCTTTATTTTAAATTTAAATTTTAACGACACCTAACCTTAGTCACGCGCATCTGTGACTCTACGTCTAAAATCTGGCCAGCAGGGGTATTTTTTTAAAAATAATACTCCCTATTCTCCCAATTGAGTAAAATAGTAGCCGCACGCATCCAAGACTTGTTAATTTCGTGAGAACTGATTTGTTTAGTTTGACGGTGAGCTTAGTGTGCTTCTGGGTAATTTGTCCCTTTGGCTATGTACAGTCAGATCTATATATAAAGAAACTTTTTAGGCAATCATATAAGCTACTAAAACAATTTTTTTTATACGTTAAGTCACGTGATTTTCAACTGGCACTTTTACAAAGAAGAAGAAAACACTATGAAATTATGCAAATAATAAAGTCAAATATTTTTAACGTTGACTGCAAAAATGCTTATATTTTTTAAAATTCCTTCCTGCTGAAATAATATTAGGCCTATAGTAAGAAAGTGGAACGAAGGTCTTATGTTTTATAGAGCGTGATTAGATCCCCAGTGGGGTGTGGTATTAAATAAATAGTATTTTGTTCTATTCAGGTATCAACAATCGTTGGGCACGTGGACAAAGGATGAGAAAAATAAGTTTTAGAGGAGATGTGCCCATCTTTGCGCGTTTAGAGAGTGGTAGACTATTAGGGGAAAATACCACCACAACACGGCCAAGATTCAAACCTCAAAGTCTCAATAATAATCAAACCAGACAAGATTGACGCCATTTTCCACATGATCACTCGTGTGAGTTTTTGTTGATCATATTTGTCCTAAATTAACTACTTATACTACTACTACTGCTACTAAACTACTACTACTAGGCTATAAAAAGCTAACACGTGAACAATATATACTTTATCACCGCTTCCTACTACCTGTTCAGGTTATACACATATGTTATAATTTACTATAGTGGGGAAGGTATGAGAAAGGAAACTTCTTAGAGGCAATCTACCCGCATTTGCTTAAAAAGAGAGTGAGAAATACTACCCTTAGTAGACTCAACAGGGATTCTAGCCTCAATCTCCCCGTCTTCAGCAGGCCAGTCTAACACGAGAGTGACAACTTAGACTATTTGGCCACTGAAGCACTCTACTTGTCTCATATATCACTGTTGCACAGGGCAGGTATTTCGGTGCACGTTGATCGAGACTTGATCTTTAATAAGCTTCATAAACCCACCACTTCCTGTGACCTCTCTCTGCAGGGGGGTCATACACGTAAAAATAAAAATAAACCTCCGGGGGTCAGTTCGTTGACCAGAGTAGTAACTAGACCTACCTGCTTTCTTTAAGACATAATCGCGCGGTCTAACGCCATCAATCAAACCCGTCTTCGCGAGGCACACACGTGGACACCGCCGTCTGACGCTCCAACTTACCGTTTTAAGGGGGGGTTGTTCGTTTAGCGAATAATATATGTTTTTAGTACCACATGTCTCGATAACCATCAGGGCTATCCGAATAGTTTTGTTAATAGGGTATAGAATATAAAGTACGATTTTAAAAGGACTGTGCCTACATTGCAGTGAGGGGAGAGTGGTAGACCATTTCTTAAAAAACTTATTACAGCAGTCCGTGACTTAAGCCTTGACTTATCATCATCGGAAAACCAGAAAAAAAAACTGAGACGTCTATCCAAGCACCCGCTTGTGCGGGATATTCTAATTTAGTAATCAGAGAATAAGAAAGTTAATTTATGAATGCAATGAATAGCAGGATGGTGGCTTACACGAAAGGACAGCAATTCACACTACAATAAACTAAACCGAATATTGATTTAATCAAGATTCAAGATCCAGTGTTTCAGAGTTGGTTGATCAACGACCGAAACTAAGTGATCTAAACCAAATTTGTGTCAAAGATAAAAAGTTAAAATATTTCAATATATATTTAATAGAACTAACTCTGACCTTAATTACAGTCTAATGACTTGTATCTCAAGGCCGTAGCTAGCCAGTAATTTCAGGGGGGCTTGGTGGGCACATCCCCAAATTGCTGGAGGCTATAAAAAATTCTAACTGATAAACAGTTCTAGAAGCTATCCGAAGTATTTTTAAGTCAATATAAGCCTCTAACTATCGTAGGCTAAGAAAAAGTATAGATATTAAGCACCTCTGGAAGTTTTTATAAATATCAAACACCTTTAGAAGCTCTCTGAAGTGCTTTTTATGGTAAAAAAAAACCTAATTTGTACTTGTACCTTAATTTTGATATTGTTTGAACCCTATATAAAGCCATATATATTTAGTTCATAAAATTTCGGAGGTGTTTGAACCCCAACCCCTGTGGATACGGCCTTGCTTGTATCTCATTTTATTTTTCACTCTTTATAGACAGCATACATATAATATGTTCAATATGGAAAGCATACAGTACACATGTCTTATATGATCAAAATAAACACTTTTTTGATGGACAATATATGAAATACATGTTTTTTATTGACAATATTTTTAAATACTTACTTATTATAGATGTAATGTATAATATACATTCATTCTCTATCTTGACATTATATTCATAATATGTTTCAAATGTAATACCATTCGTGTACCCTGTAAGCTTACCTTACATTATTCCACCATGGCATATATTATCATATAAGATTATAGGGTAATCCATCAAGGTAGGACTGCTACCTTTCAGGGTAAACGGAGTGTAACAAATTTACCTTGATGGTTTACACCAGTGGTGCACAACCCATGGCCCTCGACCTCATTTTATGCGGCCCACAAGATGGATAAACAGAAAAGTGTTTAAGATTCGATATAATATAAAGTTGTGTTCGGTAACCCAACCAGAAAATAAAATGTTCTTACCTCGCATCACAAATTGATTTGTTGTAGATTAAATTAGTTTACATTACATTATCGAAATAACAAAATATATAACAAAATACCCGCCTCGGTGGCGTAGTTGGCTAACGCGCTAGTCGTGTTGATCTTGACTGCCGAGGACGGGGAGATCGAGGTTCGAATCTCGACGCAAATGCGGGTTCACTTCCTCTAATTCAACCTTCCTAATTCTTAATCCATTAGAGTAATTAGTACTTAAAGCGTATAACCCGAATGGGTAGTAAGACGTGGTGCTAAATAATAATAATATAACAAAACGATCGCCGCACGCGCTGCACTATACAGGTTGGTGATAACGGTATTGGAGGACTGCTGTCTGCGCATGCGCGAGCTGTATAAGCAATTCCTGTAATGTTGGCTCAGTCAGATGACGGTTGACGCCGATACGCGCGTTATTGTGTGTTATTGTTCACCATCTGGCTTGGCACGATCAATTAATTTTGTAACATTTTACGACGATGTCTGTAAAAAAGCGTCAAGTGACTGACGAGTGCTGTGTGTTTCTGGAGACACACAGCACTCGGACACAGGACAGTTATTTGTTCATAGAATATAACGCTAAAGCAACATGTTTAATTTGTAAAGAAATAGTGAGTGTAATGAAGGAGTACAACGTTAAGAGACATGATACAAAACATGCTGGCTAATATAACACTTGGACTGGACAAATTAGAAAGGATAAGGTAAAAGAATTGCAAAGTAAATTGACAAGCTAACAAAATCTTTTTTGAAAAGTAACCGACGACTCAGAAATTCCAGTCAAAGCAAGTTTTGTTGTATCTAAAATTTTAGTAAAAACAAAATGAAGACATACGAAGATGGAGAGCTAGTTTAAAAACTCTGAAAATTGAAAAATTACACCTGGACAAGGGAATTGAACCCAGAACCTTTGGCTTAGTACGTCAATGCTCTTACTACTGAGCTATCAAGGATTCGTCCCATGCCCTTGGTAATTCTTCACTCATATTTCCCGTGTCCAGGTGTAATTTTTCAATTTTAAGAATATGATATCTAGAATGAGTAATTCTCACTAAAAAGCATAAATAATAGCTTTGGTTATTTGATTATTTAACGAATGTCTGGATGAAGCGGTAAATATAGCTTTCAAGGAGAAAAAAATATTTTTTTAAAAATTAGTCTTAATTAATGTATGGCAGTTTCCAGAAGAGCAGAATAAATGGCATCAGACATTGGAAAAACACCGAAGGAAAGAACATTAGAATTTAAGTATTTTTCATTGGCCATGGATGAAAGCACATACGTCACTGACACTGTTCAGCTTTCAATTTGTAACCGTGGTGTTGATAGACATTTTGACATTACTGAGGAATTGCTGGTGTTGATAGCTATGAAGGATACATCCAAAGGCTCAGACATATATTGTGAAGTGGAGACATTTTTGGAAAAGTATAATTTGAACCTAAAATTATCACATGGTATTTCAACAGGTGGCACACCAGCTATGGTGGGAAAGAATCAAGGGGCTATGAAATATTTAGCAAGATAATGCAAAAACATGGACAATGATATCATCGTACGCCATTGTATTTTATACAAAGAAAACCTTTGAGCAAAAACCATTAATCTCGAGCACGTGATGAAAGTAGTAGTCAAAGTGATACATTTTCTTAATTCCAGAGGACTCACTCATCGTCAGTTCCGAGAATTCTCGTCAGAATTAGAATCTAAGTATGACGGTGTTGTTTATTTTACACAAGTTCGTTGGGCTAGTGCTGTAAAAATGCTTAAAATATTGTACGAGCTTGGTCAAGAGATACTTCTCTTTTTAAAATTCGTAGTGAGGATCTGGTAGCAGACTTTGAGAGCAATGACTGTGTATGTGATTTATATTTTTTAGTTGACATGACCCAATATCTTAACGAGCTAAATATAAAGCTTCAAGGAAAAAATAATATAATCCATAACTGGTTTTACTTAATAAAGTCGTTAAAGGTTAAACTGATATTATGGCAATCACAACTGAAATCTGGGCCAATGGTAAATTTTACAACTAAACGTTTTGCTGAAAGCTCTGAAGAAGCGCAAATTAACTTCAATAAACACGCCTCACTTAAAGAGAATCTTCAAAATGAGTTCAAACAACGGTTTCAAGATGCGAGAAAATTTGAGAAATAGTTTGATGTGTTTGCTCTACCGTTCACTACTGATGTTGCGACAGTGTTTATCAATTTACAGTTAGAGTTAATTGATCTGCAACGTGACTTTGAATTGAAGACAAAAATTTCAGAAGTTTCTTTATAGGATTTTTATAGAAAATACTTGCCTAAGGACATAGAAGTATTGAATAATCATGCTCTAAGAACGGCAAAATTTTCGACACCACCTACTTATGTGAACAGTCATTTTCTGTGATGAAACAGATCAAATCGAGAGGTCGTTCCCGTCTGAATGATGAACATTTGGAGGGAAACTTGCGAATTGCTGTTTCTAACATAACCAGATATTGACAGACTAATAAAAAACAAAAGTGTCAAGTTTCTCACAAGACCTACTATAAGATGGCCTATTTTATGTTTTTATTTTGTAAATCTGTGCATTCTTTAAAAAATGTACTTTTAATTCAATTATGTGTTGTTGTTTTTTAAAGTTTCTCTTTACAAATCAATTTTTTTTATTTTGGAATCGAATATCTAGATTCTAACATGTAGTTTTAATATCACTCATAAGCGCGCTTTTCAAAATAGTTTTCTCACTATAACTTATAGGCTTATTGGTTGAATTTGGAAAAGTTATATGTGTGTTTGGAAAGTGAGGGGGGAGGGTTTGGCCTTGCGGCCCACCATTGATTAATTAAAGTAAAAGTGGCCCTCTGGTGTTGAAAGGTTGTGCACCACTGGTTTATACTATGGTATAGCTTATAAGATAGGGCCATAGTGAAATCGCTCAAAGTAATACTGCTACCGTTCAGAATAAATGGAATGTAAAAAACTCACTTTGACTGTAAACACTATGGTATACCTTATAAAATAGGGCCATTGTGTAATTCATCAAAGTAAGACTGCTACCTTTCAGGGTTTTGTGTGAACAATATGAACACATTATGTATATGAACAGTATACACACATGTTACAAAAAATATAGGGCTCAACGCAAGTTAACGACAGCCAATTTCTAGAAATTCTAAGTCAATAGGACAGTATATGTATCCAAGAGAACATCAGAAATCTTTTAAATGAGGTTTTTAAAACTTATAAAGATTGCAGTGTAATTTTTAACCTAATTAACCATATACGTATTCCTCCAACTTAGTTTTTTGAATTTTCATAACCGACTCAATGTTTGTTTCTTCAAATGCTGAGGAAGTTTATTATTCTTACATGCTGCCTATTAACTCTATATTATAAATTTTTACAACAATTACCATTCATTCTTGTACTTCATGTATTCCAAAGTTGACAGGTTTGTGCAACTCAACCATCTAAAGACAAGGATAATAAATATCATAGTAGTTGACATAGCTCAAACATAAGGTAGCATTTAATTAAAACCGGTTAAATTGTTTTGTCATACTTTAAAAATATAACGAATTTGAAAAATAATTATTTTGCATACATACATACATACATACATACATACATACATACATACATATATAAATACATGCATACATACATACATACATACATACATACAATACATACATACATACATACATACATACATACATACATGCATACATACATACATACATCTACCGTTAGATGGACTCTTTAAGTTATCCTTCTCAATTCCGGTGACACCAAGTTAAATACCAATAGTTCTTATATGATATACAAGTCTGCCGGTACAAACCACCGTAATCCTGCAAAAAAATTAATTTCATACAGATTTTATTTTGAGTCAAGTGGCTTCTGTTGCGTTCTTTTAAACATGTTCTTAAGCGTGAGATGCCTTTTAATTAATGTTATTACCAAGTTTAAAACAAAAATCACCGACAATTTAGATCAGTGAGTAGAGCCCCTTCATATTGGGAGTAGTGTCCCGTGTTTGATTCCCGGCATGGTCGACAAATCTGTAACTAAGGAAATCTATTACTAAGGAAATTTACAAGAGTGATAAATTAACGGCCTGAGGATTGTGTGTTGTATCTGTTCGAAAATTATGTTAGTTTTTAAACTGTGGACCAATATTAAACTATGTTCCAAAATGTCACGTTAAATAACCCTGATAATTAGAAATTATTAAGACTGAGGTAAATAACGATTTAATCCAAGAGATAGGAACAAAGAAGGCCGTTAAGAATTAGCGTACGCATATTTACGTGGTGAGAGGTTGGGCAAACCAACCCCTCCGAAGAGTACCCAGCTGAGATTCAAACATCGACCACCCTGTCATTGGCGAACCAGACTAAACGAGACTGCCTACATCCCACCTTCCATGTAACCTTTTCGGAGCCCTGTGTTTACCTCCATGGGGATATGAGCAGTCAAATTTATGTTATGTTGATTGGAGACGTCTGATTCGTTTCTCTTGAGTTGAGGAAATCTAGATTATTTTCAGGGCTCAGCGGTTAAAGCCTGATCTTATGCTTTAGAATGTGAAAAATTAATATATTGAAAACCTACTTCAATGTACGAATGGTATGAGTTCAAAGGTGACCCTCTAGTGTTAGAAAATGGGAAGATCAATGATAAAATCCCTGCAGGGATTACTGAGGGTAGTTTTCCTAGATGGTTTCCCACTCTCCTTCCATTCAAATACGGTAATTACCTTTAAAATGCTTTCTTATTTTTACTTATTCCCTTAGAGTAATTTTCAGATATGCGTATAACCTGAATAGGTAGTCAAACATTGTAGCAAAAAAAAATGTATATTGTAGAAAAGAATAAAATATTAAATGTGTAAATGACCCCGGTGGTCTTGGGATAAAGTGTTTGCATCAGGACCCGATGTTGGTGGGTTCAAACCCAACAGGGGTGGATGGATTTCTCTTGAGCGATAACAATCCACTTTCACTTAAAAAGTTCAAGTTTGCTGATATAATCAGTCAGTCATAAAGGGTACAATAAATACATTTTAAAAAATTGGTTTATTTTATTTAAAGGCCTCACATAGCCACCTACTGAGTAATAAGTTTGTCAGAACACAGTTTGAGTCAACTAAGCTAACTGCTCCGTCAATCAATGCGCTTAGTACGCAATTAAGAGAAGAGTGCAATTAAAAACACAAGACAGTGTATAATGACAGGGCTGTTAAACATTTACAACTCATCTCTTCTTGGAAATCCAGGCCAACACCTGCGGTATTACGATGTTTACCTAACACATTCATCAAGATTAGATCCTGCTAAACAAAATGAAGCATCGGTCATTTGATCGAAGACAAAGGTCACCTCATAAGTAAATAATTTAACTTATTTTAATTCCTTAGAGAAGGAGTTTGATACTAAAAAAAATCAATCAAGTTTAGTTTTAAGGGTGGCACCTACCGGACCGTTGAGATGCATTGCAGATGTCCAAAAATTCCACGTTTTTCAAGAGGTAAATTAATATATAAACATGGTTTGCACCAAAATAGAGGCAATATATATAACATATAGATTTAAAACCTTTCATTATAAGTCCTATTGTTTTAAGTAAATTAGACTCCACCGAACAGACTTTCTCTATTTTATCTTAAAATAGATCAATTTATTTACTAAAAACTCGTAAGCTTTACGAAATAAAATAATACATAACATTACAGAAATACTCCAAATAGCATTATTGAAATAAAATACACTGTTACAGAAACATTGAGTTAAGAGAAATATCTCTGTGCACCAAGGATCATAACAACCAATTTCAATTTGTGTGCTTCTTAAATAAATATACATGTTTTCTTATAGCTCATAAACTATTGGTTTTAAAAATATGTATTTCAAGCTAAAGATTTTTATTTTTAATAGTACTACAACTTTACAATGGTAAGTTATTTCGTATAGGAAATGATTGCAGAGATATGATGAAAATCGGAAATTTCCGCTTATTTAAAGTACCCTTAAAATAATTTTCATGGGAAAACTAGCATCACCATTTAGTTTGTAATGTTTAACAACGTTTGTTATATAAAATTTAATCAAAATCGTTAAAGTGGATTTTGAGGAAAATTAATTTATTTCTCTTTTGCCTTCAGTAAACTACCCTTAATTTTAGGGTTAGATATATTATTCCAAAAACTCCTTGGGGGAACATTATGAAAACTCAAGATTCCACGCTTCAGTCCAATCAGTTTTGGTTCTAGGACGAAGTACAGAAATAATCGCGAAAACCACTTTGCTATTTATGTTATTATTATTTATATTATTATTATTATTATTATTATTATTATTATTATTAGCACCGCGTATTAATACCCGTTCGGGTTATACGTTCTTACGCTAATGTGTAGTGGTAGGGTGATTGTGAGATGAAATGGAGGACCTACAGTTTGGCGTGGGATCCAAACCATGGTAGAGGCCTGGCATTCCACACACATTCAACAAGTTGTGATTAATACACGTCTTGTCAGAGGTGAAGAAAGGGTTTGGCAATCAGATAGATCTGTGCCGGGACCTAGGATTGAACCCCGGACGTCAGGACAGAAGTCCGACACCTTACCCCTAGACCACCAAGTCACCACCTCTTTGCTGGTTTCAGGAGGTCATGAAACGTCGACATTAATTTTATCAAAATAATGAGTTGGATATTTTTGACGATCACAACATTTCTCTGGCCGAGAAGTCAAGGGAAAGTAATAATTGCATTTAATGTAGAATTAGCCCATTCTTAAAAACGTTTCACGCGAAATGTTACAGTTCTGAGATCAAAGTAAATTTATGGATGAAATAGCAAATCTAATATATTTGATAATGGATATAGTCGTATTTAAATATGATATTCTATTAATATCACATTCTAAATATCCTATTCTAAAAAAATATATGTGCATTCGTACAGTTGTCTTTGTGCATTTGGAAGCCAAAAGCCTTACCGAGCTGAATGTGGATGCGTGATCTGATAGCTCGTGATCTCAATTTATCACACATATATATTTGACGATTTCTCGCACGCCCAACACAGACTCTGCCTTGAAATTTGAGTGAGAAATTACCCTGGGCACGGGAAAATTCCCAAATAGCTCAGTGGTTAGAACATTGGCGTACTAAGCCCAAGTTCCCGAGTTCGATTCCTGTCTCCAGGTGCAATTTTCCAATGTATAGAATATCAAAGTAAATTGTTAGGAACATGTATCGTTCCTTAAACAAATAAAGCCATTATTTAACAGAACCACTCCCATTTCAATGGCCGCATGATCTAAGGCACTATTCTAGAAATATAATAGACTGATGAATATGGAAAGATAGGGGTTCAATCCCAGTCGGGTGTACTGGGGATGGTTTTTCCTAGATGGTTATCCACCCTTCCTCTCCGAAAATGCGAATATACTCTTATAGGTTTAACCTCTCTTCCTAATCCCTAGAACATTTGTGTATTTTGCATATAGGTGTATAACTTTAACGGATAATAAGACGCGGTGCTAAAAGAAAAAAAAACAGAGTCACAACAGAATATTTTAAGATAATTGAGGATTGTTTTGGTGGTTTTGAGACCTAAGAAGTGTAATTCCCATTAAAAAAAATACTGTTATTTGAGAATATTTTTCATTCACGTAGTCAGTATTTTTAGTTGCAATCAGAATACTTCTTTTTTACATATTTTAATGCAAAATAACGATACGCTATTATTGAGTCTTGGGGGACCTGGCGGTCTAGGGGTAAAGTGCCAGACCTATGTGTTAAAGAGTCTGGGGATCAAATCGCGATTCTGGCACAGATTTATCTAATTACCAAACCCTTCCTTCCCCTCTGGCAAAGTGTGTGCCTTCACACTTTGTGAATATGTGGAATGCCAGACCCCCATCGTGGTTCGGAGCCCACGTTAAACTGTAGGTCCCCTCTGCTTTCCACCATCATCATTCTCACGTATCATTCTACCATCTGGGAAATAAATTCCTTCATAATCCAGGAGAGCAGAGATAATATTATATAGTCGAATGGCCAAAAATCTAGAGTATCAGCCTCACCCCCACTTATTATTGAGTCTTAAAATTATAATAATACTATCTAGGAGTTATTATAATTTATACTACATGCAGAGTTAATTTTCACGTCTTGAATCATAATACCAGTTTTATAAACGGAATTAATACGTCTCAAGTTTAACATAATATGAAACTGGCCCATTCTATTTTGGTCTAGGTAGGTGTCGTCTTGTATTAATATAGCGCTACAGTTGAGGCATACTAAATCTAACTAGAAAATCGGTTCATACAGTCATATAATTTATTGCTATAGGATTATCCTCCATCCCCGCGAATGTGGGTACAATTCATCTAAACTATACACATCTTTGGATGTAGTAAGACGTGGAGGTGCGGATATAGAGTAGAATTTTCTTATTTGGACCTTATATGCCAGTTATATTTTCTGCAGCTGCCTCTTTGGATGGATTTTATCAATACATATAATAGCAAAATATAGTAAATTGTTATACTTTATGGCCTCAAAAAATGTGTTTGTATTTTTCAAGTACTTTACCCATAAATATTGGAATATATCTCTGTGTTTAAAAGTATACGTTAAATACCAAAAATAATAGCATATAGATAAAATATTTATTTTTGGCAGTGGCGTGACGTGGAATGCTTTCAGGCTAAGCGGAGCTTGTTGAAACCGTTTCCAATGTAACCACCCTGTCATAAATTGTGGTGTTTGTTAAAATTAGCATTACAGTGTTGAAAGAAGCGAACGACAGAACTGTACTAGTTGCACTTGTTCTGACGAGCTAGTAAACATTAGGACGTGACGTGACCGGGCGGTCTAGGGGCAAGGTGTCGGACTTCTGTGCTGGGGTGCGGGGTTCAATCCTCGGTCCCGGCACATATTTATCTGATTACCAAACCCTTCCTTCACCTCTGACAAGACGTGTATTAATCAATACTTGTTGAATGTGTGTGGAATGCCAGGCCTCCACCATGGTTTGGATCCCACGTTAAACTGTAGGTCCTCCATTTCATCTTTATACCCTTTTGTAACTTCTTTATAGTTTATAACATCACATTTTGTAGTCGTGCGTAGTGCTATTAATAAACCCTTAAAACCGAAGCCGTCTATAAATTGCGAACCCACACAACTATATTGCCGCCACCCCTATTCTTCCCCGCAAGCCATCCTGACATTTTAGGACCATATAAGGAGGGGAAGGGACACTATTATAATTATGTTCTAGCCCACATTGTTACTTTTTGACCAATCACATATAAGCTCTCTTCTACACACCTCACATAGAAAATGTATTTTATTAAATAATAATAATAAATTAATACCTTGCCAATGAGTGTCTTTATTATCAAATACTCTTAATACTCTACCCGCTTGGTTTATATTTATATGTACTAATTTTGCTAGTGTGCTAAGAATAAGGAAGGTTTAATTTTGAGGCAGTGTACCCGCATTTCCTTGGAGGTCGAGAGGGAAAACAATTTTTGGAAAAACCACCCTCATTTCATCCAGCCGGAATTTGAACCCTGATCTCCCCATCTTTGGTTATCCTATCTATTGCGAGAGTGACGCCTTAGAACATGTGGCCACAGAATCGGGGCTAATTTGTTAATGAAGAGAACAAATCACAGGTACAGTTTAAACTAACTCTGCTTTCCCTGGCAACACTTCCCTTATTTTAGAAGTATAAGGGATAATTTGAGAAATTCAATGGAATAATTGTGAAATTTGTCTTATAAAGGGTGTCCCAAAATGTATTGTGCGGTAAATTATAGCGTACCTAGTTGCAGCTCTTCTTATAACATATGTTGGAAATGTACCCCACGGGTCTGGACTCACCTTTAATATATGATCATATGAAAAGGCGTTTTCAGACATGTATTCAGACCCATAGGGGACATTTGTTGACAGATGTAGGAAATGTCCCCCATGGATCTGGACACACCTTTCATTTCTTATCATTATGAATACGTGTGTCTAGACATGTATTCATATCCACGAGGGACATTTCCAACATATGTTTTAGTAAGAACTGAGTGAGGTACGTGATACTTTACTGCACCCTAATTTTTGGGATATCCTGTACTTTAGTAACGTGATGTTGTTATTTAAAACATGATGTGGGATAATATTTTATTTATATATTTAGAGTTCAAAGAAAATATTAAAATATGTTCATCTCCCTTATACTTATGCTGTTTTTAATCACAATGGAATATTCCGAGCTATTGTTTTTCAACTAACAGGATGTACTTACAATGACAAAACAAAAAGGTTGAAATTGTTACCATTTTGACGATGCTTGAGATGGGCGTTGAGTGTTCTATACATCAAGAAAAGAATAGGTATTTATCAGCCCACCCAAACTGGGGTTTCTTAATGTTGCTTTTGCATAATTTTGACATGACAAGGGGATGTACCGGAACTTTAAAATAATGTAGATTTCTAAAGGAAAATGTGGTTTAGCAAAAGGGCGTTAGTGTTATTGCTGAAGACTTTTAAACATGGTCAGGGCTGGCTGTACGGATAGTACAAATGAGTCTAAATCCAAAGGGATTGGTTTAAAAATCCCATCGAGTGGCGAAAGTTATTTAAATAATCGTTGAATTTTATTTGTGTTGAAACTGTGATTTTCCTACCATCCGTAGCATGTCTCCCTTAGATTAATCGAGTTATTGAATTTATTCAGTACCCACAGTGGTTTACTAAGAATATAAGGTGTTATATTCACATTATACTTGAGATGCTTGAGGCCCGTATCTCGGATGTGTCTCTTAGAGGTAGTTTTATGCATCTGGCGTTCTTTATTATTTATCCACGTTAATGCTTGTATATTTTCGTTAATATTCCCTCTTCAAACCGAAAATAAAATTAAATATTGACACTACTGTGGTTCAAACTTTTCACCATCCTAAATCATTAGTGACCTTAGGTGTCCCTCTTGTAATACACTTGTATTACCAATGACGGGGAGATCAGGGTTTGAATTCTGGATGGATGTATTTTTCCTAAATTAAATTATTTTCAAACTAATCTACATGAAAACGGGAATACATTTTCTCTAAAGATCCACCATTTTTATTGCTACCTCATTTGTAAAAGTTAACATGTGTGAATATCCTCGACGGGTATTAAGACGCAACACACAAAGATTGAACATCGGTAGAAGCCGTGACATTATTAAACCTAGAACTATATCGGCAACATAACCTACAAAAAAACTTAGCTTAGGACAACCACCATGAACACCAATCACCTAAACTTATCGCCAGGAAGGATAAAATTTGGGAAGCAAAGTGACAACTATTCGAAAATGTATACATTTCTTAACTCTTAAATTAACTTGTACTGATGTCCCTTAGGATGGTAGTAGGCCTCGTTAATCATTGAGCTACAAACTTAAACTACATGAAGACATATTTATAGAGAGTCTGTAGCTTACGTTGAGAACGAGAGTCGGTAATCTTCGTTGAGGAACAGAATTGGGTATTTACGTTGTGAAAGAGAGTGGGTGTTGTATGTTGAAGAAGAGAGTCGCTATTCTACATATAGGAAGAGAGTTGGTATTCTACGTTGAAGTTTACGTTATGTAAAAGAGTTAGTAGCTTAAGTTTAAGAAAAGATTCTGTAGCTTACGTTGTGGAAGAGCGTCGGTACTCAACGTTGAAGGGGAGAGAGCTGAAACGTAGCATGGGAGATGTTTGATTAACATATAAGATAAGTAAAATTACTTATACCACCTAACCTAAAACACCAACACCACTTTACGCCCCCAAACCACTGAGGTTATGGATCTATCCTTTGGGTGTATGTTACCCCCAGGTGCTAATTCGAACCCACCCCCCCTCACCTTGATTCCTCAGCTACCCCCGGTAGTCAGTTGACAAATCTCCGTAGCTGAAAAACCACTACACCAATTGAGCTGAAATTTCGTATGAGCATAAAATAGATAAAATAACTTATAACAATTTGCCTAAAACACCAACTCCAGCTACTCCCCTGTCCCCCGTTCCCCCCCAGCACTGCCATGCGTATCTTCAGAACCACTGGGGCTAGGGAATCACCCTTGGGTTGGGGGCTACCCACGGGCAATAGACTTCAAACACCCCCACACCACCCACCTGACCACACCACTGGTGCTAGGGATTGCCTAAATTTAACAATATACTTTCAATATTTAACCATCTATAAAAATGTATGTCAATTTGTAAATCAAGAAATTGATATATGCTAATTACTGACGCACAAAATATTAGGCCGCTTTATGGGCCTGGTGTACCACTTGTATGATACTGGATGGCGGGGAACAGTTTATCAGTAAAGTCCTGTCAAGTCTTTCCTCGGACTGGCTTGGCAAAAACCAATTAACCACTCCTGTTATGTATGAATTATTGGAATGTATAATTATATTTTACATGCAACGTAAGCGGTTCCCTCAAGTCATTCAGTCGCCTAAGATAAGTTATTGTTTGCGAGTTGCAGCTAGCTATTAGTGTGGCCTGTATTACAACCCGTATCAATGAGCACGTGGACTAAGACGTCGTGCTTGTCTAGTCTAGTTCACCAATTACGTGTGGGTCAGCGTTTTAATTGTAGTCTAATGGAATTTTTCCTTAATGGTTTCCCCCTCTCCCTTCAAGAAAATGCTTGTATGCTTCCTATGAACTAGACCTTTTCATACCTATAATATTAGTGTAAAAAGAGTGAATATCCTCAACTGGTAGCAAGATACGAAGTACACACAAATAAAAGTGATTGGAAAGCGCATTAGATCGGCAACCTCGGGATATGACGGACTGAAGAGACAGAGCTTCAACTACCCCTGGAAATGCATGATGCACAAAGTGTCAATGTATAAAACAGAGACCTTTAACTTTAGTTAGGATGTTAATTTTATTTCGACACCTCGGAGATAAAGTATTGTTATCGTAAAAAAAATTGAACCTGAGATTTTTATGAATGTCGACGTTTCATGACCCCCTGAAACAAACAAAAAAGTTGTTTTCGCAATTTCATTTGTCTATTTTACCAATTGGGATAAAACTTGGTATCTGGGGTTTTTATAAGTTCCCCCCGAGGAATTTTTGTAATTAGTTATCTAACCTTAAATTTGAGGGTTGTTTACTGAAAGGCAAAAAAAAAAAAAATATTATAAAAATTTGCTTAAACGGTTTTAATTGAATTTTATACATAGGCAATGTTAGTAACTATAAACAAGATGGCAGTTCTCGTTTTCTTATGAAAATAACTTTGAGGGTATCTTACACACGGGAAATTTTCCAATTTTCGTAATTTCTTCAAAACTATTTGAGATACGAAATAACTTATTTTAAAGTTGTAGTACTATTAAAGATAATTATCTTTTATTTGAAATACATTTTTTATCAAACCAATAGTTTCTGAGCGATAAGCAAATATATACTTTTAAATTCGGGTAATTGATAATGAATTTGATTGTTATGTTCTTTGATGGACAAATAGTTTTCTCTTTTCTAAATTTTTCTGTAACAGTGTTCCTTGTTCCTAATTCCATTGAATAAGTAAGTAACCATGTATATATTATTTCATTCATGATCTTTAGTGTAATGTTCCTCTACAACAATGTATGGACCTATTATTTCGTTTCACCAATATTACGAGTTTTTATTAAATTTCTATTTTAAGATAAAATCGGGAGAATGTCTGTGTTATTTTTTCTTGCATGCGTTGTAGCTTTACGCCCTCTTTTAAATTATACCCTTCAAAAGAAAATAGATGGCCTTAGGCTATGTTTGAGATGATCCGCTTGAATTTAAATTATATCGACCCTATGTAAAAATAATATTTCAAATCGTAAGGTCCTCATTAAGAAGGAGCTATATATCCAAGGGCGGCTGAAATAGTTTATACGATGCTCTCTTTTGGGTATTATTTCAACTGCTTCTCATCCCACTACCTATTCGGACTATTCGCATATTTACGCTAATAGAGTAGAAAATGGAATGTATAATTCAGAGGATTGGTCCTATAATTTAACTGGAAGAATATTGAGAGGCCCTTTAGGATATAAAACCTTAATATGATCAGCTGTGGTGCAATGGCCGACCTCCCCTGTTAGTAGTAAACCAGACCAGATGATCTTGACACTTTACGTTGCAGTGAGTTCATATATTTTGTTTCAATCAGTTTTATATTTTTCCTCTGGAAGTATAAGTGGTATCAGTCACAATATACGTGAGTGGTTTTTATTGAGTGTTTTAACGTGGATTTGATAAAACACAGAGATTATATCAGAACACGACTTATAAAGCTAATGTTGAATGTCTCATCTAAGTTTCATAGTGCTAGAAGGAGCTCTTGAAGAAGAAACAAACCAGTTGGTGGGTAAACATAGGGGTAAATAATTCGTCAAGTTTAATAGTAGGCTCAAGGCTAGATTAGATGGTCCTGCCATGCACTCGTGCTGTTTGGATAAAGATATCAGAAGGGGCAATTTATACTTTTGAAACTCTTCATGAACTCTTGTATATTTTAAAAAATTTTCTCACAAGGGAGGCTTTAAGCTTGTCAATGTGGCTATTTAGAAGACATATTTGATATCATCAGTCAATGAACCAAGTGGAAAAGTACCCCCTTTCGCCCCGCACACCCCCTTAAGTCAACTTACTTGCTGTCAATCTCGGTGGTCTTTGAGTAAATCATTCTCCCCAGGACCCGATGTTTGTGTGTTCAAATTCAACTGGGGTCGAATGCTTTTTCTTGAGCGATAAAAATCCGTAGCACAACTTCCTACGGAGGGGAAGTAAACCCTTCCGTTGGTCTCGTGTCAATTGTGACAAGTAAAATAACCCTGGAAGGTATGTGAAAATACCTTTCCTGGCAAAATTGCTAAGTCATTTCGCTATTGCTCATAGAAAGCTTTCAATAAAGCTAAAATTGTAAAAAGAGAAAAAAAGGATTAAATTGGTAAAAAGAGCAAAAAGTAAATATAATAAAAATAAAAAGTGTATAAAGTTAAAAACAATGAAAAATATAAATGTTACAAAAATTAACAATGGTAAAATGTCCAAAGAGGGTAAATTAATAAAAAGAGTAAACAGCTTAAAATAGGTAAAGGGTGGCAATGATAAAACTTGAAAAAGGGTTCTAAATGGTAAAACAGGATTAAAAGGTTAGTAAAGGATAAAATTTGTAAAAAAATTTAAAAAAAGAGTAAAACCAAAGTTAAAAAAGGGTGAAAAAGGGGGTATAATTTTAGTGCAAATAGGGGGGAAAGGTGTAAAAAGTGCAAAAATGGCACAATTATTAAATTTAGTAAAAGTGTTAAACAGGGTAAAATAGTTAAATGTGGTAAATGCGGTAACATAATGCTAAAATAATTTTAATTTGATTAAATTTATCAACTAATTATTATTTATTCTTTAACACTTTAGTTTCATTTTCACTAGCGCCAACAGCAAGTGTATTAATAGAGAAGTTATAACTTTATCTACAAAATAAATGTCAGATTTTAAATCGTGATCATATAATGAGATATAATCTGATCATGATTTAAAAACTGACATTTCTTTTGAAGATAAAGCTAAAACTTCTCTATTTAACATTCTGACATTGTATATTAGTCAGCTTACTTTCACGCTTTGTATCACAATGTAAACCAATATAGGATTAATAGTTAAAAATAATTTAATATTTACTATTCCCTGTGGTTTATTTTATATAATAACAACAACAAAGCTACTTTATATATTTCTCGTACAAGGAACGGGTACTCCAGATAGTACCTCTCTATATAAAACTGAAAGTAGATCTGTCCATAAAAGAAAAACCACTTCCAGATGAGCTGGAAAACTGAAATTTGGTAGGAAGTTAAAGGGTCCCTTCTAAATAATTATTAAAGTCTGAAAACCTTGAATTTTAAGATAGTACCCCAGTAAATATGAGGAAAAGAGGGGAGGTCTAAGCAGAAAATTGGTTACTAGGTGTCCTAGAAAATCTAAATTGGACATGCAGGTAAAGGCAAACTCCATATAACCAAATAAGTCTTAAATTTTGAGATCTGACTTCTAAGAGGAAGGGGGGACAGGGTTTTGAAAGATTTCAAAATTCACCTATATATCTTTTGAACCAGTGGACAAATAATAAGGCGCTGAAATTTAAAATTAAGGTTTTTTATCCATAAATGGATGAAACCTTTTGATTTTTTTTAATTCTTCCCTTAAGTGGATGGAGATGGCAGAAGGGTTTGGGGCTCACTGACTCTCTCATCACCGTATTTCTCCAGCCCTTAGGCCTGAAAACTTGAAATATTGCTTGACAAGAAGGTAGTCGGATTTCCCCATATAACCAGAAAAATCTAATAGTAAGAGATTTCGTAATGGGGTTCCTGAAAATGGGGGGATTATAGTTAGAAAAACACTTTTTAGAGAAGGTATAACATTAAAATTTGACAGACATGTAAATAAAGCCCCAGATAGCAAAACAAAATCATAAAATTTGAAATTTCTAATATTAAATTCGTGAAAAGGGGATGGGGGATTCAAAATTTCAAAAATTAATAATAAACAACTACTTCTCAGTGTTGTAGAAAGCTGAAATTCGACAGGTAGGTAAAAATACCACTCCAAATTAATATTAAGGCCTGAAAATGTTATATTTATATTTGGGAAAACAAGGGGGGAGGGAACCAAATAAAATAAATTTAGATGTTTAGAAAATTTAAATTTGGCAGGCAGGTAGCGGTACAGCAGGACATTAGTCATGAAATTCTAAATTGTTAAGTAGATGTTGCTTAAATGAGAAAGATCATTTAGAATTTCCTAAACTAATTGAAATAACTAGCACAATGTGTGGTAGAAAAACTGAAATTTGACAAGACGATATAAAGACCAAACAAAATAACCACAAAAGACTAAAGATTTTAAATTGAGAAAATAGGTGAGGAAGGGTAAAAGGAGTTAAATAAAAAGAAAAAACCTTTTGGGTGAGGTAGAAAAATTGAGATTTTCCAGGAATGTAGAGAAATTACTCCAATAACAAAATAATTGTTAGATAGTTACAATTTAGAAAAGGGCCTGAAAAAGGGCGGTGAAGGGGGGAAGTATTAGCTTAAAATCGTTTCAAAATTATTATAAAATCTTCTTTTTGGCACGAAAGAAAATTTAAATTTGCCAAATTTGTAAAAGGACCACCCCACAATAACCATAAAAGCTGGTAAGTTTGAAATTTAAAAATAGTGATTTGAAAATGGCTAATTGAACAAAATGTCTCGATCTGGTGTCAAATTTATTTTTGTATATTAGGCAGACGAGAAAAATATAAAAATAAACAAATACGGTACAAAATTTAGAGATTATCTTAAAGGGGATCCACTAACATTGTGATAGAAAAGCTAACAATCAAAAGATAAGTTATCGCCAATCTAGCAGTGGCATAACAATTAAAATAAACAAATTCAGTCTGACATAGATAGGTGAAACATGATTCCAGTTAAAAAAAACTACCAGGTTTATTATTCAATATGTTTCTGTAACAGAGTTTATTATGTATATTTAAGCTATTTGATGAACTATGATGCTCTTTGATCCTAAATATTTCTGTTCAATGTATATGAGTTCGTTTATCTTATTTTATGATCGTGCTTAGGTAAATATCACAGTGTTAATGAGCTGCGTCTGTTTGTGCACCCAATTGGTGAACAAGGTCATATTTTTTCCCAAATATGTAGTTTATTTTAATTTATTAATTACCATGAATGTTTTGTGATTGTTTTAGTTAGTTCAGGATAGTACGAGGAACTATCAAAAAGTGTGTAGCCGGATGTTGAACGTTCTAATTATAGTTTTGGTGCTGCATAACCGTGCGAGGAACGGGCCATCTATATAAACTAGTTCAACGCTTTAATTTTAATGAAAAAAGTTATGTTTATTTGTACTTAATTCATTTTGGCCCTATGAGTCCTATTGTTTTCTTATCGTAGACATAGGGTGTGTTTCTTAGGGCCAGTTTCATAGTCAAATTTAGTACGCCTCAAGTGCGGCGCTACACTAAGTACATGACGACACCTACCTAAAACAGAATGGAATGGGCCAGTTTCCTATGCGAGAACGGCCCATTCCATTCGAGTTTAGGTGGGTGTCGTCTTGTATTTAGTGTAGCGCCGCACTTGATGCGTACTAAATTTGACTATGAAACTGGACCTTAGTCAGACTTAGTACGCCTCAAGTGCGGTGCCATACTAAATTTATTAAGACACCTACCTATACCAGAATGGAATGGGCCAGTTTCATATGGGAATTTGGCACATTCCCTTCTAGCTTAGGTACCCTATGTGTCGTCTTGTATTTTGTATCGAGCCGCACTTGACGCATACTAAGGGCCAGTTTCATAGTCAAATTTAGTACGCCTCAAGTGCGGCGCTACACTAAGTACATGACGACCCCTACCTAAACTCGAATGGAAATGGGCCGTTCTCGCATAGGAAACTGGCCCATTCCATTCTGGTTTAGGTAGGTGTCGTTATGTACTTAGTGTAGCGCCGCACTTGAAGCGTACTAAGTCTGACTATGAAACTGGCCCATAGGCCTATCAAATAATAAGTGCGAGCTCAAAATACTAGAATTTTAGCTTGTAATGATTTTATTCAAATTTTTCAAAACAATAACGTAAGTTTGTAAACCAATTGAATTAATTTAGTTATATTAAAGTATTTAGGCAGATTATGTATTTGATAAAGGGATGTGAAGTTTTAGCTAAGTTAAGAAATGTGTTCACAAAGTTACTAAATTCTCGCTCTATTTATTCATCGCACAGTGTGACCGTGTGAAGCTGTCTAGAAGTATGCTTCTTGTTCAGACCTTTATCACATTAGCATAGCAACCTCTGTCACCAGACAAACACATAGTCTGCTCTGCTCCTAGATACCCTACAGTATGAACGCGTGAAACGGGTGGAGGATGTATTAAATGCTTGAGGTGGGAGGACGAAGAGGGGGAGGCCGGTGGAGTGAAAGGGCACCCACTGGTACACCCGCGAGTGTGGAACACCACGCCCTGCCCGCAAGGCTCTAAGGCGCACGCGCAATCTGTCAGAATCGTAAAGGGTCTGGAATAAGGGGGGGAGGGTAAATGATTGAGGGGCTCTAAAGGAAAAGCGGGAAGAGACCTGCAAAGCAATATGACCTCGTTATTCTTAGTAACTAGCTTGAACTACGCGAAATGGAACAAAACCTTTAATATTTATTTGGATTACAATTTATGTAATGGTATTTAATGGTGCTCTTCAGCAGATGAGATTATTTCGACATCTCGGTTGATTGGAATTTGATTTGAAAAGGACCAGTGTCAGTGGATACGTGGTCTAAATGTCGAGCTAATTTCACCTGGTATGTGAGAGACAGGTAGGTTGGAGTTTGAACCTCATCAAGGTGCAATGATGATTGTTTCATAATTGTATCCCAAACTCTCCCCAAACAAATTAGGGCATATGTATAAATGCTACCATCCTCATTCATACCCGATCAGCGTACATAATAAATGTGCGTGTGCCGCGTAAGCCGAATGGGTAGAGATAAGCGGTTAAAAAATTGAGGATAAGCTAAAGTTAAAATTAAAATGTTTTGCTTCTTCTATTACTACCCATCCGGATTATATGGGTTAAATACACTAATGGAAGAGCGATAAGGATACAATTTTGAGAACATTTGAGTGAGGGATAGGGGAAAGGTAACATCACTCTTGGTACACGCAGACGGGATTCAAACGCTGACTGGGTCATTTTCAAAACTGAACTCACGCATTGATGGGCATATGAACTATGAACTATGCATCAAGATCATATTGTCTGGCTATCCGGGGCGGGGATGTTGGCGTACTTGTACTACTTGTAATAAATGACATTACGACCACGTGAAATGTGTTTGTTGGAGGGAATTGGGAAAATAGGGGAGGTAAGGGTTGAATTTCCGCACGCATTCTTTCATTAATGACTGCAAGACACGATACTTTTATTTTACTTCCATTGATGACTGTGCAGATACAAGTTGGTACAATCCACACTTATGTAGACTGCGGGGGAGGGAGGTGTATTACAGGGTGGAAGGAAGGAGGAGGAAGGAGATTTAACAAGCTGCTAACCGTTTAGAACGAGACGGTCGGTCCCATTCTCTTTTATAGGGTAACCATGTTACACGATGCGTGGTGTCGCCATTAAGTTTTACGATTACGATTACGATACGTTTAAGGCTGTTCAACTGTTCAAGAGGTTGTTGAGTTATTTCAAACTTTTTTTTTATTGGGAAACAATTACCGGTGGTAATTTCTTGATTGACAAATTTTGGTTATGAAATAAAACGTTGTCGGGAATCTTCTTTAACATTTTCTTTGCTATCAAAACACCATTTATGGGGTTATTTAAGTTTATTTAGTAGGTTTATCTAATAAATCATTAAAACTTGAAGAAAATATTATTACAATTTTTTTTATAAAGCAATGAAAATATTATAATTATATAAACTGTTTTTATAGAACAAAGTTAGTTAAGCACCAATGTAGACATGGTTTTCAAACAAAACAAAAATTGTTAAAACTAATCTCTAAACAGGCTTGAGCACTTTTAACAAAGTGTGAGTAACTCGTGCGTTGCTGCAGGATAAGTCAGGCTTGTTGAGACTGTACTAGTAATCTGTTCTTTCCCCTTCAATATCGCTTCGACTAGCCACACAAACAATTATGTACTGTAGTTTGATATTGAATTCCCTAGTACAGCCTCGTCAAATTGTTCTTATCTTGGCAACAAGCCACAAGCTTCCACCTCACCTGTTCTCACTCCTACCCCACCAACTGATTTTATTTTTTATTTTTTTTCACAGCATCTTAGTACCTGTTCGGGCTCTAGCCATAAAATAATAAAGAAGCAAAGGGAATAATAACAAGGAGGCAGGTAGAATGTTAGAGTTGATGTGCCCACATTTTCGTGGAGGGAAATCATTTATTAAATAACCCCCACAGTTCGTTCGGTGTAGATTTGAGCCCCATTCTACCTTTCATCAGCAATCCAGTCCTGTGACGCACCCAAAGAGAGGCAAGTGGATAACTTTCCCTCCAAATACTTCCAATAATATCAATAATATTTTAAATGAAGTGCAGTAAGGAGAGCTCTGAAGATGTGTTGAATGTAAAGACTACATTTTAAGACCACTTGATACTAAAAAAAATACACTATTACATACATTTACAGCGACCGCAAGATCCCAATCACTATAAAAGAAAAAAAAATAGCTTCAGTACATTGAATGAATGTAGGGTCACTTGCATTAATAAAAGTACTGCCTTCAGCTACCGTAAAGAAACCTCCGAAAATCTTCCTGACAGTTAGGGGGATGTTTACCTGACGCTCCAACCCCACCCCTACTTTCCCCACAAAGTTTTCATTTAGGCTACAGCCTTGATCGTATTACCACCCCAAAGAAAATTTTTGTAAACGCGCCACTGATCCAGTCTGACACAAGAGTGATGCATTAAGCTGTGCCTCCACTGGAGAAATAGAGAGCAACTTTTGTTATGCACAATGTTGTGTGTGAGATGTTTCTTATTCGAAAAATATTTAATCAACTTCAGCCAACAAACTGTCTACACTTAAATAACATTGTTGCATCATGTTAGTGTTTTATTTCTATAACTAAAACTAGATTCAACATTACTCCGAAGAAACAGTTTATATTTTGTGTCAACGTGTGAGGTGATGAAGACGATGTTTTAGTGGTGGCCCTGCACTTAGATTTCATGCCTTTGGGATTCCAGAGATACAAATGTTGTTTGCAATAATCAATTAATTGAATGCAATTCTCTGAACTATATTTAAATCCATGCCGATGAACTAATTACTAGTGCAATCTTTTTAACTATAACACGTACCATGTACAGTAGCCTCATGACTTCTTTGGTGCCGACTGACAGTTCACACCTGACTTCTAACCGTCAACATTTAGGTATATACCTAAATGTTGACTGTCAGAAATGACAGCTGCTAAACACATGCGTTTACAGACCACATGGCTTGGCGTAGGCATACATAGCTTGGTCTGGTAACTTTTCAAAGTTGTCGGCTATCAGCTGTGAGCTGTCAGTCAGCACCAAAGAAGCCATGGGGCTACTGTACCAATATCAGCTAAAACAAACCACCTAAATTGAAGAAATATTTGTTCATGCAACTGAATATTGGTCTGTGTGTTTTTTTTTTAGCGCTTCGAACGAATACTTGTAACTAACGCCAACTTGTGTTTATTGCGACAGCAACATGATACAACACAGAGCAACTAACATCAACAAACGTCAACTTTTAATTTGCAACCATATTGCTGTTGCTATAAGTTGCACTATGTTTCTTCAATGGTGACGCGGCTTTAGGCCATGGAATCACCAATGCTGGTGTGTATTGATTGAATGCAAAAAAAAAACATCGGATTCTTGTGACGGGTCTTAATGAGTGTGCCGTTATGAGATGGTGAAGTGAAGATGTGAAATAAAGTGTCTTAGCGTGAGTTCATCCGAATTAACGTGAAAAATTTACAGAAGTTGAATTCAGACTTAAAAAACTACCCTTACCACAGTACACTCTTTATCAGACACCTAAGCTCAGTTTGTAGCATTTTTCTCTACTGAGCTAAGGGTCCTGGGTTTTATTCCCGGTATGGTCAAAAAATTGATCATCGGTGAAATGTGGGTTTCCCCTTTCACATTGATGAATTAATGGCCGGAGAGGGATGTTGTGACGGTTATAGATTTAATTTAATCTATAATTCGTGTATTGGTATAATCAGTTGGTTCAGCAAGCTCACGTTAAGTACCTCAAATAAATTAAAAATGAAATAATACCTATATTTATAAAAATGTACAAACACAGTTTCTTTGTTTAAGTTTATTATTTTTTAATGTTGCAGTTCAGTGTAGGTTTAGGGTATTATATCATTATTATTATTATTATTATTATTATTATTAGAACCACGTCTTACTACCTGTTCGGGTTATACGCACCTACGCTAATGTGTAATGGTAGGGTGATTGTGAGATGAAATGGAGGACCTACAGTTTAACGTGGAATCCGAACCACGAAGGAGGCCTGGCATGTTTACTCCTCAATTTAGGTAAGTGATTACAGACCATAGGCTAGTTTTGTTCAATCCGTGTGTACTGGATCTATAATTTTAATAGGTCTAACACATGCCTGATTATTAAATTAAGATCACCCATCTCGGTGGCTTAAATAGCTAACGCGCTAGTTTCGTGTTGGGTTTGACTGCTGAGGACAGGGAGATCCAAGTTCGAATCTCCCTTGGGTGAACTAGGGGTGATTTTCCTAAATTATTTTCCACTCTTTCTCCACGCAAATTCTTGCTCATTTCCTTTATATTCAACCTTCCAAATTTCGTAATTAGTGCTTAAATGTATATACCGAATGGGTAGTAAGACGTGGTGCTAAGTATATTTCAAGATTATTTAGCTCCCGGGAAGGACATAGTGTCCCATTGACCTATAGTCGACCCTCACCGCTAACCACTCATAAACGGGAACGTCTAATTGTGTTGTATGCACGTCGTATATATACATTTTTGAAACAACTCGTGGCTTGACCAGAACGAGCAACGCCTAAAGGGTCCGCGAGCCATAGGTTTGGAGACCTGACTCGGTAAATATTCCACAACTAGGCCTCCTTAATATTTACGAGTGTAGAAATATTTTGATACACGGGAAATATTAGTCACGTTTGACTGCAGGTGGCCCTCTTATGTTGCACGCGGCCTTCAAAGTTACTTTTATTTTTAACATGTTTATGTATTTTTTTCTTTCGGGTAAACACGTATTTTAATGTAAATACAAAAAATATACAAGTACTTAATAACAAAATAAATAACATGACTTTGTGGCAAGAGTATTAAACGAATTCAAGACAACTTACTTCACACTTCTGACAAATGATTGTAGGTGGCGTTGGGTAATACCTGTCTTACTTTAAGGAGGGTGTTTCCTCATATTTTTGTTAAGAAATAAAGAGACTCCTGGCACTATTCGATTTATCGATTAGTCAACAAATGCTTATCTGATAAAAAAAAATTTAATTAGCTGGTTACTATTTTTGAAGTCTATTCAATATTTAACAACTTTTTTATTAATCAATTAATTAAAAAAACATATTTTAGATAATGTCCATAAGACATATAAATAACAACCTAATCAAAGGGATGAGAAGATTTTGTTTAGCATAAATACACCCGTATAAGCATGATAAAGAAAATGAAAACCCCAGAGAAAGTCACTTGTAGAAAAGCACCTCCAAAATTCCTAATTGTAATAGAACCCCAGTCAACGACTAACAAGTGAAAAGCGAGCCTAAAATCCTAGTCCATTCATTCAATGGTCTGGGTGAATTAATTGATATCTAATTAAAGCGGTATATTAAGTCAATGGTATATTATAACTTTAATTTTAAGATAAGTACTTTAAAAAGCAGTGTTGTAGCTTAAGTTATTTAGAAAATTGAAAAATGAAACCTGGACACGGGTGTCATTTTTTAAATTTTCGTGATATGATATATAGATGGAGTAAATCCTCACTAAAAGCATAAATAATAGCTTTGGATATTTGATTCTGAAGCTATTTAGTCAGTTAATTATTATTATTATTTAGCACCGCGTCTTACTACCCGTTCGGGTAACACGCTTTAAGTACTAATTACGCTAATGGATTAGGAATTGGTAAGGTTGAATTAGAGGAAGTGAACCCACATTTGCGTGGAGGGAGAGTGGAAAACCTATTTAATAAGTGTTTACAGTGCTTCGTGTTTAGAAAATGATCGATGTATGCACAAATAATATATGCAATAGGTTCATAGTTCACACTGGTGGCCATGCTAACAAAGACGTCAGTCCCGTATTTTATATCTGCAGGTTATATGTGTGTTAGGATTTGAACACCCCACGATTACCTCAAGGTGTTTTTATTCTTACATGACATTACTTTTTCCATATAAAAATTTGGGTGGATATACTCTAAACTCTTTCAACCTCCTCACTAGCTAGTTATTGTAAACATGAAGGTAGTCAGATGCAAGACAAGGGAATGGATTCATCACAGCTGTGACACATCTCCACTCCGTTCTTCCATGACATTAGTCCAATGCAACATGACTAATGTCCATGACATATCCAAACATACACGCAGCTCCAATAGTTTTATTACATAAATGTCAGAGCAAATGATTCACAGAAACTTGTATGTATGATTTGTAGGTAAATACTATAATATTTCAAAGTTAGAATAGTTTAGTCATATCATATTCAAAAGAACTTTTAGTAGAAATACCAAATATATTCATGGATACCTTATTAAATGAGTTACAATAGAGTATCGGTAGTAGCCGCGATAGCAATTCCAACGTTAATGACATATGACACATTCAACCACCAAACACTGTAGTAAATCTGTAAATACTTTAATGTTGTAATCAAAACATTTACAAACACATCTACTTCCATAGGATTTAATAAATGAAATTTTTACCATGAAGTATAAAATTAAATGAATAATTTTTTTATTGAAAATTTAACAAAAAAATATCTTCAATCATCTCTGCCAATTATAATAGTGGATCGTTGCATCGATGGTTGCAAATTATCGCGATAAAATGTAATCAAAATTGTATTTACTTGGAAATGTTCTATAGAATAAAGCCTCATTCTAGCAGCATAGCAGCAGCCACAAAGTCATAAACCCTTAAAGAGCATTTGCTATTGCTTTGAGTGTAGTGATTGATAATTTTTGAGATATTCACTTTTATGTCTTTATGTACAGTCATTAAAGCTAAAGACGTTAGCCGGTCTTCACCTGTGCTGTTGCGCGCGTAAATCTTCAGTCTCTTCAAAGTCGAGAATGAGCTTTCAACGGAAGATGTGGTCACTGGTATTATTGCCAAAATTGTAAATAGAATTGTCAGATTGGGAAATATTTCTCGACCTAAAAAATGTTATGTGTCGACAGCATTCTTTGGAGAGCCTGTAGCTTTCCAGTGTGATGCCCAAAGGCTCCATTCCGTTTCCAATATATCTCTGCTGGTGTGCTGCATATCATCCTTGTAAAACTCTAAAGCCGGTAACAAGTCGCTAAACCTTTTGTTGACCGTGTTTACTGGGATTAAACAGTCAATTACTCTTAATAGATCCCTATGGTTTGAAAATCTCCCTTTCAATGAAGCTAATCTCGTCCAAATAAGGATAGAACACAAACCGGCGGTAGTATTCTTCTGGGGTTTCGGTTTCAACATTTGCTATGTACCTCTGAGTGTTGTGTCTGTTCTAGATTTAAATAGAGTAATTAGTATATAGGCGTATAACCCGAAAGGGTAGTAAGACGCGGTGTTAATTTTAAAAAAAGCTACTCGGTGAGTTTTCGTCTTAATATTCGGGGCGGGGGGCTCCCGGGCCGCCTTTCCCTGGATATGCCCTCGGTGTGAGGAGATAGTGTGGGTGAGAGAAAGTTAGAGAGTATGTGTGAGAGAGAGAAAATATGTGAGGAAAAATGCGTTATAAGGTGTGTGAGAAAGTGAGAGTGTAAAATTTTGGCAGATATACTGTGTGAAAGAGAGAGAAGCTGTGGGGCCATATGAGAGAAGGTTTGAGAGAGAGAGAGTTAGGTAAGGAGGGATTAGTTTAGAAAGAGAAAATTAGAGTGAGAGAGTTAGAGAAAGTTTAAGAGAGAAATTGGGTAAATGAATTTGAGAGAAACAGAGTTTGAGAGAGTGAATTTGATAGAGAGAGATTGAGAGAGAGTGATAGGGATTTAAAGAGTTTGAGAGAGAGCTTGAGATAGAAGTAGTTTGATAAAGAGGGAGTTTGAGAAAAAATGTGTTTAAAGAGAGGGAGTTTGAGCGAGAGCGTTTGATAAAGAGATTCCGTTTGAGAAATTATGTGATAGATAGTGTGTTAGAGAGGGATAAAGGTTTAGAGAGAGAACGATAGAAGATTATATAAGAAAGACTGTGTTAAATACATGAAAGTAGCCTATATGTTGTTTCGCTTTTAACCTGTCAGCTAAATTTCTTCGCCTGGTAAACCATGTTTTATAGGGTTTTTTTACATTGTATTACTACCCATTCGGCTTATACGCATATTTTTTACTGGTATGAATAAAGAAGGTTGAATTTGAAGGAAATACACACTCATTTGCCTTATGAGAGCATATACAAGTTTTAATTTAAAATATCCTCAGGAAACCCAACTGGGAGTCAAGCCCCAATCTCTTCGTTATATGCAGTCCAGTCTATTTCGAGGGTGAAAACTTATATCAGGTGCTCCCAATCATTTTAGACCAATGGAGCCCTTGAGTGTAAAAAAATAAATGCTGGAGCCCTGATAATTTTGTTTAAACTAATATTATGAACATTCATTAACGACAGTTAAATTTTACAAATATAAATTATAAAACAAACGGAAAAAATCACATGTAACATGTTCTGGCTGCGTTTTTGGCAAACTTTCTTTATACAGCCTTGTTACAAATGGGCAATAATAATTACTGATGTTAGTTTATAGTGTGAGAAACAAATCATATTCTATAACTCCTTTACGGAGTCTGAGATAACCATGGCGGTGACGAAGACCTCCTTAGATCACAGTTTAAAAAACGCTGACTTATGCCGCGATCACGATCAACTTAATTTTAACTTAAAGTAACGTCTCTTAAGGTTCACTTAACTTAAGAAAACAGATGTGTAATCACGATTCATGTAACTTAACATAACAACTCAAGCTAAATATCTCCATTCTAGAGTATTTATTTTTTTTATCTGTAATTTTTACTGTAGGTAAAGTGATGATTTGAGCGTTACAGTTTTCAATCAATATAATTAATATATATTATTTTAAAAAATTGGTAAATTTAGCTTTCCTACTTTAGTTTAATTATTGTATTCATATGTCTGATCCCTAGAATTTAAGCTAAAGAGTAAACCTTGGTCATAAAACCAACAAATGAATTACTAAATAGCCCTGTAGACGTCACTCGCATAATGATTGGCTGTTTAGATCACGTGATACCCTAAATGTAATGTTCACTTAACGTGAAAGACCTCCCATGACATCTATTACGTTGAGTTAACTGCATCGTGATAACGTTCATTTAAAAACATGATAAGAACCTTTACGTTAAGTTACGTTAAGTTAACCTTAAGGGAACTTTAAGTTGATCATGAGTCCGGCACTAGGCAGGTGACAGACTGACGTTTTGGTCCCGTTTTTGTCGCTGTGACACAAACGCTGCGACAGATTTTAAAACGTCGTTGTGAACGTTTCTTGAACGTATCGACCCCTCTCATATGTCGCAGCAACCAAAACGCGACCGAAATACGACCAAAACGTCAGTTTGTCCCCGACTTTAGATCATTCGACTATAGCCACTATAATTGCTGAGAGGACTGCAGGTCTAATGGAGAAAAGCTTTAGTTTTACTGTCTCTCATTTAACTGTAGCCACATCTTCTCGCTCTAAGTTATGTCTGAAGGTGGTGTTCTGGGGTAAGAATTAGCTATTGGTGACCTTGACTAACCAGTGTTGTAAAATTTGACTTATATTTGAGGGGAGTTGACCCCACAAAAACGAGAAAATGACAAAGCTGTTTCCCAATAGTAGCCATGCAGTAGTTACCCCCTGCCCCCACACTCGATGATATCCAGTGTACCAACTGCCGAAGCGCGTAGAAAAAAAAATTAACTTTATTATTTTACCTTCATAGCAGATTTATATATGTTTAAATTGATATATTGTTAGTAACGCTCTCATTGGTCACTTACTTCTCCTCCCCTTCGCTCTCCTCCTTGGACCCTGTTAACCTAATTTTGCGCGACCGGTCACTTGAGTCACATCCAAATGTGGCCATCTTTGTCTTCCCGCTCACCTTCGAACGGATTCGATATGTTATGTTAAATCTATAATTGACAGGGATGTCCTGACATTTCTCCACATCTTTTTTTTTTGTCACCACATCTCACTATCCGTTCGCGTTATACGCATATGCACTAATTACGCTAGTGTTCTAGAAATGAGGGACTTTTAATTTACGAGAAATGAACCCTCATTTGCATGGATAGAGAGTTGGAAGCCATTTGAGTAAAATCCCCCTCAGTACACCCTAACTAAATTCGGAACTCTTATCTTCCCGTCATTGGCAGTCCAATTTATTGCTAGAGTGACGACTTAGTCCATTCGACCACCGAAACGGGTATTATTTATTATCTATATCAAGGTGTGGCCGCTTAACGCAGTGGTGAGACGCGTTAAAGATGTCCAGAAAACAAGCGTTATATAGGAAGTGGTTTGTAATTTGAAAATAAAGCTCAAACAGAAGTGAGGTGAAAGACAATTTAAGTTTTATGATTTAAAAAACGAGAATATGCAGAGGTGAAATTAGTTTATTTTCAAAGATGTATCAAGTTAAGTTTCACTGTCGTAAGATCAAAGTAAATATTTATGAATATAGATCTAGCCTTCCTCTAAAAATGTCATTTCTAAACAGTGTTATAGAAGAAAATGTTAAGATAACAGATCATTTTATTGGTTTTGAGTCTTCATAACTATAATTTTCGAAATAAATAAAACAGTGTAAATATATTTCACTTCAAATATGTCCCCAGTCCTAGAGTTTAGATATTAATTTATCGGATATCACCCCGAAGCGTAGGGCATGCCAACTAAATCTCATCTGGTCTGAATCACCAATGACGTGAAGGTCTAGGTACGAATCCCGACCAGGTGATCTGGAGGTGATTTTTCCTAATAACATATCCAGGCTAACGCGGGTGCATTTACTCCCATATATACTACTCTTCCTTACATGTAGATTTATTGATTAATAACTATAGATATTTTTTCTGTTAATCTTGTCTTACTACCCATCTGGGCTATCCTTATATCTATATTAACCTGGTAGAGATTAATGACATATAATTAATAGAAAATGTTCCTGCATTTGCGTGGAGGTAGATTGGAAAACTTATTAGGAATAACCACCCCAGTATATCCAGTTGGAATTAAAACAACGATATCTCAGACCCCAGTAGACTAGACAAGAATAAACTGACGCCATTTTCGCACTAACCCAACGTTGCTGTTAGCTATTATGTAAAAAAGAATTATAAACTCGCTAATAGTAAGTAAATTATCTATTCGTATCCATTTGCATCGATGGGCACGTGGGCTAGGATTTCAACCTCATCTTGTTTGAATTTTGTCGCGGACAGGAATTTCGGGCTCAAATTATAGCCGTTTAAACTGGGGGTTGACTTTTTACTAATTGGTTTACCCCTCTTTCTCCACAAAAATTAAGGATGGATTATTGTTAAATTCTACCTTCTTTAACCTAAAATTACTAGTGGAAGCTATACGGATGGTCCAGGAGGATAGTAAGACATAACGTTGACAATAAAATACTTCAATATTTGTAGACACCAGATGTGTCGCTTGAGGCTCCATCTGGTACACCCCTGGTTTCAATCAGGCGCGCCTACAACCTCTCGCGAAGTGGGATCAGAAGGCTTCTGGCATCGCCGCAAACACACACACACACGCACATAAGCTCACACACGCCAGTCCTCAAGACACGTCTCCTCCACTTCTTGTTTCTTCTGCTCCAGATGACTCCCGCTAGTATCTCTATCCTACCTGTCCTAGCTATTTGCGCAACTTTTCTCGTTCCCCCTTAGGCCGTTCTGCATATGAGGACATTAAGAGTGTGTTTACCTAATTTTCTGCTAGCTATTTGGTATTATTTAACTAAAGTAGTATGGTTCTCCGCACAAACTTTCTCGCTCCAAACCTAAAAATGGATATAATTTAAGATCATAAGAGTTGATAAATTAAATAATATGTACAGGTGGCGCAAAAGTCAGTTTTCTCTCGCATAATAAATTATTATTATTATTATTATTAACACCGCGTCTTACTACCCGTTCGGGTTATACGCACTTACGCTAATGTGTAATGGTAGGGTGAATTGTAAGATGAAATGGAGGACCTACAGTTTAACGTGGTATCTGAACCACGGTGGAGGCCTGGCTTTCCCCACATTCACAAGATGTATTGTCAGAGGTGAAGGAGGGGTTTGGTAATCACGTCTTAGGCCAATTACCTCTTAAGGTTATACGCATATATGATAGCTACTCTAAAGGGATAGATATTAGTAAGAAAGCATTTTAGGGGTAGTTTACCAGAATTTGCATGGAAATAAAGTGAAAAACCAGTATAACCGACCAGCATTGCGTTACAATCTCCCTGTCAACAGCAGATCGGTCTAAATAATTGCAGAAGCCAAACAGCATATACATAAAAAAAGATGTAGACTGTTACAACAACAAAAAAGAGAAAAAGTTAGAGTTTTCCCCTCCAAAGAGCATATGATTCAATTGTCCGTCTCCCCGATCTCAATTTAAAACATATATTTGCTAAAAGCTCAGAAGCTATTGGTTTTATGCAAATATATTTCAAATAAAAGTGTTTTATATTTAATAATATTACAACTTTGAAGTGATGGCTATTTCGTATATTTAATAGTCGCGGAGATATTGTAAGAATTGGAAATAATTCAAGCTAATGTAAAGTACTCTCAAACTAATTTTCGTTGGAAAATGAGATGCATTATTTTATTTGCCTGGATATAATTTTTAATAAAAATCGTTGAAGCCGATTTTGAGCAAATCAATTTTTCCACTTTTCACCCTTAGTTAAACTACCCTTAATTTTAGGGTTAGATTGATAATTCCAAAAGACCCTTTACGGTATCTTATGAATACCATAGGTACCCAGTTTCACCCTTATCCGTTTAGGCTCTAGGTCCATTGACAGAAAAATGGCATTTCAAAAATCACTTTCTCGGGATCAGATCATTAAGTGTTGACACCTAACAGAATCTCGATTTCAATTTTTTTTAATGATCAAAATATTTTCTCCCTTGAGGAGGAAGTAAATAAACCACTACCATTCTGACCATTTTGTGCAGCTAGTTTTTTACACAGCGTTTTACTACTAGTCCGGGTTAGTCAATTTCTCTCCTCCACGTAATACTATACGGGATACCCGCATTTAGTTACACCGGTAGAGTAGAGAAGATTAAGATTTAATCCAAAAAGAATGTATTCACATGTGTAGAGAGAGAGAGGTTGAAACCATTTAGTAAAAAAAACTTCCATTGAGATCTATACCCGAATTAATACCCTAAACTCATTGTCATTTACGAACTAAACTAGACGAGCCTGACATCAAGACTAAGTGTCCACCAATGCAATTACATTTTGTTTGATTTATAGGTAGCTAAATATTAATCTTTTGCATTTCTAATTTGATAATATTTCTGGTCTTTGGGATGAATTAAAATAAAATATAAACGCTAAGACTTGGAATATTTTGGCTGCATTCGTTGGTCCCATTTAAATAGTTGAAAAAAGTGAGGATTTTTTTTGTTTAAAAGGTAAAATTTTCCATATTATATCTTTATACATATTGGATCAGTTTGTTGTTTTCGTGAGAGCATAGGCCTATATCTTATTTCTGGAGCTATACTCTCAACGTCAAGAAATGGCCGGACAAAATACTGGCTCGTGACTCGTTAGATCTTTGCCCACTTAACTAATCACACGCGATGACACTATTTTTATTTGACAATTTAAAACGACATCTTTCTTAATGCGAAACATTAATTTGGACGTCATTACAAAATATCACTATTAAAGATATAATTAACAACACGCTATACTTAATTGCAACATATTTGTATCTGGATGACTGTTGTTTTTTTATTCGGAAATACGTTTTATTTTCAAATTGAAGGATAAAAAATATTTATCAAGCTCTCAAACTGTGGCGTAAGTAATATTATACTCAAAATAGACCATAGCTGCTCGTGATATGTATCCAAGGTCAGAAAGGCTTGATTGGACTGTACTGGTAAATAATTTCCTCCCCTCATGACGTATCCATTTAACTGACTACACATGTGGTAAGTGAAGTGCAGAATGTTAGTACTTTGGGCCAATTTCATAGTCAAATTTAGTACGTCTCAATCTTGTGAATGTGGGGAATTCCAGGCACCCACCGTGGTTCGGATTCCACGTTAAACTGTAGGTCCTTCATGTCATCTCACAATCACCCTACCATTACGCATTATCGTAAGTGCGTATAACCCGAGCGGGTAGTAAGACTTGGTGTTAATAATAATAATAATAATAATAATAATAATAATAATATGCCTCAAGTGAGGTACTACACTTAGTACATGACGCCACCTACCTAAATCAGAATGGAATGGGCCAGTTCCCTATGCGAGAACGGCCCATTCCATTCGAGTTGAGGTAGGTGTCGTCTTGTATTTAGTGTAGCGCCGCACTTGAGGCGTACTAAATTTGACTATAAAACTGGGCCTTTGGCTTTAAAATGATGAGTTTGAAATTGAATGGGAGAAAACAGTCTACTAGTACACTTAAGTCACGTGAAGTTTCACCTGGAAACAATCCAGAAGCCTCCATTAAGAATCAACCTATTGGTATAAAGACCTTTAAAAATAAAATATGGTTTAACCATTTTACAACTACAACAATTGTATGTTTAATTCAAGATTCAGGCTCTGTGTGTAAATAATTTTCTAAGATATTACGTATCTATTACTATTATTATTTTCACCCGGGTTAACCACATCCTTACGCTAATTAGGTAAGGGGTAAATAAGGTCAAAATATGGAGGAAATATACTTGCATTCGTGTGTGGAAATGAGCAAATTGCATTTTTAAAATATCAATTAAGTGGCGTGCTGCCAGGGTAAGCAAAGCTTTATAAAACTGTACTTGTGATATGTTATATCCCATATGGTCCCCATTTGACCAATCAGACGTAAGCTCTGCGCTACACAACTTCTATAGAAATGACCAATGAACGTCCTAATACGTGATTAAAATATTTTACAAATACAATGAGCGTTCTAATAAGCGATTAAAATATTGTACAATTACAATGAGCGCTCTAATAGGGGATTAAAATATTTTATAATTACAATGAGCGTTTTAATAAGTGATTAAAATATTTTACAATTACAATCTAAACTGAACCTTTTTACTCTGGCAACACTTAATGACATGACACTGAAAAATAAATCTTGGTACTTTAATCTAGAACTCGAGCCGCTACCTTCATCCCAAGATGAGACTGACACCTTTTGTCTGCATTCCCGGGTGTGCGGGATTCTATAATGCTCAAGTTTGTAAAAGAATAATCCATGGGCTCCATGAATCTTCATTAAGAATTTCTTCTACTCCATTGGTTTGGACAAGCCACTTTATAACACCCCACTCAAAAGAGTAGCAGGTCCTCCCAAAAGATTGGAATGTGCACGTGGAGATGAATTAGACTTGGCACGAGACGCAATTTTTATCATGATGTAGGCTGGAGATCGTGTACGACATTCGTTAGAAGTCCTATTGTTCACTGATAAACATTTGTTCATTCATATTATAAAAGAAGCTACTAAATAAACATCGTGATGTGTTGTATGGAATAAAATATTAAATATATCAACCAAATAGACACTTCACCCCTCCGGTTCTATTCTGAGTCTTACTAAGCGTTCTTCCTGCTATTCGATTCTAGATTTGGCTGTATTAGATATACCGTCCTAGGGGAAGCTACTTTTGTTTTAGCACAGCGTCTTAATACCCGTTTGGGCTATACGCCTATTTACTAACTACGCTAATGGTTTTAGGGATTAGGTAGGTTATATTAATACTAAGTGTACCTGCATATGCGTAGAGAAAGAGATGACACTATTATAGAAAGCCACCCTCATTACACCTGGCCGAGATTCAAACCTCGATATCACCGTCATTGGCAATCTACTCTACTGCGAGAGTCGCACGTTAGACCACGTGGCCACTTAGGCTGGTGGAAAGTTGATTAGTAATTCATGTGCTAATTATTATAATGAGTGTTTCTTAAAAGTAAACTAGATTAAATTTATGATGTTTGAAAACAAAGTGCCTAGGAAAATATTTAGCCCAAAGTGTATGAAGATAATGTGAGAGGAGAAGGCTACATAATGGTGAGCTACAAACCCTGTACACATCACCATACCTTGTTAGTGTGATCATATTTTAAAGTTACGGTGGGCAAGACATGTATTTATAATAGACGAACCGAGTTAAAGGTATTTATTGGTAGACGTAATGGTATAATAACATAATAAGAATGAATTTGAAAGAGCCAGGGTGTAATGAGGGAGACTGGATTCAATTAGTTTAGGATAAGGATAGGTGGCGTATATTCCATTCACGGTAGGAATTACTCTCTGAAAGGTCTTTTTTCTTACCAATATCCTATTATATAGTAGATTTATGGTGGGGAAAAAGACCTTTCAGAAGTCAATTCCTACCGTGAATGGATTATACTTTTGCAAGTGTGGTTATGAACTTTCAAGCTCCTCTTGTCATAGAGAAAGAAAGTGTATTTAAAGTGCAAGTTGCATCCCTTTTGCCAAAACCCTAAATTACTAGATCCATAGATTTCCTTATGTGAGGTAGAATAAAAATGTAAAAACAACATTTTTTTAAATTACTATACTTATTCTATTTAGTCTGGTTTTTCAGGGATGAGTAGGTTTGTGATATAATCCTGGTGGGATGTCTTAAAACGATATTTCCTAAAGGGTTTCCCACCCTCCTTATACGTAAATGTGAGTACATTTCAACTTCCTTCATCGTCACTACAACGTTAAAGTAGTTAATAGGCCTATGTATGATTTTAATACAAACAGGTATGGAAACACGGGGATATAATTAATTGATGGTTTACAATATTACTCATTTTATACGTATGTAATTTTTTTTATAAAATCTACGGTTTTATTTTGGTAGCTCTTTCCATAATATTAACAGTTAATTCACCACCAAAGTATTTTAGCATAATTATGATTAGAAGGTATACACAACTTAAGTAGAGATACATTCAGATATCTCAGCATAAAGTAAAACAATGTGCTTTGTTTATTTATCCACACGTCTCTCTTTACTTAATTGCAATTAATGAAATTAAAAGTGAATTTATCTTGCAACAACATATCCCTTATCTTCAATTTCTTATTTGATCCTGCTTCGCATGTTTCGAGATTCGCTTCGCAATTAAAAAAATTACATTTGCACAATCCTATATATTGTGTGAATATTAATTTTAAGATTTTTAATTTAAATAAATTTTAACTATACATTTAATGATGATCTGCAACTATCACAATCTATTTATTAACTCAAATTAAAAACAATAAAAATTAAATTAAATTTAAAATATATTTGAAAATAAATTAAATTTGGCCATAACAACACTTTTTCATTTGATTTTGATATTTTTACATAATCTAATCATCCAATCATAACTGTCGCACAATATTTGTTTGTGGCCCAAAACTTCTAGTGTGTCCATACATCAACAAATTTGTTAATTTTTGCTTCTATAAATGTAAATTTAAAATTCACATTCTAAGAGTGGTAAATGGATTCACGTGGTATTATTATCTGTTATCTAATTTTTTTCACACCTCAAATTATAATCTTATTAGCAAACGGGATGTATGCTAAATTAAGTTTGTTTTTTATTTTAAAGAAAAAACTCGTGAAATATAGACCCCGTAATTATAATCAAGATATTGGTGAAATGTGAACCACGTCAGATGCCTGTAGATATGAAGTTCCACCTTATTATTATTTTATCTTCTTTCGATATAAACGTTTCTATTCCGTGTTTAGTTGAACAACAACCATGAGCAATATCTGAAAGAGAATTCGCCGACAAAATAGCACGGAGCTTGTCAGTAATTATTTATAGTGAGAACTACATACAATTATAGAGCACACGGCAAGAAGCGCCCAAGTCAAAACAAGACCATTCTAGAAAATGTATATAAAAAATATGCACTGCAATATACAATATAAAATTATTCAGTATATAAAACACATTATATACAATTCTCTACATATTTAAATATGATAGAAGTAGAATTAATAAAAATGTGCGCATAAATATTAATTTTATAACTATAATTTCAGACATTTTGATCTTACAAACCATACTTAGCCTTATCTGACAGCCAGAAAAGCCTCTCGACCTACTTGCGCGTATTCATACGTCCAACGATGTATTTGTATCTGTCACTTTTGATAGATGTTATTAATGCTTATAAAATAACCTTAATGAAACAGTAAAATCGTATTAATGTTTGTTGAAAAAAACTTATTTATTTATTCTTAGCTACCCTTTCTAAACAAATTAGACGGTTTATTAAACAAAATTAAATATAATGTGCATTTGTTGGTCTGTATACTCTATAACTCCAAAAGCAAGAAACCAAGAAAGCTTAATTGATGATACGTATTTAAGGGAGCCAAGAGTATGCACCTTGGGAGTATTTTTTTTTTAATTGATTTAGTACGATACTGATGTCTTAAGAAACATGAACAATAATTATTTATTACTAGCATCATTTTCTCTTTAATTTAGTGTTTTGCCTATCTAGATCATCAAGTAAAAATATCTACTTCAAATTCAAGGAGAAATTACATGAGATTATTAACCATAAAACTAAAAAAATAACAAAATTGCTAACTTTACGTGAGAAACGTTGGTAGCTTACAGCTAGTAATTAATAATTGAAGTATGTCTTGACTTATTATATGTTTCATAAGGACTTTGATACCATGCATTCATTTTTTAAACATTCTTTTTTTTATTCAATAAACTGCTTTAAACAAAATGTGTAATTTTTTTTCAGCGCTGCGTCTCACTATCAGTTCAGGCTATACGCATAAAGTACGAACCACGCTAAAATGTTCGGAATTATAAAGACTTAATTTGGAGGAAGTGTATCCAAAATTGCGTGGAGGGCTAGTGGAAAACCATGTAGGAAAATCCTACTTCAATACATTTGATTGAGATTCGAACCCCAATCTCCCCGTCATCGGCGGGCTATTGTGAAAGTATTGCCTTACACCATTCAACCACCGAAGTGGGTATTTGTATTAATACTTGCCTTTTACTTAACCTAAGCTATTTTGACTAAAGCAAAAAATACAGGTTTAAAAAATTGAGTTTTTGGGTCCATCACATTGGATTTTAAGACTAATTTTTTTTAAATAAATACGTCAGTGTTTGGGGCAGTGAATTAATAAATTAATAAGTTATTTAAATTATTCATACCTATTCCATGTATCGACATACTGGCATTGAAGTACCCGGAAATACCTGGGAGTAGTATCTTAGTAAAATAGATTTTAAAAAGGTGTAAAAAGTGTAAAAAGAGCAAAAAGGGTTAAAAACTAGATATAAACCAAATAATTTTAAAGGACAGAAAGGGTAGGTAAAACAGCTAAAAAGTGTAAAAAGAATTAAAATGATAAAAAGGGCAATAAGGGAAATAGGAGGGGGGAGGTATTATATAAGGGTAAAGAGCGAAAAAAGGATTTAAAAAGTAGTAAAAATTGCAAAAAGAGTTAAAGAAAAGGGTTGTGATTAAATCCAATCAAAATAATTCTAGCTAATTTTACCGTAATTACCCAGTTCAACGTTAAGCTTTAGCCATGCACCTTTTTTAACCAGTCCACCCCACTTACTCTTTAACCCTTTTTAACTATTTAGCCCCTTTTACTCTCTTTATCCTTTCCACTCCGTTTACGCTTTTTACCCTATTAGTCTGTTTACACTTTTCTACCCTTTTTAACCTTTTGGACACTTTTGCTACTTTTTAATATCTTACCCTTTTATTTATTTTACACCTTTTACGCATTTTAAACTCTATAGCCATTTTAACGTTTTTGCTCTATGTGCCCTTTTCCCCTTTATGCTATGTTCACCATTTTGGTCCTTTCTGAACATTTTTGGTATTTTATACTCTCTCAGTCATATTGAACTTTTCTATTAGATTACCTTTTTGTCCTCTTTACCATTATAGGCATTTTTGCACTTTTTACACCTTTTTATAATAACTATCTGGCCTAGTCTCTGAGAAAAATTTTAGGACTAAAAGGTTAAAAAGGTGTAAAAAGTACAAAAAGTAATAAATGGTATAAAGTTTAAAGAGTAGATCTAATAAAAAAATTAAAGAAAGAGTTAAAAAGGGTAAGTAAAACGTTAAGAAGAGTAAGTAAAACATGAAGAAAAGTAAGTAAAAAGGTTAAAAAGTGTAAAATAGATTAAAAGGATATAACTGCCAAAAAGGGCAAAAGGGTTTAACAAAATTAAAAAGGGTGAAAAGGGTAAAAAATTAAGAATATAATCAAAGTTTTAAAATCCCGCCTTCCAGGTGCACATGTTCGTTACCATAACAAGCATCCGACAACTGTATAGAATGTATTACTAAATCTACCTCATGGTGTAAATATATATTCATTTTTTCAGTTTTTAATTAATTTAAATAAGCAAATAAAAATTTTCCAATTTTAGCTTTTGGGTGCATATTATGTTTGTACACCGGGGCTACTAATTTTTAGGTTTCAGTCCTCTGCGTGCAGTAGAGTTTAGATATCGTGGAACGCTCATGACATACAAACAAACACTTAATTTTAATTACATAGATATTTACTGCAAGTAAAATTTTCCAGTTACTCTAATTATTAAGGTGCGGCAGGAGGGAGCGCAAGTATTTTTACAGTTTTTATATAATATAAATTTGTTGACAAAAATAAATTAAATATTTCTCCAGTAGCAACATAAAGTTTAGTTTTCTGCGCCTGCTAATATCAACAGATCTTGAATATCTGTCAAGGGTGTCTTGAAATGTTGTCAGATATTCAAGATCTGTTGATATGAGCAGGCGCAGAAAACTAAACTCTGTGTTGCTACTGAAGAAATGTTTTATCTATTTTGACCAAAAAAATGTAATGCTAAGAAAATTTAGAATTAATTGCGCTCCCTTCTGCCGCACCTTAAGAGTTCATTAATATGTTTAGTTGTAAACTAAAATTTTAAAGTTAATTTGTAAATTAAGTTAAATTAGTAATATTATTTATCAAATTAAATTAAAATAATCTAGTGGATGCATGTATCGCTGTTTATATATCATACAATTAATTTGTTACATAATTTAAAAACTGTTTGATTAAACCATATTATTTTGTTTTACAAACGTTGTCAAAATACGTTGAAATCAATTTTTATTACTGTTCATTAAAAATGTGCCAGCCCGTAGGAAATGAAACGAGCATTGCTACTTTTTGCACTAATACCTACCATTTCCCAAGTGTATGTCAAAACTGCGCATGCGCCGCTGATAAGTTTGCCGACGTCTCTTCGTGCTGTTTTGCAACGCACGTCCTCGGGAGAAGAAGCGCCTCCAGCACGCTTTTAAGAGGGTCCTTACCATATTGGAACGAAGATTGTATTTCTAAACCATATTTTGTTCTCTTTGGTTCTGTTTGGTGTGAAACTCATGAATAAACAAACAAGCCTGCTATATAAGAAATAGTTATATTTATTTTGACTAAACATTTAAAATCAATGCAATTGTATATTATGGATAAATATATTTTATTCCAATATATAATTTAATTTTTTATAGCAGATGGGAGGAAATTGATATATTTACCTACTTTTAGAATTTTATTATAGTTTTGGAATAAAACTTCTGTCCCGAGCTAGAATATAGGTATTTTTCTAGTCTTATGCCAGAGATCAAATCATTTTAGATTTTGATATATTTAAATCAAGTACATCCCGCCTCGGTGGCGTAGTTGGCTAACGCGCTAGTCGTGTTGAGCTCGACTGCTGAGGACGGGGAGATCGAGGTTCGAATCTCGGTCGGACGAACTGGGGGTGGTTTTTCCTAAATGGTTTTCCACTCTTCCTCCACGCAAATGCGGGTTCACTTCCTCTAACTCAACCTTCCCAATTCCTAATCCATTAGAGTAGTTAGTACTTAAAGCGTATAACCCGAACGGGTAGTAAGACGCGGTTCAATCCTCGGTCCCGGCAAAGATTTATCTGATTACCAAGCCCTTCCTTCACCTCTGACAAGACCTCTTGTGAATGTGAGGAATGCCAGGTCTCCACCGTGGTTCGGATTCCACGTTAAACTGTAGGTCCTTCATTTCATCTCACATTCACCCTACCATTACACATTAGCGTAAGTGCGTATAACCCGAACGGGTAGTAAAACGCGGTGATAAATATTATTATTATCATTATTATATATTGTTATTATTAAATCAAGTACAAAAGTAACATTTCAAACCCATTTGTGATGAGGAATATAGTTGGTTGGCCAGCCAACGATACTCAAATAATTCACGTCCTCTCTTACCGCTAGACCATGTAGACTAGTATTAGCCCCCTGAAAACCACGTATAAGTTAATAGCATCTGTACGCGAGCTAAAGCCCTCTCGACCTGTGGCGATCCTTCTAGACCTGTAGACCACGTAGAATGGTAGCACCCCCCTTAACGCCACGTGTGAGCTCATAACGTGTGTTAGTCGGGTTGGTTGGATGGCTGGAAGGGTTTCCGCCCGTGTGAAACTATCATTACTAGGCTACGAGGGAAACACGTTTCTACGTGATCAACGTTATGTTTGGACCCATTATACTACTAGTGAAATAGCACTGCATACCAATGATATAACATAGTATGCCAGTTAAATAACATAGTCTACCGATGAGATTGCATAGCAAAACAATAACATTTCATAGCATACCAGTGAAATCAAGTATTATTATTATTATTATTATTATTATTATTATTATTAGCACCGCGTCTTACTACCCATTCGGGTTATACGCTAATGTGAAATGGTAGGGTGATTGTGAGATGAAATGAAAGACCTACAGTTTAACGTGGAATCCGAACCACGGTGGAGGCCTGGCATTCCTCTAAATAAAGTAGAATACCTATTACAACATAGAATACCAGGGGAATAACATATAAACCAGTGGCATAACATCGAATAGCAACATCATATAACGTCATATTAATAGGATAACTTAGCTTACTAGTGAAAAACGTAACATACCAGTAATATAAAATTACATAATAGTGTCATTACATAATACAAGGGATAAAATATCATACGAATAACATAATAAGCCATACTCCTAACATAATATAGCACACCAGTGATACAATAAAACACTCAATAGTATAACATAGCATACCACTTATTTAGCAAAACGGCAGTAAATACGTGCATACTAGGGAGATCACATAGCATACCTAGTGATATTACATACCATACAAGGGAAATAACATAGCTTATCAGTGAAATAACATAGCATACCATTGTCATAACATAGAAATATTAGTGGCATATTCCTTCAAACTAGTCACATAGCAAAGCAGTGGCATAACATAAATATTGATTTTTGAGCACTGCGTCTTACTAACTGCTTGGACTAAAATTATATGCACAAGAATGGAATAGGTAGGAGGAAGGCAGAATTTAGAAGAATTGTGACCAAATTTGCCTTGAAGAAGAGTTAACTCATTTAGAAATAAACTTCCTTGGTTTAGCCATCTGGTATTTGAACCCAGATCTCTCCATCACCAGCAAATAGGACCATATGAGGATAACGACTTAGTTTGCGTGATCACCAACGCGAGTAAAAGTACACATAGCGTGAGTGGCATATCATGTCATAGTTTAGTAAGATACAGCAAAAAAAACAACGCTTTCAATTAAATAACATAAAATTTGTATGAATGTGACTAAAATGTTTTAATTCGAGTGTGTAGAGGTTTCTTTTTTCTAGAAATATACTGAATAAAGTACACTTGGTTAGGGGGTTTTAATCCGCATATTTACCTTGGAGTTCCAATTCTTACCATTGATATATTAATAAGCCTCTTGTGTCTAGGATCACAAGTCACTCAATATTTCAAAATACTAACTCCACTCTCCCTCCACGTAAATGCGGGTTCACTTCCTCTAATTCAACCTTCACCATTCCTAATCCATTAGAGTAATTATTACTTAAAGCGTATAACCCGAACGGGTAGTAAGACGCGGTACTAAATAATAAAAAATAATAATACATATACTAACACCAGCGAGAAAGTGGACTAAGGTACCAACCAGTGTCATCTGGTATGAGTTGATGGTAATGGAAGAGGTCAAGGTTCGAATCCCTACCATGTGGTGAATTATTCACAGTGGTTTTCCACACACTCTACGGAAAATGTTGTTACTTTTTATTAGTTATAGTTTCCTTATATATGTCCCGTTAATGTGAATATGTGGAAAATCCGGACGGGTAGTAAGACACAGTTCCCTGAGGAGGAAATAATAAACTGTGCAAAATAGTGTCGATTCATACGTAATATTTAAGTTATTTTTATCAAAAAATCATCTTTATTTTTTTGTTGCTTGAAAGAATCAAGTAAGTTGTAACGAGTACGTGAATTACAGCCTCCATTAGTGCCCAAAGGGTATGGTGAATGTCATAATTACTAGACTAATCGACATAATTTCTGGATAGAAAATCCAACGTGCTTCCTACATGACAAGGATAACATGTCAGCACACACAAACTGGCTTTAAATTAGTGTCAACACGCAAAGTAGCTAGCAATAAATGAGTGTTTTACCTCTCTCCTTCGGATAGAATGACCTCCGAACGAAATAAACTAGTGTCACGTCGCAGATAAAATTATGTGACAGGCAAAGAAAGACGTTGACATGAATCCGTTATTATAAAAGTGTTTATGTCATTGCGTGTGCGTGTCTTCGGGTAATTTTGTTTCCCACAGTGACTTTGTATCCATTTAGATTATATGTATGAATTAACTACGCTAACAAATAGGGATAAGAAAGGTATAATATTAGACTAAATGAACATGCATTTTCATATAGGGAGAGTGGGAATCCAGTTACGAAAAATTATCCTGATTCCTGAGACTATCGAACCTCGATCTCCCTATCACCAGCAATCTAGTATAACATGAGAGTAACGCATTAGACTATTCGAACACCGATGCGGGTCATTCAGTAGCAAAATTGCCCTTTAATGCAAATAAACATAATTAATAATTATATTACTACGCATGTGTGTGGTTGGTCAAATGGATAGTGAAGGGAAAGGAACAGCTCACTTGTACAGTCCTTCCAAATCTTGTGCCTTAAAAAGTTTTATTTAATAGCTCTTCTCCCCCCACGGATAGTGCGTAGCACAGGTAGGTAAAATTTATCTACCCACTTTTGTGGTCGAATGGTCTAAGGCGCTACTCTCGCAGTAGATTAGACTAGCTATCGATGAGGGGGAAATCGAGCATAGAAACTTGGTCGGGTGTACTGAGGGTGATTTTTCCTAAGCGGTTTTTCATTCTCCCTCCACGCAAATGTAGGTAAACTTCCTATGAATATAACCTTTCTCATCCCTAAAATCATTCGTGTAATTAGTACACAAGCGTATAACCTAAACGGGCAGTAAGACGCGATGCTAAAACAAAAAGCTTGAACAAGACGTAACATAGGGCGCGGTTTTATATATTCTTAGTTAGAAAATAATTAAATTAAGACAAATAAAACGATTTTACCATACCTTTACAAAATACTGCAATATTGAGAAATAATTATTTTAAAAGAAGAAACTATATCACTGTTTCCTATTTTACTTTTTTCAATTTGAAGAATTTAGTTATCCAAACATTTGTATGAGGTGTTAAAGCATAATATTATATATTGTGTATCAGTTAATCATCAGTTAGATGGGCTCTTAAGGGTCCCGTGACTTGACGCAATTTTTATTATAGAAGAACAATACCTACAACGTAACTTAACTCTAGAATATACACAACAATTAATTTCCAGCCATTGATCTAGCCCTGTGAATGGGTGAGCGCAAATTGCACCTGTGGCAAATTTTTAGGGTATGCCTGAAAAGTAAACTGGGTCCCTCAACCAAGCTAACAGACTTGCTACCAGTTAAGCTAAGGTGTGTGACGATGTATTTATCTCTGAAATAAATATTGATTTTAGTGTACCTTTTTAGTCTAAATAAATTTAACATTTTAACATTGCTAGCAGCTGATCCTTTATTGAAACGGTATATGTTTGGAAGGAGAGAGGAATAAATATAACGAGGAAAAATGTATGAATTAAGTGGTACTGCCTGTTCTAACTTCGTTAATGACGATATTTATTGTTTACTTAGAGTGAAATTGTGTTTTATTTTATAAATAATTAGGCGTGTATGAATGTCATTTTTTAAATAGAAGTCGAAGCTTAAGCCAAAATAAGGTTATTGTTGATGTTTCATTGCCCTTACTATTTTAAAAATATCCTTTTGCATCTACTTGAGTAGAAATATTTCAAGACAGTAGCAAAGCACATTATGTTATTTTTAGTTAGCACATCTGAATGTATCTATAATAGTGTTACATCTTTTAATCACTAATTTGTATTAAAATAATATTTAGTAGCTGACCTAAAAATTATTATATGTTGAAATGTATCGTAATTAGTTAGATGTTTCATAAATGATCAAAACATAAAAATGTTTGCATAGTCTTTGGACATTTTTTGAAGATGAGGTTGCTTTAGGTGTCGAAGTCAATGCAAAAGATATTTGGCCTTTCAATTTGACTTCACATTTTGGGCTTCTCACACGTCTATAAATAATATACAATTATTATTTTCGTATAGTGGCATTGTAGTCGAAATAATTATCTAAAAAGACCACTTGCGTAGAACCTTCCCCAGGATAGATATCCTTAATAAAAACCTCTAGAAGGTCCAGAAAGGAGTGTCCCAGGTTCTCCTTTTCCTAGTTTCTTTATGGTATGCCACGTGGACACAGAGGCCTTAATTGTGTTTTATGACCCGTTCATCTATCTCTACCCTCACAAGACGAACATTATAAAATACATTTCTGTCACCGCGTCTTACTACTCTTTCAGCTTATACGCATATGTGACAATTACTTCAATGTGTTAGAGATGAGGAAGGTTAAACTTATAGAAAATGTGTATGAATTTGCCTGGAGGGAGAGTGTAAAACAGTCTAGGGGAACTACCCTCAGTACACCCAAGTGGGAAACTCAACCAAATTTCACCGTCATCAGCAGTCCTGTCTATTGTGAGAGTGACACCTTAGATCAGTGGCCGGCAAACCACGTATCGCTGACTGATTTAATCTGGCCCGCAAAATATTTATCAAACAAACCAATTGTGTTCATAAAAATAGACAAATAACTTTTTTTTAATAATAAGTTTAAATTAGTTGATCTAATTTTGTTTTCAAACCAGCACAACCAGATTTATTTAAACCCATACGGCCCGTGTTAATAATAGGTTGCTGACCCCAGTGGCTCCAACCATGGGACCATCGAAGCAGGTAAGGGTTTGTTAAAACTTTACATGTGATGTGTTCTCACTCATCTAGACCTCCTTTTGACCAATCATAAATATTCTATGCACTACACAACCTAAATGGTAAATGTATTTCTATGGATACCTGCCAATGAGTGTCTTAACGAGTGTTGATAATATTTCACATGCACAATTTAAACTAGCTCTGCTTACTCTGGCAACACTTCACGGCAAGACATTAGTCAGCCTTACCAATCTTTTATTGAATCTTTAAATATATGGTATGCCAGGCGGGGTGAATCCTTTTAAGAATGGGTGCCCAAAACAACATTTTATAATATTAAATTTAGGTGATGCTTTAGAATTTAATAAGATTTAGAAATTACAATCTATTATAATTTGTACATACATAAATACAAAATTAATGGTTTAGCAATGATAATAAGAGAACAAATTTATCTGCAACAATTTAAATTATTTTATAGTTTTATTGAAATCTTAGAGTCAGGAAAAAAATATTGGAAAGTGGTGAATACAACGTGACAAGAAAATCTTCTCGCGTCCACATTGTATACGTATGCCATAGGGTCGCCCCCCCCCCCCTTTCACAGGCAGCGGCGGCAGCTATAAAGTTGTTTCCAGAGCTACTAATAAATTGTTCATACCCTTTCGTTGTCAAACTATTCCATTTAGAACCGGTGCACACACATTTCTTCTCTCTCTTCATTATTATGTGTTTGGTCCAAATGGCTAGCTAAGAGGGAGGGAACAGTTCAGTCCCGTTGAGCACTGGCACACAACCCAGTAGCCACCCCCGACGTGTGGGAGGGAATATGATTATAAAATGTGGCTCACGCCAAAATGGAATAGAAAGTTATCAACATGCCCCTCGAGTTTTAAACAAGCAGTATTTGTAATTTATTTAAATACGAAAAGGAAAACTTAGCTCATTTTCAACTTTATACGTGAAAAGCAACAATTTTTAAATTAAGTCAAATTGTGAAAAATATAAATCGATCTTTCCTCAAACAAATAAAACTATATTTTAATGGTGTCACGACAATACATTTCAAGATAAGTGGTTATGAATCTTCAGAGCTCGGTTCTAATAATAAATATTGTGTGGTGAGGCTATATCCCTTCAAGTGAAGGAAGTGGGAAAACAAATGCGGCCATTAGTAAGTTATGCATATCAAAATTATTGGTAATGAAACATTTTTTTTTTAAGACCAAGAAAGATAAAGTAATTGAAAAGGGAACGAAGAAATAATTAGTGGAAAATGAAAAAAGAAAATAGCTATTAAATGATAAAATGCAAAGAGCCTCTCAAACTTTGTAATGATATTCTGTGTCGCGTAGTTGAACCTTGGTGGCCTAGGGGTAAAGTGCACGCCTAGGACCCGCCATGTGCAACGGGGGTGGGGTTTTTTAATATACTTTTCCCGCCCCTAACCTACTGACGGTACGTGCCTGTTCTCGAGAGCCCTTCGGGGCTGATGACAACTGTTTGTCCCATTATTTTTCTCGTGTATTATTCATGTTTAGTGTTAGATGTTTTAAAAATTATATAAACCCTTACAAACAAACTGGGTTCAATGGGGTCAACGGATTTTTCTTGAGTGATAAAACTCCGTAGAACAAATTCCTTTGGAGGGCAATTAAATCCGTTGGTCCGATGTCGATTAAGACATGTAAAATAACCCTGGAAGGTATGTTAAAATACCTTACCCGAAAAAACTGGTAGTTTCTTTCGCTCTCACTCATAAACATTCTCGTGTGTTGATATAATCGGTGACTAGAATTTATGCGTTAAATACCTTAAACGGCACAGATTTATCTGATTACCAAACCCTTCCTTCACCTCTGACAAGACATCTTGTGAATGTGGGGAATGCCAGGACTCAACCGTGGTTCGGATTCCACGTTAAACTGTAGGTCCTTCATTTCATCTCGCAATCGCCTTACCATTACACATTAGCGTAAGTGCGTGTAACCCGAACGGGTAGTAAGACGTGGTGCTAATAATAATAATAATAATAATAATAATAAATACCTTAAATGAATAGTTTATCGCATCCTTGTATGGGAGAGTGATTTATTCCCCCCCCCCCTCCCTTCCGTCTACAGTGTCTAGGGGAAGATGTTTCTAGTGATAATAAGATGAGAGCTATTATTACTATAAGCACTCTAAGATTCAAACTAAGTGAATTGCACTTGTAGTAAACATCTATAGCCATCTAGAAACTAGCACGGGCTGCGACAAATATCCACATAATAATCGTAATTATAATTAACAATTGTTGGGTGTTAATTTCTTAGGTGGACCTGTAGCCAAAGTGTATCAATAAATAGAGGCTCCTAGGCCTAGGATAATCTACCTATTACTGCGAAACTGAGACTGTCTAACTATTACTCCTGCGCTGGGGACGACTAACATTTATTTATGTCTGCAACGTCATTAGACCCATTTTGCAAGTGGAAACTTATACTTAGAGACAGAGCCAGCGTAGCCACTGTGCCTACGCCACACCGGTCACTACCAACATGTATCGGTGTCTGTGACGTCATTTGAGCCACTGCACCTGGTTAAACCTATACTTTTAGACAAAGAATACGTATCCACCACCCCATGTCTGGTTGACCATCGGTGAATGTGACGTCATTAGAACTATTGCATCAACACAAACGTCTTCTAGACCACACATGCATGGCCCCTTGCTAAGTCAATAACTGTTTAAGTGCTTTTTGTCTCTAGATTTGATGCACAGTCCTGGAGTAATAAACGTACGTTAGAGGTGCGTACTTTAACCATCTATGGTGCAGTTTGTCTGTGATCAAGTGGTGTCAAAGAGAAAAATATTATTCTATAATTAATAAAATTATACTATTAAATAATTTAACGACATAATATATAAGTTATATTCCTAGGACATTTATTATGTGTCTTCATCGTTTCATAATAAAATATTATCAATCACTTTAATACCTGTAACTACTAATTACATTCATCACTCGCATAACCTCAGACGATTGAGAATAAAATAGAACATGTTTAATAATAATTATTGGCAACCGTGTTTGGTCAAAGCAAGGTCGTTAACGTAATCGGGTCACACCAGTGCGTCCCACCCTCGTTTATCTATCTATTCACCCCCAGCTGAAAAAAGAGGGAGAGCGCCAGCCATCTGTGGCGTAACATCTGAACACGTGACAACACAACGGACTGAAGGAGCGGAGGAAAAGGAAGAGCGAGTAAAATGGGAGGGGAGGATGATGTATGGAGCATGTAAATGAGCAGATAAACTAGACGTGAAGCAAAAAGGTCGGATTGTACTGCATCCACCTTTTAACCGGTAGTCAGTGACCTGAACAGCTCGTAAATTATTTTCTCGTTATACTCTCTTTAAACGTGTTTTTTTTTTTGCTAGGTTGTGTGTGATGCGTACATTGTGAGCGAACTATTCTTTTTAGTGAAAGCTATTTGGTTTACTGGTCTTGAGTATAACATATTTTTAATTGATTTCTTGGGACTGTCACGCAAAAAATTGATCTTAAATTTATTTGATTTATTGTGAAGATTAAGAAAGTTCAAACTAGTTATTTTGCTACCACCTATACGGGCTATCAAATATTTACACTGGATATGAGGAAAGTATAAATTTACAGGAAATGAACCCACGTTTTCAAGGAGGAATAAAGCATTTAGGAAAAACCACCCCTCAATACATTCGGCCAGGATTCCAAACCTGACCTCCTCCATCTTAAAAAAAAACAGACTCAACTAGATTGAAGATTTTATCTACGTGATATATTAAGTTAATTTAAATCGTAGATACCTCAAAGGGTCACTACAATTATTATAAATTAAATAATTACCTCTTAGTGATAGTACATTTTATGTTTCAAATTTGTTTTGTCAGTTAATGTTGGACCTTGCTTTACAAAGATTATTATATATTTACACTTATAGAAACTATTATAAATACATATAATGTCGAAAAAAATAAATAAAAGAGTTACTACACTTGCCCCATGACTTCTTTGGTGCTGAAAGACAGCTCACAGCTGACAGCTGACGTCTTTGAAAAGCTACCAGACCAAATTATATATCCCTACGCCAAACCATATGATCTGTAAAAACATGTGTTTAGCAGCTGTCAGTTTTGACAGTCATAGTTTAGGTATATAGCTAAATGTTAACTGTTAGAAGTCAGCTGTGAGCTGTCAGTCAGTACCAAAGAAGTCATGGGGCTACTGTATAAAGTATTAATTTTATAACTGCTTAACTCGGAACCATCTGACTAGAGTAAGATATTAAGAGTGCATCCCAGGTCATATGAATAAATCAAAGTAGGTTTGGTCATGTTTTATATAGAATATAAGATTCCCATAGATTTTATGTATGGATAGCTCAGGATTGATTTATTTACCATCATTAAGGTTTGAGCTACAGTTTTTTGGGTGAATACTTAGCAGTTTAAACGATTGTCTAAATTTAAAGAAAAATAATAATTTGTTAACAGAAGCAATATCCCTGGGGGTGTACTTTTATTTTAATCCTTAAATGTGAAGTATCTCACGGCATAACAAAACTCTTCCATAGTAAGCATACCTTCTGACTGAAAACTTTTCCAAGCTCTGTAAACACACCTCATACGATTTCTTGCAAGCCAATCCCGTAAATACAAGTCCATTAGCACAGCTCTTCATGTATTTGAATGACAGGCCTGACGGAAATGTGGTCCAGAATCTACTCGTTACTTCTTGGTCACGCTGGCGAGTCGCCGACGATACTTAACAAGGTCCGTTTGTAGATATATGGCTTGGACACGCCAATAAATCTTCATTCTTTGAATACTGGCGTTTGTTAGAGAGCAAACATTTGGAATAAAATAGGTTAGGAAAGACCAGTAGGCCTATTACTAAAAACAAACGGAAAAATATGTACAATTTTGGTATTCTATTTATTTTTTACAAACATACATAGAATAGTATAAATCCCGTATTAGAAAATCAAACTTGTTAAAATGTGCATCGTAGCTTACAAGTTCAGGATATCCACATATTAACATTAATGTAATGTAGAAGTAGAGGAAGGTAGAAATCAAGGGGAACTTTATTCTATTTTTCATGGATGGAGAAGAGGGAAACATTTAGAAAGAACAACCCTCTGAATACCTTTCTCTACCACTCAGGTTAAATCGTTAATTATCTATGTGTTGAATATACTAATTAAAATAAACGGCATGACACAATAATTGTATATATTAACTCATATAATTTATTACAGTTTTAATTTTTTTTAATATTGACTTTCTATAAACTACCTTTAAATAAGATAATCAACATATAATCTATTTTGAGCCAAATCATTAAAGCTAGTTTCAAAAAATTTGTTATCAATAAACTACCCTTAATTTTATGGCTGGAATTAAAATCCCGATTTACCCTGAGGCATGATCATAATATCAAGTTTGAACTAAATCCATTGAATAGTTTCGGTTGTAGCCCCAAGAACAGATAGAATAATAATTGTAAAGACGCCACTTTTTTGAATTTTTAAAGTATAACTACATTTAACTGGGATATCACGATCAAATTAACTTTATTTATACCTCATACACACTTTTTTTTCATTCAGGAGATAAACTACATCAAGTTGCAATAAATTCATACTTATTTAGTGATAGTTATTGTTATCGATATAAATAAAATATATTTTAGAAAATAGTTGGTGTACGGATAAATTATAGCTGTAAATGTATATTTCGAAACAATCAGTCATATTTATTGAGCTATGAATAGATTTAACTAAAACTATACTTCCTACAAATCCTTTTTTAAACCAATTATACTTAGTTTTACTAAAGATAAGGATCTCTTCCGTGCATGTGTCTGTACTTAAACATCGTTTGTATGTATGACGTGTACAACTACCAAGTTGCGAACACATTTTCGTGATATAGACCTATACTTGTTTTGACAAGAGCTGCAACGATTGTTTCCCTTTCATATGGTGATAATGGACTCGAGCTGAATTGCGTAAGTTAGCGTCGTTCTTGTGTACGGGGTTTTATTGTGAAAGAATCGATAGGGTTAATAAGAAACGCACTTTTGTTAATCTTGGATGAGGATGGAAAATTATCGTCAGTGCACCTGGTTGGGTTTGAACTCTGTCCTATAAAGTAAGGCAGGTACAGTATACTAACCGAGTGACCAACAATAGCTACTCAACGAAAGCCAAGCGACTAAATTATCCATGATTTATGTCAATGCATTTAAATTTACTTGGCTGTCAAGTTTCTGTGAATAAATTATCACTGCTTGCTTTAAATAATTAAATTATTATCGACTGGACTATCGAACAGAATTAATTATTTTTAAGACATAATACGAGCTTAATTAAGTGAGCTAATTATATATATTATTTTTCTGTCACAAATAAATGGTTTTATTCAACACAAACTTTAAAAAATAGCTTATTTATAAAAAGATAAAATATACTCGTATCATATAAAGACATTTTGTTAATTGATATTATTCAAATTTTGTTAATATATGAAATTTAAAAAACACACCATAGAAACCATATTGTTTTCTCTATTTTAAATAACATTTTAAAAATTTGCAACACGAGACAGTACGAGTATAAGGGTTACTGGCATGGATGTTGTGGCTATCTCTTGAATCAGGAAACTGGGCTTCCATTTAACTGGATGCAATGAGCCTTAAAAAAAATAGCTATCTGCATATTCAAACAAATCTAATAGGGACGAAGAAGGTACCTATAAGTTAGAGTAGGTGTTCATCAATTTGATTTGAGGGATCAAGGGAATACGAAATATAAAAACAAATCAATAAACCAGGCCAGGATTCACACCTCGACCTCATCGTTACCTGACAACCAGATCAGAAGATATTGATTCTTTGGTACGTGCACCCATGTAGGTAACATTAAGGTTACTAGTTATTTAATCTAATGGGTAACGTAGAGCATAGGGCTCCCATATTCATGGGGAGGAGGAGAAACACACATAAGGAAACTACACTAAGTAGAGCTGGCCGGGACTAAACCCTTAACTTGTGTTAGTGGCAATCCATTATAATTAAGGTAGAATGGAAGGGGACGCGAGAAAGGCCTGTGTTTTTGCAGTGTTTATTGCAAAAACCTTTTTTGGCCAAAATTTCTCGAATAACTATAAAAGTGTCATGGAATTCAATAACAACTTTTTATCTACATTTAAAAAGTTTGTTAAATAATTCCACCACGTTCGTGACAGATATTCAGGAAATGTTGATATCAATTAAACTCTATGTTTGTACTAGAGAAATATTTGATTTATTTCGACAAAAAAAATGTTTGCCATAAAACTGCAAAAATGCTGGCTTCTCTCACTTCCACTTTCATCCCACCTCAAAGACTGATGCCTTGGGTCATGTGACCAGTAGCTGAGGTATGTGGGGTTGTTGTTTTACACACTGTGGCATCCCGTCCTATTTCTCACGCGGTCAGTGGTGCATTTCCTTTCAAGTTCATTATTTTCTTCCTGTTTCCTCAACGAATCTGGTTTAAAATTATATAGAGCCAGTTCTGGTATTATTATCTATAGTAGATAAATTTATGTTTCCCGCGGGTAAAACTTGGAAACAGTAATCAGATTTCACTTAGGATGTTACAAGTTTTTAACTTTCTCATATCAAGAGAAAGTAATAAAATCGTGAAAAAAATCGAACTCGAAATTATGATGAATCTTTACGTTTTATGTGGACCCTAACCCAAAAATTTTGATTTTACACTTCTATCCATCCTTATGTTTGTCTGTCCTTGGCCATGGATCTAAAACGATTAGATTGATTTTGATCAAATTGATATTCAGACTGTATAGGGTTATACCTCGGGCCTAGAGTAGTTTACAAATGAGTGATTCTTTTATTCAAATTTTTCGAGTATTGGCCTTAACGATTTTGTTTAAAATGCATATCTAGGATTTGTTTGACATGACAAATTGCACTGTATATTTTGTTTTGGGGCGAAACATCATTGAAGGTTGGCTTACAGATGAAATTTTTTTGAAAATTCGAAATATTCTAAATTAACTAAATCTTTTATTTAAAATGTATAGATGGAAATTGAGTAGTATGAAAAATAACATTGCATCCTTTTTTTCTTTAGTAAGAACTCTTTATAGGCAGGCTAATCATGGCTGATATTTTTAAAATTCAAATATGTTTTAAATGTCTGTAGTGATTTGGTTACAAATGGGTAACTTGTAAGTGTTTTGACATGGCAAATTTCACTTTATTCTTGCATTTGGGGTGATAGTTCTCTTAAGGTTAGTTTACTGAAGATTGATTTTTTAAAACTTGATTTTCTTTAAATGGCTCAAACAATTTAGTTCAGCTTTGGTAGCATATCTGGTTAATTTTTTAGAATATAAATAAGTGTATTTATTTGTATGTCATATTATAGTAATTTGCTGATGACTGATTTTTGAAAAATAAAATCTCATATAAAGAGAAAATAGATTAAGCCTTAAGTTTTCGACCTTGAGATAAATGAATGTCTACGTGTTATATGTGTCTGTATCCAGAAAAAGTGGATTTTACAACTATGTTTGTCTGTCTCTTCCTGGCCTCGAATATAAAATGGTTTAATTGATTTTGTTCAAATTTGATATTTGGATTTTATAGGACTAAACCTTAGGAAGTTGTCTTTTTATAAGGGTAGCTTACTGATGAGTGATTTTTTTCTAATTAAATTTTATTCAAAAATGGCCTTGAAGATTTTTGTTTAAAATGGATATTACTGGAGTGGGTGACCTCCCAAATAAAACTTTAGACTTAGTTTTGTATATAAATTTGTTAAACTGTAATTTACAGATGAGTAATATTTTCTAAAATTCGAAATATTTTGAAACCGGCTCTAACGGCTTTGCTTAGAATGTATACTAAGGAGTATTTGATTTTTTTTAGAAGGTAATTCATCTAAGGGTACTTTATTAATGACGGACTTTTTAAAATTGGAATATTTTACAAAATGGCTCTAGGGCTTTGGCTCAAAATAGGTACCTGTTAAAAACATTTTTCATTATAAATAATTAATTTAAAAAAATGTGCTATAGTAGTTTACTGAAGACTGAGCTTTGTAAAGTTTGATTTTTTTTAATAACGTGGATGACTTTGTTAAAAACTGTTATGTTGGAAATATTTTACATGATCAGAAATAATATTTTATTTTATTTTTCAAAATAAATTAACTTATGAGTAGCTTACATTATAAATATTATATAAATTTTGAATTTTTTTAAATTGGCCTTGAAAATTGATTTCAAAATGGGTATATAAGAATCGTTTTTCATGCGAAATAAGAATAAGTTTATATTTTTACAGATTACAAATATTTTATTGTTGTTTAAGAATAAGTTATATTTTTATAATTTGAAATTTGTTTAAGTATTTGAACAATTTGTTTCAAACCATATATTATATAAATTTTCTATTGTGATTAACAAGAATTCGTGTTTGTTTTTATTGGTAAAGCTTGTTAAGGATTGCTTACTGAAAACCCATTAAACCAAAAGTATTACTCAAATTAGTTTTTTATCGTCGAAGATACATACTAAAAATGTAATCAATCGAATACATAAGGTTTATTAAATGTTATTTGAAGAATTTATAAAAACTAAAATTAACAAAAAAAACCTGTTAGGCCTTTGCTATGTGTACTAACAAAATTCTTACAGGAAGCATTTCTAGGTAACTATATAGGCTTAGTTTAAAAGTTACCTAGATTGTATTTTGTTTAAATTCACTTTCACTTTGATTTGTAGTCGACTTTTGGCGTATATGGTAAAGTCCTCGGCCTTAAGACCCAATTTTAGTGGGTTTAAGCCCAGCCGTGGTTGACGGATTTTTCTTGAGCGAGAAACATTCATGACACAGCTTCCTTAGAAGGTAAAGTAAATCTGTCGGTCCCGTATTGATTGTGTCATGTAAAAGTACCTTGGAAGGCATGGGAAAATAAATTTCCCGTCAAAATTGTTAGGCTATTTCGCTCTCGTTGATATAAATTATTGTGTACTGATTTAATCAGTCAATTCAATAGCGCACAATAAATAACTCAAATAAATAAAATAAACAAATAAAACTTAAAGTTGTAATGATACTATTTCATTAAATTATATATATTTTTTGCTCCGAAACAAAGAACCAAACCTGATTGGCTCAGGACACCAATTAAAGTGACTGCATCTCTTAACATACCAAGATCAAATAAATTGATTTAATCTCCCCCCCCCCCCCCCNCCCCCCACCTGCCTTGATCAAATAACGTTATAACATCTTATGACCTGCCAAGCCCGAATAACGCTATTACATCTTTCGGCTCTCCACGACCAAATATTGGGACGAAATATTTTTAAATGCTAATACCAATTATCATTATTATAAATATCAACCTGCCAATACTAAATAACATGATCAGATTTCTAGACCAACCAAGACCAAATGGAGTGATAAAACCCAATAACCTGCCTGATGACATATCTTGCTTGACCTGCTAAGATCAAATAACCTGACGACATATCTTAAACTACCAAGGCAAAATAAACTGAAGATGTCTTTCTATCTAATGAGACCAATTAACCTGACACATCCCTCGACCTGCCAAAACCAAACATCATCATGAAACCAATCGATCTGCCAAGACCAAATAACCTGATATCATCTCTCGACCTGTCAAGACAAAATAACCTGACAACATCTCTCAATCTGCCAAGACAAAATAACCTGACATCATCACTCGACCTGCCAAAACAAAATAACCTTACTACATCACCTGACCTGCCAAGACAAAATAACTTGACTACATCACTAGTCCTAGCAAGACAAAATTACCTTACTACATCACCTGACCTGCCAAGACAAAATAACCTGACAATATATCTCGACATGCCAAAACAAAATAACCTTACTGCATCACCTGACCTGCCAAGACAAAATAACCTGACAACATCACTAGACCTGCCAAGACAAAATAACCTGACAACATCACTCGACCTGCCAAGACAAAATAACCTGACAACATCTCTTAATCTGCCAAGACAAAATAACCTGACATCATCACTCGACCTGCCAAAACAAAATAACCTTACTACATCAACTGACCTGCCAAGACCAAATAACCTTACAACATCACTCGACCAGCCAAGACAAAATAACCTGACATCATCACTTGACCTGCCAAAACAAAATAACCTTACTACATCAACTGACCTGCCAAGACCAAATAACCTTACAACATCACTCGACCTGCCAAGATCAAATAACCTGACAACATCACTCGACCTGCCAAGACAAAATAGCAGGGCCTCATCTCCCTCACCACGTAACAGTCACCATCCCGCGGCACCACATGGTTCTCCCCTCTCCTATTGTAGAGTGAGAGTTGGAGTTGCTCCAGTTTCTTCACCGCTTGATTGATGCTGCGAATTGCGATATGTCGCCCACCTCCATCTCTCGGGCTGATCGCGCGCGCGCCACGCCGGTCCTGGTCGCCGCACCCCACGCCGGACAGGAACTATTAGATCAGACGAGGATCGCCTCAAGGGGAACACCAGATGTTTAGCAGCTCTGGGGCGATAGAATTGCGCTGCTTCATACCCATCCCCTCTACCACACTCCAAATGAGCGCGTTAGTACATAGATTATTTAAGGGTTGCTAACACAGTGGTTAACATCCACCGAACCTTTGAGCTCTAAAATGTTCTCTCAAATATGTAAAACGAGAATCATTTATGTGTGTTGGAATGTTTATCATTTACATTCTAAGCATACGTGTACTAAATACAGTCAAACCTACTATTCAATGACCAAAAATAATCGTTAGTTTAGTATATTGTTAGTTTACTATAGTATCCACACCCAATTTAAACTTAAAGGTAGTAGTTCGACATTAATGTACTACACTTTGACCATATATTGTAAGCTATACCATAGTGGAACAGTGTAGGGTAAGCTTTCTACCTTACAGGGTAATCGAAGTGTATATAGACCTATAGTTATACACAAGTCATATTATATATATACAAGTCCTATATATATGATTTACATGTCAACGCACTAAATATTTCCATTAATATCATTGTTAATTGTGTAAAGAATTTAAATGTTAGATCCAAAACTAGTTCCATAAAAATACATGTTAATTGGTTATAAGAGCTACATGTCAATGCCATAACTCGTTATAGAGATATACGAGTATTTTATAGTGAGATACATTTTTAATTTTATATAAGATTTACATGTTATTAAAAATCTGGTCCATAAAAATAAACATTAATCGGATATATGATTTTAATGTTAAGTCCCTAATTGGTTCCATGACATCTTTTTTAAGCACTTCGTCCTACTACCCGTTTGAATTATACGCTTAGGTACTAACTACGCTAATGGTTTTGGGGAATAGAAATGTTATATTCATAGGAAGTGTACACACATTTGCGTGGAGGGAGAGAGGGAAACCATTTTGGAAAATACCCCTCCAGTACATCCGACCAAGAATTGAACCTCGCTCTCCTCGTCATCGGCAGTCTAGTCTACTGCGAGAGTAGCACGCTAGATCATGTGGCCATCGAAGGGAGTTCCATGAAATTCATTGTTGAATATATCCATGGTTAATTGTGTATGAGGTTTAAACCTTAAATCAATTATGATTCTTAGTATTAAAAAAATCGCCAGTTTGAATATAGGATCGTCATGTTAAAGCCCAAATTCTTTACAAAATTGCGTTGTTAATTGGATCCATAGGTAATATCAAATAGGATTTATATTTCAAGGCCCTTGTCTGTCCCAGAAGCCCACGATTATTTTAATAAACCTTTTAACTCCCAAAAATTATATTACCTTGCACTTATTTAATGTAATCTGACATCTTGGCTCAGTCGGTAGCTTTTCTTCCTACTGAGCTAAGAGTCCCGGGTTTGATTCCCGGCATGGCCGAAACATTTATCATTTGTGGACTCTGGGTTTACCCTTTTGCATTTATAAATTAACGGCGGGGGACTTGATGTTGTGCCTGTCCTAGTCTTAAATTAGATTACAAGGCATATGAAGCTATGACAGTCTCACTCGCCCTCAAAGAAAATTCGGGTATGTTTCCTTTTAACTATACATTAAAAATATTTGTTCCGTTAGCGTAATTAATACGTATGGATAACCTGAATTGACACAAAGACTCGGTAAGAAAAATAAGAAAAAATATAGCTCACACATGTTTCTAACAACGATCTTCAAATTTAATCATATTATATTGATGATATGAATAGGTATCGGTTTCATTCCCCGTTTTACTAGGTTTATCAATTTTTTACTTGATCTATTGTTAACTTTACCCACGTCTGTAGGTATGTGACTAAGTTATAAGCGTGGTCATAGGGCCAGTTTCCTATGCGAGAATGGCCCGTTTCATTCTGGTTTAGGTAGGTGTCGTCATGTACTTAGTGTAGCGCCGCACTTGAGGCGTACTAAATTTGACTATGAAACTGGTCCTTAGTCTAATTTATGGCTATGAAGAGATCGGATTTGAATCCCAGTTAAGTGTGCTGAGACAGTGTATCCTAATTAGGTTATCAATCTAACTCCATGAAAATGCGAGTATTTATTTTCAACTCCACCCCTATCTATGAAGATTTACTGATAGCCCGGATGGTTACACTTAATATCATCTCTGAGGTAACTGTATGGCTAGTATTGGGAAGCAGCGTTGTCATTCTCTTGTATTTGTGTGATCAAGCTTCCCTTGAATATCTGACAAGTCTTGATACGCTGGTTCGTCGATGTTGCCGGTAGCTTCTTTTCATCCCAGCACACTTACCTTTCACATAACTGAAAACGAGGATATTTGGCAACAGTTAACTGAGAGAGAGTGAAGATAAAGCTTTTCCTCTAAAATATCTACAGTTTCCTCATATACGATATTGGATGTACCTACAAATATGTATTTATTTTTAGCACTATATTTTACTTTTCATACGGGTAATGTGAATTTGCAATAATTACGCTAATTTGTTAGGGATGGGAAAGGTTAAATTTCGAGGAAGTGTGCCCGCATTTGAATGGAGGAAAAGTGGAAAACCATTTATGAAAAAACCTTGAATAGACCCAACAAAGATTTGAAAGTTCATATCTTCATCTGGGTGGCAGTCTAGTATTTTGTTAGTGAGGTGCCTTAGACCAAAGGTAGCACATCATCAACCGGTTGAGCTCGTGGCGATTTTCATTTGATTACGTAAGAAGACCACATCGTCATTAAAAGACAAGATTTGAGTCGCCTATCCTTGAAAAAATATCAAGTACTTTTAAGCAATATTTGAGTGTGACCATACCTTGATAGGTCATAACTCATAATAGGTAACGCTATAAGAAATATTCATAGTTCAATATGAAAATGGCCTGCTTAGGTGGGCGCATGGTTTAATGCATCACTCTTGCAATATATGATATCTATCGATGACAGGGAGATTGTAGTTAAAATCCCGGTCAGATGTATTGAGGGTGTTTTTTCTTAAATGCTTTTCCACTTTTACCCCACGTAAATTTGGGTACACTTCCTCTAAATTCAACCTTACTCATTTTTAAATCATTACATATATGTATTACATGAACGGGTGAAAAAAATGCACATTTTATTTTTTCTGGAAGGGTGGGGACATAAATATATAAAGAATATTGACTTTTAACGAATAATTATAGTATAGATTTATTTAAAAAAAAACTTAAGAGTAGAGCAGCGATTGAATATTGCGTGACCTTTGATAAGTTAAGAGTCAATCGGAGCCCAAAAATGTTCCCGACCTATACCTTTACCATGTGCCCATTGTAGCTGGTTTATTTTAGAGCTGTGTGTGAATACCTGCTATTTAAGTCTTATTAGCCTAACCTCTACTTAGAACAAAACTAAAGGCCTTAAGCTTTTAGCCCGGCGGTGGCACGTGGTTGTCATAAAATTATCCTTTTGTCTGGTGCCTACCCCACTTAGAATGTACCCCGTGTTCTGTAATCGCAGAATGCACAAGTTGAAGTGCGCCTGCGGCCACCACGTGGGCGTCGTTCTAACAGGCGTACGAAGAATAGTTTTTAATGGATCTCTTCCGCGTTGGTCACAACGCCAGCTCTTGTTACCTGGAGAGCGTGGGTTTTGTCTGCTTCGGATGTGAAGTGTAGATTAATATCTTCAACTGCGCTGCCAGTCATTATTAAAACTGATGGTTTTCTTAAAGCCCATTTAACGGCAACTTTCTGAACCAACTAGTTATATCAGCATTCGACCTATATTCTTGTTAGGCATTGGCGTGATGCCAGAGTAGGAAAAGTTAGTGGATATTGTTCCTGTGAAAATTTCTCTTCACTCACGGGTCAAGTATAGACAGAAATTCATTTCCCGTGTGGGGTATGTAGTGTAGATTAGATGTATGGTGGGTCAAATGAAGACCCAGTATCTAAGAACATATCATTGGTATATTTTTTACAAACTATATATACCTTGTTAACAATGCATACAAAACTTCAATTAAGGAAGGAAGAGACCTTTATTTAGAATAACAAAACACTACTGGAACAATCTTAACTCATTTATACGTAAGCTAATGAGGTCTTCAGCTGACACCTCTGATATAACGTGGCAATACCTATAAAATCATAATACTAATAAAATAAACTAGATTAATTTTTTACCGTTAGTGTTTAGGGTCAGGGATGAGAAAGGTTGAAATTATAGTAATTGTATCCGCATTTTCGTGGGGAAAGAGTTAATCACCATTTAGTATAAACCACTTTCAATGCACCCAACTGGGACTTGAACCCCACATATTTGTCATTGTAATACCAATCTATTGCGAAATCGATGTCTGAGATCATTCGGTCATTGAAGCGGATATCTCCTAAATTTGTATCGCAAAAGAGTTTGTATTTCTATTTAGTTCCTTACAAGCAGAATTCTAATATACAAATTAACTTCCCTATACAAAACAGACCCTAACACGTATCGGTTGAGTTAAGGCGTCAAGTTCATCTTGTTGGACACGTGTACTAAGAAACTCCCTCTAAGCCAATGTGGCAATATATTCTTTAAATGACTACCTTCTTCATCCCTTCCCCATTTGTATGATTAAATCTGGACATTCAGAATGGGCCAGTGAGGCGCGTTTCAATGAAACAACAAAAGTAATAATCAGTCCCCCCCGTCGTATATTCATCACTGTGAAGAGGCCAGCCCCAATTTAACCAATTATACATTATTCGGCCGTGCCAGGAAACCAACCCTCCAGGGGTTCTTTATGACTGAAGATGAGCTAACAGACTAAGTTAAGGCTACGCCTACCACATTTGAATTATTTTCATCAGCATTACATTTGTTGTGAGAAAAATACTATAGTATCTAAAATTAACTCATATTTATAAAATAAGATGTTAAGAAACATTTCACAATGCTTTCATTGCTACTTAGGAAATGTTCCTTCATTTGTTGAAATTTTAGGGCAATGTCATATAATCTTTCATAAAATACTAAAGTGGTTGATAAAACTATAAAATATAGCCTGCGATGTTTATACGGCAAATATTTTTGGTTCTAGAACTGTGGGTTTGGAAGTGTCAGAAATACCACCAACTTTATCACAAAATATAATTACATTGTTAACGTTAAAATTAAAATCAAAAGTGGTAGGTACCAACTCAAGGGGCTAGTCTTGGGTATCGACCTATAGATATATTTTTTCTCCCCCACAATTTGCTCCGGTTGGTGTTAAGTCCTCTTTGGTAAAAAGTTTCTGGCTTTCCTAAACTTCAACAAGCTTTTGGTCAGCTGGGTGACCTGGCGGTCTAGGGGTAAGGTGTCAGACTTCTCTGCTGGTGGCCGGGGTTAAATCCTCGGTCCCGCCACAGATTTATCTGATTACCAAACCCTTCCTTCACCTCTGACAAGACATCTTGTGAATGTGGGGAATGCCAGGCCTCCACCGTGATTCGGATTCCACGTTAAACTGTAGGTCCTCCATTTCATCTCACAATCACCCTACCATTACACATTAGCGTAAGTGCGTATAACCCGATCGGGTAGTAAGATGCGGTGCTAATAATAATAATAATAATAATAATAATTTGTTCAACTGCGTTTGGACGATTGTTCCAAGGCGTTAGACTCACAATACATACTTGGCCACTATTGGCAGTGATGCAGGGGCTTGAATCTCACACGGTTGCATTGCGTCCACTGTAGTGTTTCCATATTCACATAATATACTTGAAATTTTAAAATTTAGTACTCTTTGCTACCTGATTTATTTGGCACCTTAAACTATGGGATGGGGAAAAAGAGCGTAGTTTTAAAGTAAGTGCTTCTGCAATAACGTAAAAAGAGAATAGAAAAACCCCAGCAATACAATCACACTTGGAAAGCCACTTCCAGTGCACCCTGGCCAAGATTCGAATCTTGAACTTTCGTAACCGTCAATTAAGTAGATTGCTTTCCTAACGCCTTATAACATGTGATTATCAGTGCAAGTGCTAATTAAGATATATTTTATTTAAGCTTACCGGCTCATATGTAGCCATTTACGTACACTAAGTCTTTCTAATCACTTATCAACGAAGGAAGTGAGTCTAATTCCAAAAATCTGTTCGTTAGAATATTATATTAATTTTAATAAAGTGATAAGTTGTTCATATATCATAGCTAAAAAGCATATACCTTGTGATCATAGCCAAAACCAAATTTTGGATATTTGAATTTGATGCGAGTGTTGCTATTACTGCTCAAGTGGTATCCCATTAAATTAAATAAAACATAATATTTATTCTTTTTTATAACTATAGCTTACTATTCGTTCTGTATAGGTTCATTTTAACCAAACTATTTGGGTGGAGATGAAGACAGTAGAGTTTATAGGGATCGTATGCTAACATTTGCTTTGAGAGAGAATAAGAAACTATTTGGAGAAAAAAACTCAGTACACCCAGCCGGGATCTGAGCTCTGTCCTCCTTATCTACTTAATACCAGACGATAGCTTAACGTTTATTTCACGGCCCCACCGGAGGTAGTTTAATTTAGCACCACGTCTTACTACCCGATTGAGTTATACGCCTATGTACTAATTACACTGATGTTTTAGGGATTAGTAAGGTTTAATTGAGAAGAAATGCACTCACATTTGCATAGAGGGAGAGTTGAAACCAATTTAGAAAAACTATCCTCAGTGAACCCGACTGGGATCGAACCCCAATCTCCCCGCCTTCAGCAGTCTAGTTTAACACGAGAGTAGTGTGTCAGACTACGTGGTCACCGAAATGGGTTCACAGGTAGTTACATAACTATTCTCTAAACATCTCGCCCAAGTATGAAAGAAATATCCACTACCATTAACAGCCTAGCTAATTTATAGATTATCCGAAGTTTAAATCAATTTTTACAACAGCTTGTTTGTTATACTAGTATGGTATTACGTCATACATGTCCATCATTGATATCGTTGTGTGAGGTTTTTTTTATGTTCATTTCATCGTGCCCTTAGAAGGAAATCACCTGCGAACTCTTGCGGTCTACCTGTCAATGAAAACTAGTGCAAGAAGGGGAAGAGGGGGTAAGCACTTTCTACGACCATGTCAGTATATGTCCCGGAAGAGATTCCATTCTAGAGCAGATCGCACCTAGTCCACACACGTGTGTATATGTGAATGTGAATGTGCCATGTGTGGTCAAGATACCTTTAGGGCATCCATCACATTTTACGTATAGTCAGACCAACACATAAAGAACCTTTCAAAGCGTGTGGCAAAAACTTAAGTAGAGTGGCAAAAATTGACACCAGCTCTTTTATTACCACCTTATTTTACTACTTGTTTGTTAGATACATATTTTAAATGCGCTAGAAGGGTAGGGAGGATTAAGGTAGATTTTTAAACAAAATTTACCTTCGTATTTGCGTAGATAGACATTGGAAAAACATTTGGAAAAACCCCCCTTTAGTAAAACCAGCTGGGATTCAAACCCTGACCTCTCCGACCTCAGCAAATCAGACTACATAAGCTTGACATCCAGACCATGTGTCCAGAGGTGGTTTTCATTAGCTTTTAACATCGACACCATCAGTGGGCATGTGTGACATCTGATGAACACATGGGCTGTCGTATGAATACATGAGAATATATCTAAACCCTCAAAAAAGAGCGATCAGACAATTTAATCTGTGTGTGGGAATTTTTTCACCTTTAAAACTTATCACACTCTGCTACGGGTGTATGAGTATCTACATGTCTATAATTCTTAAAATAATCGACACCTGCACCGGTGATCATACAATATAGATCACCAGGTTAGCCACAGACTTATTTGTCAATGATGGGAGGTCGAGATTTGAATCTTAGTTGGATGCATCGGGGACAATTTTCCACGCGTGTTTTATCACTGTGTTTTCCTATCTGCTCTTCGAGTTAAATCGAATACACTCACTTTGAACTACTTTCTTATATCTAGGTCTTAGATCAAGCCACTAAACTTGGAACAAACATATTCATATATACCCAACAAAACATCAAGTGTTTAGATTATTTTTATATTCCTTTAAATCACCATTTTGGAGCTCTGAGATTATAAAATTTAAAAAATTAATGTTCTGGGGAATATTTCCTCATCAACGAGTATCATTAAACAATGAATGCACATCTATTTTTATTTATTTAGCACCGCGTCTCACTAACCATTTGGGCTATACGCTGAAGTACTAATTATGCTAATGGGTTAGGAATTGGGAAGGTCGAATTTAGAGGAGGTTAAACCAAATTTGCGTGGAGAGAGAGTGGAAAACCATTTAGGGAACCCCACCCACAGCTCACCCGACCGAGATTCGAAGCTCGATCTCCTCGTCCTCGGAAGTCTAGCTCAACACGAATCTAGCGAGTTAGCTAACTACGCCACCGAGGTGGGTTACCAATGAGTAAATGGTCTGGTTTTCTTGTGAGAGGGACGTTGAGATTTGAATCCTGGCCAAGTGTACTAAGTGTTGTTTTTCCTAAATGGTTTCCCATTCTTTACCCATAAAAATGTGAGTACATTTCCTCTTCATTCTAGCCCTATCATTCTTACAAGAGCGTAATTTGTAGCTTACTTACATTATATAACCGAATAGATAGGGCAGGACGGGGGAATAATACAATGAAAAACATCTCACCTCTTTTGGTGTATTGTAGGGAATAGTTTCTGTTGGTGGTTATTTTACCAAACATAATTTTCTTACTCTCTCTTTTACAGCCGCCTCTGTGTCGTAGTTGGCTAACGCGCTTGTCGTGTTGAGCTGCTTGACTGCTGAGGACGGGGAGATCGAGGTTCTTATCTCGGTCGGGTGAACCGGGGGTGTTTTTTCCCAAATGATTTTCCACTCTCCCTCCACGCAAATGCGGGTTCACTTCCTCTAATTCATCCGTCCCAATTCCTAATCCATTAGCGTAATTAGTACTTAAATCGTATAACCCGAATGGGTAGTAAGACACGGTGCCAAATAATAATTACTCTTTTATCACTGATTCCCTTTTCCTAATACAACCGTTCACAACCTTGTAGTAACTTGAAGTGCTGTTAAAATTTGGTGTTTGATTTCAAACTTTTCATAGTTAAAAAATTATGTTTTGAGTAAAAGGCGTGTAAATAATTGGTAGGGGAAGGAAAGTAGACCTAACTACATAAACTACAGAGTATTTACTTGGTTCATACCAAGAAACGTCCTTTGTTTTCAAATACCATAATGAATGAGGGGAAATAAATGCATTTGAAATATTATTATTATTATTATTAGCACCGCGTCTTACTACCCGTTCGGGTTATACGCACTAACTCTAATGTGTAATGGTAGGGTGATTGTGAGATGAAATGGGGGACCTACAGCTTAACGTGGAATCCGAACTACGGTGGAGGCCTGGCAATCCCCACATTCACAAGATGTCTTGTCAGAGGTGAAGGAAGGGTTTGGTAATCAGATAAATATGTGCCGGGACCAAGGATTGAACCCCGAACCCCCAACACAGAAGTCCGACACCTTACCCCTAGATCACCAGGTCACAATTTTAAATGTTGAATTTTACAATTGGAAGTTTTACAAGCTGCAGCTTAAAAGCGAAAATTAAAATAATAATTAGTATTTGATTGATCACATATACAAATAGATTTGTAGTAAAGGTAAAAAACTATAATATTAAGTTTGTATTTGTATGTGTGGACCCTCCATTAGTTCTAGGGGGTTTCGGAAACCCCTTCCTCCTTCTTCTCCCTTCCTTTAAGGTCACCATCTTACACTGCTGTATTTCTTATGACAGATATTATGAAGCTTCAACTCCACTAAAACAATTCTCAATTATATTAGAATATTTTGTTGTGACACATAAATGATGATGTTATTGGTATGATTTGTTTTTAAATTACAATAAAACTTAAAATTGTAAAGCTTTTATCTTATAGATGTATATATCTTGTGTCATTGCCCCTCAATTTTGGCGTGGACTGAATTTTAAAATAAATAACGCGTGAATTTCTGAATATCTGCAATGCATCTCAGCTGCCTAGACCCCCTTAAAACTAAGATAGAAGGTCGGTATGGAAGGAACATATCACCTCTCTGGACATAAAAGTTTTGGTTTTATTTCATCTAAATTTTATTCTATAAATGTGTGTATTGGCTCCTAATTAAGTTTGTAATGGTGTCCGTTACTTTCAAAGAGTCGTAAAATCTAAAGTCTTAATTATTTTAATTGACAAAGTCGTTGTGATTAAATTTATTATAATCAAAATAGATATATGTACGATTAACTTTGAAATTATTTGTTTTACTTTTCGAATCTCTTATTAAAAATTAAAAATTCATAAATAAAACACACCATATTGTTTGTTTAAAATAAGTTTTTTAAACTAGTAAAGATTAATATAACATTAATAATTTAATCTATCTAAGTAAAATTCAATAGAAAATTATTTTAAAACTCCGTATAGTTATTGAAGTTAGACTCGCCTCAAATATAGCTGTACGCATTTTCTCTAATTCAATTTTACTTTCTCATGTCAAGAGAAAGTATTGTGATCGTGAAAATATCTATTTAGAAATTATGATAATTTTTTTAAGTTATATATAAACATGAACCCAAAAAATTTGTTTTTACAATTTCGTCTGTACCACCCCTCCCCCCTATGTCTGTCTGTCAGTCTGCCCATGGCCACGGATTCAATACGGTTTGATGGATTTTGTTCAAACTTGATATTTAGATATTACAGGGCTATGCCCCAAGATAGTTGAGTTATTTTACTTTAGCCCTTCAATTAAGAGTATTTTACTGAAGAATAAACTTTTGAATTCCAAATTTTTCGAAAATGACTCTAACGATTTTGTTTAAAATGTATATTTAGGATTTGTCCGACATGTCCAATAACACTATATAATTGGTTTTAGGTCAAAAATTTATCGAAGGGTAGTTTACAAATGGCTCTAACGATTTGGTTCAAAATGGATATCGTAGTAGTGTTTGAAATGACAAATAACAGTGTCTACTTTTTTTTGCGCTAAAAACTCATTTATGGCTAATTTACTGATGATTGATTTTTAAAAACTTAAAATATTTTACAAATGGCTCGAACGATTTAGGTCCAAATGTGTATCTTGGTGTTGTTTGACTTGAAAAATAACCCAGTATACTTTTTTTTTGTAAAAAATTATATAAATAGTATTTTATTGAGGAGTCATTTTCGAAAAGTTGAACTATTTTGAAAATGGCTATAACGATTATTCTTAAAAGTATATCTGGGAAGTATTTGAATGAACATGACAATTAAGCTCTATATACTTGTTTTTGGCGAAAAATTTGGCTATGGATAGTTTAAAAATAATGACTTTTTTACTTTAATATTTTTAAAAAATGCTTAAGTGATTTGGTTCAAAATTGGAATTGGGAGAATAATTTACATGTTTATAATAATGAATATTTAACTATCTAAAATAAATTAATTTAAGGGTAATTTACTTACAAAAAATTATAGAAAATTCAATTGTTTTGGAAATTTACATTGAAGATTTAATTCAAAATGTGAATCTGTTTAAAGTTTTCCACTATAAATAAGAATATGTTTTTATTTTTACAAATTACAAGAAATTTTAGAATAGTCTACAAATAATTTATTTTTGAAAATTTGAATTTTGCTATTAAATATATTAGAACCATTTCGATTAGAATTTATATATTAAAAGTTATTATTGTTATTAACTAGGTGATATATTTGTTTTTATGAGTAAAAGTAATTTAAGGGTAGCCTACTAAAAACCTATTTTTGAAAAAAATTTTGAAGCTATAATACACATTATGAGAAAGTTTGTCCAATTGTGACGTAATATTTATTTTTATTGCCCTTGTGTTTAGTTTGGATAAAACTAAAACAGGTATTCGGTTCATTAACGATTCAAAGAACTTAACTTATGTCAAAGAGCTAATATAAAGCCGTGGTTTGTTGTAAGAAAAAAAAATAGCAAGCAGACCTAGACAGTTAAGAAAACATGTTTAAAACTGTTTAAAAGTGACAAATTTATTTTCATTGGAATGAAAGTTACGTTACTATTTAAGCGTGTTTAAATGTTAATTTTATCAGTTTCATCTGTTAAATTTAAGAGCTTTGGCTTAGAAGGGATTTGGAAGTGATGACCACAGGACCATTGCATATAATTTGACTAAGGCAGTACGTGAATTCATTTTTGGAATATTTTGTCTATAAACTGTGTGTACTAAGCTTATCAAAGAGATTTTTTATATCATAGAGTTCACAATTACTCCCAGAATCGGTGTTCACACGGTCTAAGGCAGGGTTCTTCAACCTTTTTATGTCCAAGGACCAAAGCTTCTGTCTATTTTTGCCCACAGGCCGCAACACTGCATTAATAATATTCGGATTGAATCCATATTAAAATATTCGTATTAGCTCTCTCTTCTACACTTTTACTCACACTAAGGAATAAGCCTGTCTCCGATAAGTGAATTTTCAGACTTATTGTGAAATATGTTCTCTGATGTATCACAACAAGAGGTAGCGACATTTGTATTGTCTACTATACTCGTAGTTGCCATTTGTCAGTTCAAAGTACGTTTGTCAAAAAACGTAGAAATTTTTTCTCATGCAAAAAGCAAAAAACATTTATGAAAGAACGTAAAACACATAAATAAAACACATATTTGTTTTATTAGTTTATAATATAATTTACATCTGTATTTGTAATTTTTTTCCTTTGAAATTATTTTATAATTTTCATGATTCCAACGAGCCGCAAATAATGTTGCCGTGGGCCACAGTTTGAAGGCCCCTGGTCCAAGACTTCTGATACTCTGTTGACTGGATTGCTAGGGACGTGTAGGTCGAAGTTCAAATCTTAGCTGGGCTACAGTGGGTGATTTTCCAAATATGATTTATCACTGGGATTTATCCATCCTATCCCAATAACAGTGCGGGAGGACTTCTTCTAAATTTATTCTTTAGCAAACATGGCGTGAAACGTAATCATAAGGAGGGGGGGGGGGGTTCTTTATTATTATATTTTACTATAATTTATTATTGGCACTCTTTGGTGTCTGTGTGCTGATTATCAAGGACCTAAAATACGTAGCACAAATTAACAAGAGAATAAGGCTTAGTTTAAAAGAAATACTTCAGTATTATTACTTATTGAAGATTGCAAATTTTTTTTTATAGATAACAGTATAAAGATACCCTGCAGGGTATTTAACTTCTGTTTTCCGAATCATAATCAAAGATGAACCCTGACAGACCCTTGGCTAATCTTAATCTGGTGTTAGTGCGTGTTGTGTGATAATTTATTTGTGTTCTGCTTTAACACTGACCGTTGAAAATTAAAGCGAATATAGGAAGTTTATTTTTAAAAGATTCTAGCTAATTCTTAGAACTTACTTTCAGCTACTGCTAGAGCAACATGAAATATTGCCCGTATCAGTGGACAAGCAGACTAAATATCAAACTCCTCACCCTGTCCAATTACAGTAGCCCCATGGCTTCTTTGGTGTTGACTGACAGCTCACAGCTGACTTCTGACAGTCAACATTTAGGTATATACCTACATTTTGACTCTCAGAATTGACATCTGCTAAACACATGTTTTTTCAGATCATTATGTTTCGGGTATGGATACATAATTTGATCTGGTAACTTTTCAAAGCCGTCAGCTCTGAGCTGTCAGTCAGCACCAAAGAAGCCATGGGGCTACTGTACCTTAGTAAAAGGTGTATAGCCCTGACGGGTAGTAAAATAATAAACAGTGACACTTTTTTTAAATTATATTTTAAAAGAAATTCTATGAATCATACTCAGTAGTAGCCTAAAAGGAAGAACCCTATAAAAAATACAAACTTTTTTGCAGTCCTAATAAAATTGGTAACATTTTACTATATTATTGTTATAATTGCTATTTTATAGTATTGATAAAATCTCTCAAATATTACAGCTGGAGATCACATGTCTTTTAAGAATAAGTGAAGGTACTTTTAGTAACTTTTTTAACTGTAAAAACTAAAATTAGACTGTACATCAAAGTGGCCAAAATATACTTGCGAGAAATGATATCAAACAATCTAATTTATAGATAAAATACTAAAAAGTACTTATATTATATGTATGTTTCATATATGTATTAAAATATATTAAATAACATTATAGATACTTATAATAAGTATTTTAAACGCTAATTTGAATAAATAATTTGATTTGGGGTGCTCGAAAACAAAATGCTTGGGAAGATATTTGGTTCAAAAAAGGGATGAGGCTACTGTGGAGTGTAGGAGGTTATATAATGATAATGATGCACTTATAAGAAATTGTTAGAATAGTCAAATCTCATAGATTTCGATGGGTAGGACATGCAGCGTGAATGATAGAATTTTGAACCGTGTTCTGAGTACTGACTGGCAAACTCAATGGGAAGAGATCAGTGGAAAATCCTGAACTGAGATGGGAGATAACATTAGAATGGACCTGAAAGAAATAAGGTGTAATGAGGTGGGCTGGATATTATTAGTTCAAGATAAGAATAGGTGGCGTACGTTGGTAAGTGAGTCAATCAACTTTCATGTTTCTAATGCCATAGAGTAAGTAAATAACATAATTGGGTAGTAGAAGCTGCAATTTAAGTAAATCACCAATAAGGTATTGAGCTACATTGAAATTCCGTTTCAAATATTAAAACTTACCTCACCGAAATCTTATCTAATAAAGCTTAGACCAACTTTTATGATATCTTATGATAGATGTACAAAGCGTCACTTTATTAAAACTTGTTTTGGAAAACATTTTGGTCAACAAATCTAATCTCCAAACGTTGCTGAGGATTGTGTTTGTACTATGAAAAAATTGATTTTAAATTGATTGACAAATCACTTAGTATTATTATCAATACAAGCGAACGCATTTAGTGCACCACTCAGGTGCAATTGGGGGTACGAGAGGGAAGAGATAATTGGAAAGTATTTAGGAAATGTTGAGATGTATTCATGCAGTGCAATTGGTATTGCCTGGATAAGCAGAGTTGTTTTAAACTGTATCATTAATTTGTTATTATCACTCAGTGGAACACTCATTTTTGTCAGGTAACAACGAACACACATTTCCCAAGTGGAAAATTTAGAGCACAGCCTATGAAAGATTGTTCAAATGGGGAGTGAGTGGGTAGTAAAACATCACAAGTACAGTTTTAACTATCTCTGATTACCCCAAAACACTGGGTATTGCGAAAATACGAAGCTTTTTCTTTTATTATTAATATCTATGTATTATTTTGATAATAGTATTGATCAAATTTGTATATTAGGACTATCGCAGAATACCTCACCGTTGGTCAAATGGCTAAAAGTGTCAGCTTGAGGTTGAATTTAAATCTCAGCTGGGTATTCTTGGGGTGATTTTCCATCATCTATCGTAAGCTAATGTAAGTGCACTTCCTCTAAAACTACCCTCATCATCCCTGATTATTAGATTAAATCGTTAATTACCATGGTGACAAAAGAGCTGATGAACGATTAAGGTGTATCACCCAACATGAGAACAAGCTTAATTTTAAAAACGAGGAGTTTGAGGGGCTCGATTGGTGCCACCCGTATGTTAATTTATACTTCACTAACTATTAATGTCCAAATATACACCCCTCTAATACTATTATTTGAAAATATAAATTTGAAATATTGTAATTGTAAAGAAATTGATAAAAACTGTTTATATGTTAGGCCAACACTAATTTTTTTAGAAAATAAACCTTGGCGCATTTGTTTTATAGATACGTTCATAAAAATAAAAAAGTGGTTGAATAGTCAATAAAACAAGATTGAAATTTTAGTCTCTTCTTTTCGACGAATCCTACAAAAACATTTAATCTGATTTTTATCGTACAGTGTTGTTACGAAACTATTTCTTACAACCTGTACTGGTTTTTATTTTTTCTTAGTTTACTCACGAATTAAAAAAATAGAGTAATTCAACTTTCATAACTCGTTCTCTTAGGGGCAACTCATCAGTCATAATGGTTTTTGTGAAGAGGAGGGGGAAATAAAAAGTTGAATTGGCTCAAAATAGTGGTTCGAACCCAGAACGCCTTCTGCAGTGCAGTGCCAATAATAAATGTCAAGCGACTTGAAATCAAACCTAGTCCCCTTTCAAGTAGATGAGTGGAAAGCGAGTCTGATTTACTGGCCAGAGGTTGTTATTGATTGAGTTTCAAGTGCCACTTGTAAATTTTTAATCACTTCTTGATACTCGTTCAAAATAACTGCAATTAATTGCACTCATAGGATAGGGATGAGTAGGGTAGCATTCAGAATAAATTAACCTGCATATTCGTGGGGGGACAGTGGGAAACCATTTAGGAAAAAACTTCCATAGTAAATATGACAGGACTTAGAGCCCTGATCTCTAATTCAGCAGCAAATAAAACTAGATGATCTTGACGTTTAGTTCACGTGCCTCTCTGAGTAGGGTATCACCTGTAATATTTACTTTTTGTATGTTTGTATACCCCGATTTTCTTACGAATGGACATAGCTGACAGAAAAATGTATTAGATATACTTTCACGTATCACAAGGCAGGTCATCGGATCTAAAGCTGTCACCTTTGAAATGCTTATAAAATAAAACTAATAATATAGTGTAACATGATCGAAGTTGAACGCAACACATATGTTTGCGCTTTCTAAAAGGTGTTCCAGATGTCCATTCGTAATAAAATCAAGGTAAATATATTGTGGATTCTGATATTCTAATCTCTGGGACTAGTGTCTGGTGTTTAAGGTTAATTTCAGGTTTCCTGAGTAGAGTTAGTTTTAAGTAGTATAGGCATAAGTTTAAATCTGTGTTTTAATTAAACTATTATTACTAGCAACGTGTATTACAACCCGTTTGGGTGATAAGCCAATGTACTAACTACACTAATGGGTTAGGGATTAGAAGGTTTAATTGAGAGGAAGTTCACCCACGTTTCCGCGGAGGGAGAGTGGAATAACACTTAGGGAAAACCATCCTCAGTTCACCCGAAAGGGATCGAGTACCGATCTCCCAGCGGCAGTCTAGTTCAACACGAGAGTAGTGCGTTAAACCCCTCGGCCACCGAAGTGGTTCTTTAAATTAAAAATATATTAATTAAATATTTAATTATACCCTCTTTTAAATCTGTATATTTTAATAAGAGATGCAACTTACAGCTGGTATGGAGCTAGTGTGCTTTACTCTCGTTAAAACAGGGTTCCCAAACATATTCCACCGAAGGATCCTTTGCACAAGATAAAATACATTCTGAAGTCATCATTAAACTGTCTACACTGATATTATGAGCATTCACAACAACAACAAATCTACAAATATAAAAGTATAAAACAAAGGGAACACATCAAATGTTTTGGCTTCTCCTTTGGCAAATTACTTTTATTTAGATTTGAAAAAATGGTAATCCTAATTACTGATGTTCGTGTATTGTGTTTATAGTGATTGGTTCCACCGATTAGCATTTGTGTGTTTCAATACAAACACGACACACACACACACACACAAACTTTTATATACACTCGCTTTGATCGTTGGGGGATAAGCCCCCAAACCCGCAGTGCTTTGCAAGTGGATGTAAACTAATGAAATTCTAGAGCCGCTTTTTGATAGGTCTTATCGTTTAGCCACAAGAGACCTCCAAAGAAAGGCCCGCACCTACTTTAAAGCTGCGCCACTATTTTGAATTTTTTTTTGGGGGGGGGGATGCCTAAAAAGGTTTTTTATAACTTTTTGGAAGTTTTCCGTCGGTTACAGGCCAAAGGATATAAGTTAGCCAAATTTCAAATTTCTAGCTCATCTGGAAGTGGGTGAACATTAATGTCAGTGAGTGAGTCAGCCATGTGGCTTTATAGTAGTATTATATATATATATATATAATTTTGTGAAAGTAAACCCATATAACTCGTAGAGTTCATCTAGTTACTGACAGGGAGATCTGGATTTGATTCCCAGCTGGGTGTATCGAGTTCTTACTTAAATTATATCCCACTATTTATCCACGTAAATGCAGGTATATTTCTTCATAAATCCTTCCTTATCATCTTTATAATATCAGTGTAGTTAAATTCGGATAGTCCCAATGGATAGTAAGGCTCTGCTTAAAAAAAATAAGACATGAACAGTTTCAGAACAATACATTTTCATCCTTACCGGGAATTGAACTAGGAACTGTCAGCAGAACTTAGAATTTAAATCAACAATTAAGATGTATCTTGAAAATGTTTTGAGGTCCAATCCCCTATAGCCTCACTATTTCCTTGCTTGCCGAAGATAAGGTTTCGTTGAATGAAGTATATGCAATAAGTCAGCGTAATTTCCTTTTAGCTTGTTACCTTTTGAAAGTGATCCCCTCCCTAAGGAGCCCACACATCTTGTGGTAATTTACTGGTTTATAAAATATGTAATTATCCCTCAGCCTGCTGGTGTGAATCATTAGATTGACAAATGTCCACATGACCTGTTGACGTTTTCTAGGTTGCCAAGGCATGTAGACTTGTCCAATTATTCTGATATGTCATCCAGACCTCTCAACCAGCCTTCTGCATTCTATCAACAGCAAGGGATCGTGGCTATGACCCTATTATGAAGTTAATAATCATGCAATGAGCTCTATTATATAAACTAACCGCATCGGTGAACTTGCAGACTAAATGTCAGGTTTATATAGTTTGGATTGCCAGTGACGGGAGGGGTCAAGGTTAAAATTCCCACCTGGTGTACTAAGTGCTTTTTCCCCTTAATTGGTTTCCTTCTTAGTCTTCCTTACAAATGAACTAAATTATACCTCTATCAACCATACCCCACTAGCGTAATTAAAGTACGTATATGCCGGACGGGTATTAATAGGTGGTGGATAAAAATTGAATAATTTAAAATTGGTACTCTTCTATTGATTAATGTCATAACTGAAAATAATGAATATATTATAAATAATATGATTTTATATATTGTTCACAAAGTAAACTATTTGTGTCACACAGTGGTGAGTACAGTCAAGATAAAAACAATATAATACTTATTGAAACATACAATTTGTTATTTAACAAGATAATTTTGTATGTGTGAGCTAAGGTCGATTATTTAATGCAAATCGAAGTCAAAGCGAAGCCTGAATCATGTGAAGCAAAACTAAAGTCAAAGATAATATTTTAGTTGCTGTCACAACACTACTTTCAATATTTTAATTATACATTAAATGGAGCTAGGCAAAGAGAAATGTGTAGAGAGATCATTAATAAAACACACTATATTATTTTATGCTGTCCTGTTTGAATTAATTTATCTTTATTTGTATTTGTTCATATTCTGTGTCAAAAGTGCACTTTTAAATTTGTCATAGATAACTCCAACGAGATAGAATATCAAAGACTAGTTAAGGCATACGTGTACTATATAAATTGAATGCAAGTAAGGAATATAGAACAGAAAAAAAGCTGTGCTACAAGTTGGAAGATTTTTTTTACAAAATAAGGGGCCATATTGAATGCAATATAATTTCTTTTTCTTACTTACCTGCTTTATCTAAGATTATTTTATGGATTTAATTTAATCCCTTTTCTGTTTTTAAATACACTTTCAGGTCTTTCTATGAAACAGTGGGTCTGAAACGGGATCAACTCAGTCTTTTGAGGACAAATGAGGAGCTAGTTGAATGTAAAAATTAACAGCTCCTGCCTAGAAAACTGATACTTATTACCGGAGAGTTCGTTGTGCTGATCACATGTTATCCTCTACCCGTGGAAGTTGGCACTATCTATAATTTTCACCAACCAGTGGTGGATGTTTTATCGATGTAGCCCGATTCCGGGCAGAAGCCAAAGAGTATTTTTGGAGCGGTTATATAAATAATTAAAAGAAGAAAGATGTCATATTTAGTGAGGTATTTAAAATATGTTGATAATTTATTAAACTGCTCACTTTACTTCGAAATGTTTCGAATATACGAAGGATATTGTGGCTGTTGAAATCAAATTGAAAGAGAATTTGAGCTTCAACTTTGACTTTAAACATTTCAAAGCTTCGCACGAGTCACCAGAGTCGAATCAGGATCCTCAATAATCGTGTCAACAACTCCAACTACTCGTCCACGGGGACGGATAGAAAATTAGCTGTAGAAAAACATTTTAGAGGAATGATGTTGTTAAACAGCCCCTACATAGCAAACTTAGACCGCAAATATGTCTTCTAAAACCGAGAGACTATATTGTGGACTTGTTTATGGCACACTTGCGGGTTTGTTTAGTTTCGCGGTTATCTACAGTGGTGATCTACATGTATGTACCACGTTAGAGATCTTCCGCGTGGGTTGGAATGGACGCCATTACTGTCAAACTGAAGCACGTGGTCCAAAGAAGACAAGAGGAAAGCGGAAGACACTCGCTAAGGAGTCGATTTGCAGTCCTAGTACGTCTCCGCCTTGTTTCAGTCCTCGTAAACCACTCGACTTGACGCGGGTATAAACCACCGAAAAACACCCACCTGGTACACTCTGCTCAGAGGAAATTTAAACTTCCATGAGCTTTATTTATTCATGAAATGCGTTACATTTGATTTTTTCGCTGCGTCTCCCTACCCGCTTGGGATGTACGCACATGAACTAACTACGCTAATATTGTGGAAGGTTGAATTTAGATTAAATGTACCAGTGTTTGCGTTAAAGTAAAGTGGACAACCATTTAGGGGAAACTTCCCTAAGTACAGCGCATCCCAGTCTTCCCACCATCGGCAGTCCAGCATATTGCGGGAGTGACACCTTTAACCTACATGACCTGGCTAAGTATCCATATATTTACACTAATGGAATAAGGATAAGGAAGATATGATGTAGAGAAAATGTACCCTCGTTTTGGTTAATCCTACATATTAGGAAAGAGTTTGAGAGAAAAAAACATAGTGGCACACCAGACTGGGAATCGCATCCCACCCAAACCCCTGTCACCATAAAACTAGAACAGATAATACTGAAACTTTTTTTAACTAAAACTTGTAAGTGTAAGTTAGAGAAAAATACTAGATTGGGGAACTAACGTATACTTTATTAGTACGTTTAGCTGCAGGTTTATTAAAGGCTTAACATGTAATGAGTAGAGATGTGGAGGGTAGTTTGGGCTTAAGAGGAAACTCATTCAAACCAGCGGAGAAAGAAGATGGTTAATTAAAGTGTCACATCTCATTCTAAAACGTCATTCATTGTAGCTAGTTGTGATTCAAACCTAAGCCTCTTTGTCACCGAAAATACAGTCCATTGTGATACCGATATTTTTAGACGGTATGGAGGTTGAATTTAGATTAAATGTACCAGTGTTTGCGTTAAAGTAAAGTGGACAACCATTTAGGGGAAACTTCCCTAAGTACAGCGCATCCCAGTCTTCCCACCATCGGCAGTCCAGCATATTGCGGGAGTGACACCTTTAACCTACATGACCTGGCTAAGTATCCATATATTTACACTAATGGAATAAGGATAAGGAAGATATGATGTAGAGAAAATGTACCCTCGTTTTGGTTAATCCTACATATTAGGAAAGAGTTTGAGAGAAAAAAACATAGTGGCACACCAGACTGGGAATCGCATCCCACCCAAACCCCTGTCACCATAAAACTAGAACAGATAATACTGAAACTTTTTTTAACTAAAACTTGTAAGTGTAAGTTAGAGAAAAATACTAGATTGGGGAACTAACGTATACTTTATTAGTACGTTTAGCTGCAGGTTTATTAAAGGCTTAACATGTAATGAGTAGAGATGTGGAGGGTAGTTTGGGCTTAAGAGGAAACTCATTCAAACCAGCGGAGAAAGAAGATGGTTAATTAAAGTGTCACATCTCATTCTAAAACGTCATTCATTGTAGCTAGTTGTGATTCAAACCTAAGCCTCTTTGTCACCGAAAATACAGTCCATTGTGATACCGATATTTTTAGACGGTATGGCCATCGATTTGAGCGCACCCCGATGGATTTAGGGGGAGTTTAAGATGTATTGTGGTACAATACACAAATAAGAAGCTATAAACATCGTTCACAGGTGCAGGATTAGTTTAAAAGATCCAACAGAAATTTATTTTTGTATGTACAGGTTGAAAATTATGATACAATTATTACTAAGTGTTTAAAATTCACTCAAGGACGTGAACTACAAACTATCATCCAAAGCCATATTAGTAAATTTATTTCTTGGTAACAAAAATTGATAATACACCTATGCCTCAAAGCTTAAAGGTATCCTCCAGAAACCACCAGAATACTCTTAAATTTAAAGTAGGTCTCACTAACCGAATAGTTCTAAAATGGTATGCCCCGACTGAGATACGATGGACGTGGAAATATCGAGAAATCTGTAAATAATTCCACAAATATTGTACGAAAATATATAATTTTTAAGTTTGAATTAGTTTAATGGTTCTACAGCTAGTTTTTAACCACAAAAGAGCATTTCTATATTAAGTTAAATCTCTACTAAGGGTTCCCTTAACACATAACTCCTGGATATTCCATAAAAAGGGCAGTGAAAAATATAGTGGATGTATAAAAGGGTTCTACTCTGGTAAATATTTGTTAAACAATTTTAGAAACACTAATTTAACCCTACAAGGCCTGTTAAGTTATAGTAAGTTACTAGTTGGAAGTAACGTTCAGAAAATATAAACATGTTTTTATGATCACCATTGATCACATTTAAATATATTATTAGTACTATTTCACTTATATAAATATTATATAAAATTAAAGTTGCAGATTATAACAATTGATTTAGTAGATTTTATAGATGTCAAAAATCTTTCTTTCTTTCTAGATCAGGCTGTACAAAAGATTTGTGCTTATCGTTTTCACTTTTCTTATTAGCTATTAGCTAATGTAACGGTAGCATTGTGGTACGAATATAATACATTAAAAAAGTTCATAAATAATAAGTAAACTAGGAAAACTTTCTAAAATGTCAACCCCTCTCTTTTTTTCTTCGTCGGCTTACATCATTGAAGTCTATGGAGAATGTTAATAGAAATACGAGATCCAGTTTTCACTGCATCTGCATTCTTCTCAACTGGTAAATATAATTAGAGTTTGAGGTTGCCATTGTTGTCAGTAACTACGTTCTTTGTAATACGTACGTACGTTGGTAACCGTTGGCACAACAGGTGTCTACAATCACTTTAAAAGAACAAAACTTGTGTTAGATCTAAGAATAGTGATCTAAATTACCCATACTCCACGTTTTACTCTTCACCCGAACTATCTGACTATTTTCACAAACAGGGTAGGGATGAGGATAGTAGGAATCAGAGGAGGTAAATGCAGAGTCGCAAACTATTTAGTAAAAAAAATTCCCTGACAGGGATTTAGACCTCAACCTTTCCATCGCCTGGAAAATTAGGTATAATTAGACTGACTCCTTTTCTCTCGTTGTCTCGGGTGTTGAAAGCCATGCAATCAGATATCCCCATCGGTGGACATGTGAACTAAATATCAAGTCATTTAATCTGGTTTTCATGCGATGGGTGGGTCAAGCGTGCTGAAGTTCTTTTCTTTCTCATTACAAGATAAAGTATTGTGATCATAAAAATCTCTCTCAAGATTATGATGAATGTTTACGTTTCACGTGAATATGAAACCAAATAAGTTGATTTTACAATTCTGTATGTCCTTGTGTCTGCCTGTCCCTAGCCACGGATCCTAAACGGTTTGATGGAATTTTTATTTATTTAGCACCGCGTCCTACCACCCGTTCGGGATATACACTTAAGTACTAATTACGCTAATGGGTTAGCGATTGAGAAGGTTGAATTTAGAGGAAGTGAACCTGTATTTGCTTAGAGGGAAAGTGGAAAACCATTTAGGAAAAACCACCCTCAGTTCACCCAACCGAGATTCGAAACTCGGTCTCCCCGTCCTCGGCAATCTGAATCAACACGAAACTAGTGCATTAGCTACTACGTCCCCAAGGTGGACTTGATGGATTTTATTCAAATCTGATATCCAAATATTTTAATGTTATACTATAAAAGGTTTTTTTATCTTAGCCCATCAATTTAGGGTATCTTAAAAATAAGTATTTTTTTAAATTGCAAATTTTTTGGAAATGGCTTTAGCCATTTTGTTTAAAATGCATATATAAGATTTTCTTGAAATGATATAGCAATGCATAATTGATTTTTAGGCAAACATTTGTTAATGACTGATATTTTAAATACGAATTATTTTGAAAATGGCTATAACAATTTTGCTTAAAATGTATATCTGGAGAGTGTTTGACTTGAACATGACAAAGAAAACTTATCTACTTTTTTTTAAGGAAATTCTGGCTATGATTATTTTACTGATGACTGTTTATTATAGGAATGTTTAAAAAATGGCTTTAGCGATTATATTTGAAATGGGTCAGGGAAAGTCAGGTGGTATGATGCATCTTTTCAAAAATAGCTATAACATTTAACACAATGAAGAAAAGAAAATACAACTAACCGTAAATATCCCCTAAACATATAAATTTAATAAAATGAGGGAAGTAAATAACACATTTCTTTGTTAAAAAAACACAAAAATTAGAGTTATGTTTTTTGTCACATCTTTCTCCCCTCTCCCCCTTGGGTAGGTGATACGACCCAAGAGGGGTGGGTTATGGAAAATGAAGTAGGAATGGTAAATTAAAACAGAAAATTAAATTAAAGATTAATATAACCTAATCATATTATTAACTCCATGAATGCTGGTACGTAATCATTAACATCTCTTTGTACTATGAATATTGTATTTGCACTAGAGTTATGGCTTCCATGAAAAAACATTGCAAAATAAAACACAGTGAACAAATAAAATTAACTACGCAAAATATTAGGATAAAAGTTTAACAACAATTTTAATGTATCTTATTTTACTTCTTTAGCTTTTTATTTTTATTTTCAAGTCTGCCACATAGGCAACATTTATCATAATAAATTGTGAAGCTATTATCTAATCATGTATTGCACCATATGCACTTGATTCAGTCCTAGTTTGAAGTTGTCTTCTCGTAATGTTCGAGACGCTCGACACAATCATTTTCTTAATCCGAAATGCATCCATCCCTTGAATCTCCATCTTTGTCATCGGAGGATGACTCCTGAAGACGTTTCTTACCTGAAGTATTTTTCGATGCAGCTGATGTCTTATGTTTCTTTCACCTTCTTGTTTCTTAATGTATGCATCTCGTTTTATTTGTTCATATTTTCCCTTTCTTTCCTCTAGTGCACTTATTTGTTAAATTTTGATGAAATCACTTTAGATTCGGTAAGTAGCACTGCTGATTGATTTCTTTAGGGTTGTTTGGGTTGACCTGGTCCGGGTTCTGCTATTGGTGACAAACTTTTAAGCAGTTTTCTTGGAGTCAGAACTTGCCATTGGGCTTCTTCCGTAGCTGAGGAAGTAGAAGGTTTGACAGTAGATATTGTAGTACCTGTTGTATGTGGTGAAGGCTCATGAGTCTCAGACTCAGAAGTGTATTCTCCAGGGTCAATATCCTGTGGTTTCTCTGAAGGTGAAAATTTAAGAAAAACTCTTTCACGAATGGCAGACCGGCTAAAAGGGAATATGCCTGTTGCATGGAATCCTGATATTACAGTTTCAACAGTAGCTGCTCGAGACCATGCCTTTGAAAGAAGCTCACCAAAGTGTTACCTCTCAATTTTTTCACTAGGGTTAGCTGTTCCCAACTCTTGACAGAAGCGTTTAGAGTAAACTTTGACTAGTCCGAAAAACGTCCTGTCGAGAGGTTTCAGCTATTGCGTTGTGTGACCTAACAAGCACAAAAGGAAACTATCAATGTCCGCTGCTTTCTGTAATATTTCACAACATGGGAATGTGGGGAATGCCAGGCCTCCACCGTGGTTTTGGATCCCATGTTAAACTGTAGGTCCTCCATTTCATCTCGCAATCGCCTTACCATTACACATTAGCGTAAGTGCGTATGACCCGAACGGGTAGTAAGACGCGGTGCCCACACGTATCCTGTACCTAGCCTAGAATTCCAGAGGGCGTTTCATAAATCCTACCATGTCATATCACCCAACTTTCCCTTATTTGTTAAGTTGATTGTATTTTAAATAATTATATAGATTTATTTTTCTAAAAAAAATAATTTAATGATAATTAACTTATGAATTATTTTTGTATAATTTGATTTGTTTTGCATAGCTCAAACGATAAAGTCAAAATGGAAATCTGGAAATAGATTTTAATGATAAATAAGAAGTCCTTTTTTATTCTTACAAATAACAAATAACTTTAGGGTCGTTTACAAATTATTAATTATAGAAAATTTAAGTTTTGTTAAATATGTTTGAACAATTCTGTTTAGTGTTTATATATAATGAGTGATTATTGTGATGGACAAGATTATGTGGGTTTTTTAATATCAAAACATAATTAAAGGTAGCTAGCTCAAAGCTTATTTTTGAAAATTCTCTTCGAAGTAATAATAATTATACACTATGATAACGTTTGTGCAAATGTGTCATACTATTTTTTCCCCTAAATTGTGCCCAACTCTTTCGTCACTCAAATGTGGGTACATTGCATCTAACTTCTACCTTCCTCCCCACCCCTTATTCCAGTATTGTAAATATGCGAATAGCCCTGACTTGTGGTAAAACAAGGAACATACACTAATGTGTACAAATTTACTTCACTTGTCAAACTGACAAAACATATTTTCATGGTGAATGAATTAAGACATGTTTTAGTAGCTTTTAATCTGTCAGAAAAGAAGGGCCTAATATGCATTGACCGTGCTATACCGTAACTGGTACTAGAATATCCATCCAGGAATGTACTCAAATATATTTAAATACCTCCTTAGAGCCAAACGCTCTGTGCAAAGACAAATAAAGGTTGCTCGCCGTGACCACAAAGTTCAAAAGGAGTTTTATAGCGCTGTGTTCTATGTTGTCCTATTAATCTCTTGAATCTGGTTCGGTATAGTCCGCTAAGACTCTATACGGTCACCTTTCACTTCAACATCCAGGCGAATGTTTTAACTTTCTTTAGGCGAGGACATCTGTTTAATTAGCAGAGTCCAACTTGATTTATTCATTCTTCGATTTAAAGAGATTATTCTTGACGTTGATGCATCGTGTTGCTCCGTAGGAAATATCTGAAAAGCGAATGGATCTGGGGCGTGTGGTTATCTGAAATGTTTCTGGTTGTATATGACATGCAGATACTGAAAAACATGTTAGTTTACTTTATTAAAAAAACATATAATCTTACTTTTATTTTTAAAACTTGTAAAGATGTGTCCCTTATACCCCTCCCACAAAATGTAAATGGTATGTTCATCATTAGAAGACTGGTTAAAATAAAAAAGTATAGATTTTTGTTTTGATACAAGTGTAATTAAAGTATTCTCTATAAATAAATCATTTATATTAATTCATGACTGACATATAATAACTTAACCTAAGACACCATTCCTAAAACTGCACACCTAGTCCTAATATATATATTTACGAATTGTTTGGCAGGACAAACCTGTACACAAAGAGTAAATATCTACATCAGCACCACCTTGAATCAAACTAGGACCCTTTAGATTTGTGGTTGACTTCTCTAAACACTTGACCAAAGCTTCAAACTACTTACTAATAAAAAAAATTACATTTAAAATACGTTTGCTTTCAGAATATATTTTTAATTACTATTTATTATAATTAATAAACAGTTTTGAATACCAAACTTTTACTACTTACGCTTGTATATTGAAATAGGCAAATACTATGGTTTATTAATATTTAGACAATAAATATAAATATATTCGTACAGAGACGTAAAATTGCATAAATCCACTTTCTTGTTTGTCCAAGTCACAGAATAATAAAGCCAAGCGTAGATTCAGACACTTTGTAAATTTGGTCAAATCTGTTAAGAGAACCAATTGATTTTGTATTACATTAGAAATTTGTTCTTGATATCTTTTATACATCCACTGAAAAACGTAAACTAAAAATAGATAGTGGCTTCGTTACAACAAGTGTGTAAGTTTTGATATGAAAATTCTAGAAGTGAACGCTTTTATGTTCTAAAAAATTATATTATAACCTAAGAAATTTCTGTCGAGAACTATTGTTGTTTTCTGACATCACGGTTTTTCTTTAGAATGTTTTTGAAAGTTAAAATATTTGGTTACATCCTCGGTGTATAAGATTACATATTATTATTAATTATTATAACCGACTGGTTAGAGCTTGGGGATTAGCTGTGGCTCGAATTAAAATGCTTCATACTTTGAACATATAGATTATTTATATTGACTATATTGATTTATTTAATTGTTATATATCTAAATTTAATATGTTTTATTGATTAGTAAAACTTAAATAATTGGACATTATTTAAAGTTTGGAAATGCGAGATTAATATTAACGTTTTTTTATTCAAATGAAAACATATTACTTTTTCCAATTTTACATTGGTGGTCATACGGGATGAGGCATAAGCCTCACCAGAACTATTTAACAACGTGAGGGATATTATTTACATTTAAAAATAACACCTGGACACGGGAATTAAGACCAGAACGTGAGGAGATCGTCACCTACATATGATTGGCCAATTAAGATCATGGGGTATCAGATAACGCAACCATCTTCGACTCGGTATTTTGCTATTTGCTGCCCATAGTACATTAACAACTGTATGAATGCGCATATCAGGATATAATAAATTGCATCATTGCATAAATTGCATCCTCTATCTCTTTTATATCATAAGGGAATCATTCTTGTGACATATATAAATGTGTTAACCTGAATATGCGCAATCACTTTTTTATTTTTATTTAGCGCCACGTCTTACTACCCGTCCGGGTTATACTCTTAACTACTAATTATGCTAATGGGTTAGGAAATGGGAAGGTCAAATATAGATTAATTGAATCTGCATTTGCGTGAAGGTAGAGTGGAAAACTAATTAAGGAAAACCACCCTCAGTTCACCCAAGCGAGATTCGAACCTTGATCTACCCGTCCTCGGCAACCTCAACACGAAGTTAGCGCGGTAGCTAACTACGCCACCTAGCTGGGTACATCTCCGGAACCACTGGTGACATGGGGCCCATCTTCGGATGGGGGGAACCCCTTGAGACTTGGCCCGAAAATATATCTCCCCAACCATCCTCCAGTTCCCCTCCCTCTCTCAACGGATCTCCGGAACCACTGGTGCCATGGGGCCCATCTTCGGATGGGGGGAACCCCTTGAGACTTGGCCCGAAAATATATCTCCCCAACCTCCTCCAGTTCCCCTCCCTCTCTCAACGGATCTCCGGAACCACTGGTGCCATGGGGCCCATCTTCGGATGGGGGGAACCCCTTGAGACTTGGCCCGAAAATATATCTCCCCAACCTCCTCCAGTTCCCCTCCCTCTCTCAACGGATCTCCGGAACCACTGGTGACATGGGGCCCATCTTCGGATGGGGGGAACCCCTTGAGACTTGGCCCGAAAATATATCTCCCCAACCTCCTCCAGTTCCCCTCCCTCTCTCAACGGATCTCTGGAACAACTGGAGCTATGGGGACCATCTGCAGGTGGAGGTACCTCTTGATATCTTACCTTAAATAATTTCCCCTTAGCCTCCTCTGGCCCCCTCTCCCTCTCTCGATGGATCTCTAGAACCTTTTGGACTAGTGAGCCCATTTTTTTTGGTAGGTGTTTCTTTGAGATTTTATCCGAAAAAAACACCCTACCCCTCCCCTTTCCAGACATATCTACGTAAAAATTTCCCCACTCCTTTTAAGCCCCCCTTATCATATTTATTTATATTTCCACCTAAGTAATGCACAATTTGCAATTAGGTTTGATAGTATTTTTAAATTGAAAAATGACATCTGGACATGGGAATAAAACTCAAGACTGTTGGTTTAGTATGCTAATACTCTTACACTGAGCTATCCATTAGTAATCCCATGACCAGGGCTATTCTTCACTTATATTTGAAGGTAGAGTCTGTAACTAAATAGCTTGGCTATTTAATCCATCATGATCTGCTCATTCGTACAGGTTATCATTGTACTATTGGCTACACGGAGCCCTCCCGAGTCGGTAATGGATGCGTTATCTGATAGATAGTGATCTTAATTAGTCATGCATATGTATCTGATGATTCCAAACGTCTATCACAGACTCTGCCTTAAAATATAAAATAGTAATGACCCTGGGCGCGTGATGACTCCTGGATATCTCAGTGATAAGAGCATTGTCATACAAAATCTAAGGTTCCGGGTTCGATTCCCATGTCCAGGTGTAAGTTTTCAATTTAAAGAATATAATATATAGATACGGCTATAGCCTTGCCTTACAACTATATTAGCGTTGCCATTTAATCCAAAATTGTTAAGAAGTGATAGGTTCGACTTATACTCTACTGTAGGTGTTTTTACTTTCTCTTATTAAGAGAAAGTGTTGTGATCATGAAAAATTCTATCTCAAGAATATAAATTATTTTTTACGTTTTTTGTGAACACCAACCCCAAGAAAATGGATGTTACAATTATGTATTTCTGCCTATCTGCCTGTCTGTCTGTCCCTGACCAAGGATCCAAAACGGTTTGATGGATTTTATTCAAACTTAAATTTATATTTAAAAGTGATACAACACTTTTTTTACTCTAGTAATACGATTAAGTGGGAGTAATTTTTTTAGTTCCAAATATTTTGAAAATGGCTCTAACGATTTTGTTGAAAATTCATATCCAGGATTTGTTTGACCTGAGAAATAGCACTATACAACAGATTTTTGGTCAAAAATTTGTTGAAGGGTAGTTTACTGATGAATAATTTTTCAAAACCTTGAAATATTTTACAAATGGCTCTAAGGATTAGGTTCAAAATGGGTCACTTGAGAGTGTTAAATATAAAAAATAGTATTGTATACTTTGGGGTGGGAGAGGGGGGGTGAAAATTAATGTATCTGTAGTTTACTGATGGTTGATTTAAAAAAAATCTGAAATATTCTACTAATTGCTGTAACAATTTTGTTCCAAAATGGTACATATGAAGTGTGTTAGATGACAAATAACAAAGTTTACTTGGTTTTCGGTAAAAATTTGATAAAAGTTCGTTTACTGATGAATGAATTTTGAAAATTTAAATTGTTTTGTTAATGGCTATAAGAATTTTGCTTAAAATGTATATATGTAGAGTGTTTCATATGAACATAACAAATAAAGCTGTATACTAATTAAGGGGGGGGGGGAATTTGGGTATTGGTAGTTAACTGATTTCTTTTTTTATATTTGAATACTTAAAAAAATTGTTTTAGCAATTTGGTTTAAAACTATATTATTGGGATACTATTTTACATATCAATAATAATGTATCTTTATTTATCTAAAAATATAATTTAATTTAGTGGTAGTTTAGTGACAAAAAATATAGCAAATTTGAATGTTTTGGCAATTGAACTTGAAGATTGAATTCAAAATGGGAATATGTGAATTGTCTTTCATTAGAAATAAGAACACGTTTTTGTTTTTACAACTAACAAGTAGTTTTTGGCTTGTTAACAAATAATTTATTTTTAAAAATTTCAATTTTAATAAATAGATTTGAACAATTTGTTTTAAAAAGTATATGTAAATAGTGATTATTGTGATTAACAAGATAATGTGTTTGTTTTTACGAGTAAAACCTATTTAAGGTTAGTTTACTAAAAATCAATTTTTGAAAATTTTCTTCGGGACCATAATACGCAATATGAGAAAGTTTGTGCGATTGTGTCGTACTAGTTACTTATGAATAATTTTCTAACTACCCCACGAATAAATGTGCATTTATTATAAACTCTCTTTTCACTATCCCTATCCAATTATCATACAATATGCTAAGCGTATTCTGGATGGGCAAGTATACACGCAGTTCAATAATACAACTAATCTTTATCATGTTCTGAGATATAAATTAACAGATTTATTAGAATATAAATCATTATACAGACACGTTTTACAGAAAGTTAAATCTACTTTCACAATTTTTTTAGAGAGATTGAATTTTGAATAGTTGAGCATAGATATAGGGGAGTAATTTTATACCATAAATGAAGAGTACCTATTTACATGTAAAATCCTATTTGGCAGACATGCTGATTAAAATGTTATCAAACTCTTCAAAATACTATTTTTTTAAATTAAAATTGCCTAGTTTTATATACTTTAAAATTGAAATGTTTCAATAATTTCATTTGTATCAAGAATCACTAGATAAGTCTTAATGTTTGTCTGAAAATGTATTTTATTACTCAAGCCCTTATTAATTTAAAGTACGGAAACAATAATAACTATAATATTTTGTAATGCTCAAAAATACACACAGTAATTACATTAACGTTTTAATATGTATAGGTTACAAGTAGAGATAAGAGCAATTTTTTTACTGAAAAAAAATAAAATGCCCCGTCCCCTTGGCAAAGTAGAACATGGCCTTGCACACCAATCCTGACTTGTTATCGAAGTGAACATCTGCGGGATTTAAAAAAAAAAGGAAAAATAATACGTCTGTTACAATTTAAATTAGTCCCTCTGCTAACCATCACCTACCTGGCCATGCTCATTTCTTGATGAAGTACGAATTAAATCACTTGTTCTTTTACCGTAATGCAACCGACCTCGGTCGCTGTTCAGATAACTAGTCGGCGTGGGTTTCGAAACGTTGTTCTCTGCCTTCTGCGTCGTCCAAGGAGCTCGATAATTAAAGATCGGCTTGAAACAAAACCAGTTCAAGTCACACTTTTTATAAAAGAGATGTATTGCCCTCTTAAACACGGGGAATATTTCCTTCCATACATAATTCAGTACAAGTCAATTATTACCGTGTTAGTGACAACTATACTCGATTACCTATCTACTAGATACCATTGCAACTTGTGCGTACAGTAGCTCCATGGCTTCTTTGGTGCTGACTGACAGCTCACAGCTCACTTCTGACAGTCAACATTTAGGTATATATTTAAATTTTAACTGCCAGAAGTGACAGCTGATAAACACATGTTTTTGCAGATCAATTGGTTCAGCGTAAGGATATATAATTTGGTCTGGTAACTTTTCAAAGCTGTCAGCTGTGAGCTGTCAGTCAGCACCAAAGAAGCCATGGGGCTACTGTAGTTTGGTAAAAGCGCAGTCCTTGTTTTCAGCGATGTTTGAGTAAAAACACACGCTCTAAAGGAAACAAGTTGTTTTAAATTAGCAAACTGAACGGTGATTTCTTTTTCTTTCAAACAAAAGCTAAACGAAATATCTTTGGTTTAAAAAAAAGACTTGAGGTTAATAAATAGCTTTAGTTTAATTTATTTTATAGATACATTTATAATTTCAAAAATTTAACAATACGTTTTAAAATATATATCTAATTTCTACTTTATAGATACATACCATTTTTTCTGAAAATAGTAGAATTTATATTGGTCCCCTTATATATTCTTAAAACAAGGATGAAAAAATGACCATGTTAATATGGGTAATATTTTATACAGTAGCTAATTCACTGTTTGCTTCATGTTCGTAGAAATTATTTGAATATACGTTGATTCACCGAATTAAGTACGAAAACATATATCGTGTGTATGGGGTCACGTAATTAATTTAGATGTTAACATGAATGATTGAAGTACGCTCAACAATGTTTAAACCGCACCTGCTCCAACATGTGATTTTCATTCTAGGCAATACTCTTCGTCTTTTACACTTATATAATTGTTTCTCAACGTTAGGTTGATGGAGGACCACCAAATGGAAGCTACGCGCACTGGGGGGATCGTTAGGACACTGGGTTAAGGGATGTTTGAGGAGTGGAACTTGTGTAGTAAAAACATTATTTTAATGCAATTACATTTTAGGACTATAAATATAATATAAAACCTAATTTATTAAATTAAATATTGAAAAAATAATACAATTTCATTGACTTTGTAAGTAATATTTGTTTGATTATTTTTAACATTCTAAAACATGTATTTTTTTTTTGTATAAATGACTTCAAATTTGTTGATTTAATGATGGTACATAATTCATTTTTCTATGTGAATTGTGTCTGCTAAGGAAATAAATATAGCAGAGTAAAGATACTTCAAATTTAATATTTTCATATTTTAAATCTTTTTATTTACGTGATAAACAATCTTTAATTTTTTATTATTAATAATCCTCCTGGGATCCTGTGTAGCACTTGATAGGCCACCAGGTACTCCCAATTGTCCGAGGGCCACACTTTGAAAAACAATGTTTCAGTCAGTGGGACCACCTGTGTGGGTGTGAAAAGTATAAATGAAGAGTGTAGTGGTATTATACTAATCGAACCCACATTTAATGTGGAGAAATCTGCAATTATTAAAATAACGTATATAAAAATAGCTCAGTCTGGTGCTCAAAACTGATATGACTCTAATGCCTTAAAACCACTCAAACATCACCACGAATTGACTCAATCATAATCAGCACATTGGTAACTTACTTAACCTTACTATTTAAAATACTTAGAAATACAGGCATAGCTCATTTTATTATTATTCTGAGGAATTCTCCCTAATTTAGTTTGTTTACACACTTTTATTTAAACGTAAGGCCAAAATATTCATACACATTTGTATGTAAGTATGTTAGTATATATGTATGTATGTATGTATGTATGTATGTATGTATGTATGTATGTATGTATGTATGTATGTATGTATGTATGTATGTATATATG